>CM034299.1:6529654-7058110 GCA_019925795.1 Dendrobium chrysotoxum | reverse complement strand
TATGGCCTTTGCTGATTATCTTTCTTTTGTGCGGTGGATTCAATACTTGTTTGTGGTCCTATTTTCTAGGGGGGGGGGGATGTATCAGCTATGTTGGTCCATTGTTTTTGCTACGAGTGGTTTTCATATCCCTATGGATCGTATCTCTTTATGTCTATGTACTGCCTGTGTTATGCATCAAGTGGCTATCTTCTGGTGCTATTACCATCAGTGCACTGGCTTTAATATTGGGTTTGTTAGTGGTTTGTATACATGTGAGTTTGGTAATGTTTTTTTTTTATTACTACTAAGGTTAATTTAATGAAGAGGGATGCCACTTGGGATAAGTAACCTCACTTCAAGAAGAAGATAGGATTTAGCTTGAGATACTTATACCTAACTTCAAATGCGGAGATTTGATGAAGAGAAGATATCTCTTGGGATACTTTTATCTCACTTTAGAATGAAGATAGGATGCCACTTGGGATACTTATACCTTACTTCAAGATGAAGATGAATGCTACTTGGGATACTTATACCTAACTTCGAATGCTAAGATTTGATGAAGATAGTATGCTACTTGGGATACTTATACCTCACTTTAGATGCTGAATGGGTGATTAAGAAAAGGGTTTGTAACCTAATCCTAATGTCACACTAGAAATGGGATCCAGAGACCCAAGCCATTACTAGTGTTCCTTAACTAAACCTATAGTTATGCATACTAATAAGTCATCCTAAACCGAAGAAAAGAAGGGTTCAAAATTTGAAAGATTCAAAGACATTTGATTTCTCAAAGTTTTGATATTTCCTCTCCATAACAAATGACAATAACCACTTGCAAAGGTTCTATTGGGGATCAAAAGCTTTAGTGCATGACATTTTTTAAGAGAGAAGAGAAAAATTAAAACGATGTGAAATTTCAATAAATTATAAAATTTTAAATTGAAATCTTATTATATCTTTCCATCACAAATGACCTTTATAACATGCAAATGCTCCACTGAGGACCAAAAGCTTTTATGCAAGTTAATTTCAAGGCAAAAGAATGAAACGAAGAGAGCCTGTATTGTGATTTTGATTTTAAGGATTTGAAATTTTGTTAGAATTTTAAAACTGTCTCACTTTCTTATAAATAAAAATAACCATAAGTAAAATACTTTCGATTTGAACCAATATCATACATGTTATATCATATCCTATTGTGGCAAGACTGACCCAAGATCCAGTTGGAGAAGCATTGAAATAAAACTTTCAAATTATACATGACACAAAGCCACTACTGAATACAAATAAAGCAAAATACTAATGAATCTTAAAATGATTATCTATTTATCATCCAAAAATACATATATAATATGAGATATCTACAACAACACTTAGCAATAAACAACATAGCAAAATAAAAGCCAAGCCTACAAAAATTAAAACTAACAAAAATATACCTACAATATAAATTGGAGCCTACTATCCAAAACTATTCAGCTCGCTCTTACCCTTTCCCTAGCCTGAAAATGAAAGTAAAAGTAGAAGTGAGCTAACACGACTCAGTGAGCTATTGCAGCCTAAAACATAAATTAATAATTAAAACAAAAAGAACTAAAAATATTATGTTGTAATAAAAAATTAAAGTATTATATGAAAAGCTAAAACTAAATATATAATGATACTGAATGTATTTAATTAACCAATGAACTATACTAAAATTGAAATATAAATAAATGTCTTATAACAATTTTTAGAAAATAGCCCTTAGGCTCTATAATCATCACACATCTTATATCAGAATCTTACCTTGGTATCCCACTAGCTCCAGCATAACATCACATGTCATATCAAAATCCCACCTCGATAGTCCACCAGCTCCGACATAATAGAATCCCACCTTGGTAGCCGACAAGCTCCAGCATAACAGAATCCCATCTTGACAGCTCACTAGCTCCATCATAACAAAATCCATTCTCACTTCTAAAATATCACATTTCTTTCTATATTATGCATATATTCAATGCATTTCATTAAATAAAATATAATTGAACCTTCAAGATGTCCTAACGATAGCCAACATAAAACTACTAAGTAAAAATTCACTTTTTCAAAATATAATCAAATTACTAGAAATTGTGTATAATAATATTCTGAAGCTTTAATTAAACAAAAGTACTATTTTTAGATGTCAAAATAAATTTTTGAATTGATAAAAAACACTGCTTTTTCAAAATCACTTAGTGAAAAATTTTTAGAAAATATCCAAAATATTCATAACATTATGTCTATAACATATAAAAAATTATGTGATGAAACTTTTACCAAAAAAAACTTTTACTAAAAAAAAGTTATCCTCATTTTTTGATAATGGAAATATAAATTTGATCAAAAAAAAATCTTAAAAACATCAAATCATCAAAAAATGAAATAGGTAAAATGTAACCTACCTCAAGACAAACGGATTTCCTAACTGGGCCGACAAACAAAAATGGCTATGACCATCAAACCCTAGCTTTTATTCTTCTCTCTCCTATCTTTTTCTCTTAATTTTTTTTTCATTCTCTATTAAAATAAAATAGTGGAAATGGCAAAAGAGAAATTATGTAGTGAATGAGGATATTTTATAATAAAATATATAAAACATATTAAGGGTAAAATGATAATGCAAAGGTCATGTAAATCCTTTTTATATCTTAAAATCTGGAGATCCAAAAATTATGGAAAAATATTCATAAGTTAGCTAAGCATTTCTAGAATGATCTGGTAAAATTAGTTTGTATAACGGATACCTAACGGTATGAAAAACTTCACTTGTACCGACATATTCTAATTTTTTAAGAATTTGTAACAATGCTTAAAAATTAGAAAAGATAGTATAATCAAAGCACAATAATATCTATGTTATGATTAAGACGTTTTATAAGTTGGACTTCTAATGACACCCAAAATAATTTTTTACTATTATACATCAAATTATATATTTTAAAAATTTTAGAGTTATAAGAGATTATTTATTTTTATATCAAGTCATCATATGTGAAGAAAGGAGAAAGAGGGGAATTGGTTTGGTCATCCCTATAGTTATACAATAAAACATCCCAACAACTTCAAGTCTTATAACTTTTCAATTTTGATTTCTAAAATGTATAAACCAAAAATTTTTATTAAGTGAACCTAGTATAACGTGTAAAATTCATGAATTTGAAAATAGAATATATGCTAAGAAATTTGTAATTTTATTGCAAACCTTCATGATGACATCATTATATATAATATTTTTTAAGATATCGTCCATTGATGGGTAACATATGACAATAACCCTTACAATCAACTAATTGGTAAGACCATCATTGGTAGACTTTCTCCAACACAGAAAGACCTTCCCATCTAGACTCAAAATTATCACAAAGTCTTCGATGAGTTAGGATAGGTCTAAGAAGGACCAATACCAAATTTTCTATTCAAAATATTCTGGGATGGACTATTATATCATGTGCTTGAGCCATATGGGATTTATATAACTTGAGATTCTATTAAGCCTACAAATGCTTATCTTCTAAAATGTTGAGCTCTTCTAATTAAAGTCAGGCATTTTGTTCAGATGTGATATAATTATTAATTATAACCCTTAGAGAAGGAAGCTGTACCTCAAAAGGGTGATATTATTATTAATTATATATTTGATAACACAAATTAAATCTAACCAAAAAAGATTAGTAATTCAACTATAGTTTGCAATGAAAATTAAGCTCATGCAAGAAATTTTAAATGCAGTAAATAAAAGAATAGAAAAATCAAAAAATACACCAAAAATTTTATAGTAGTTCGGTCAACTTTGGCCTACGTTCACCCCCTATAGTCCTTCTCTCTAAGTATTGCATTAGCCTACAGTGACTAAAGATGAAATCAAAATGAAATCATACTAAAGATGAGAATTCTTTTTCCTTTCTCCATATGCAAAGTGCTACCATTATTACAAAGTTGAAAGAATTCAAAAAGGAATTGCATAAAGATAAGAAGTACATGGTAGAAATAAGGAAGATGCATGGTGGTTGAGTTTTCTTGTATGATTTCTTTCATGGGAAAGATGTGTTACTATTTGATTATAAGAAAAAAAATATTATCATGGGAAAATCAAATCTGGATGGATTGGACCTTTCACAATCATTACATATTTTCTAAATGGTGCCACCAGGTATAGGATAAGAAAAATTTGCAAATCATCAGGATCAATGAGTATAGATTGAAACAATGTGATTAGTAAACTAAATAATTCATAAGGTTATATGCATTTTTATTTTTCTACTTTATTATTTTATAGGAGAAAAGAAAATTGTGGGAGATATTAGCTTATGTAGTTAAACTTAATAGAAAAAATTTAGCTTTGTTAGACATTATTAAATTATGGGTGTCATGTGCACTAGTTATCCTGTAACTGTGTTATGTTCTTAATGATATGTCATGTTTTATTTTTAACATCTGTTTTATGTGTTTTTATCACTCATATAAAAGCATGTATTTGTAGTATTTTTCATGTGTTTATTACATATTAAAAAAATTTCCTTCATGCTTAAATTATTATTATCCTCTCAATACTTTTAAATTCTCATTATTTAATTCACCTTATAAAAATGATAATTAAAAATTATAAAAATTAGGATAATAATAAAACCATGAATCCTAGTTTGAATGAACTATGTTAATACTTTATAGGCTGGAAAAAACTAATACTTAACTTATTCAACTATTTAAGTATGATCCTAATTTGAAATTATAAGTTATACTTTTATAAATTTAACTTTTAAAAATTATAAGATGAATAATTAGTATTAAAAATTAAATATGTGTATATTAAAATTTAAAATCATAACTAACCTGAAGATGAAATTAGTAACCTCATCAAGTTCATACATTAAAATTATTAAGAATACATAAGAATACTAAAAGCAGATGCTGATATTCAAAATTATTAATTATATACTCCATAAAAGAAAAGAAAAGAAAATGAATTACAAATAGTTCTTAAAAAGAAAAATAAATGAAAATTTTAAAAGAAGAAAATGAGTACATTCAAAAATTGGTATCAGTGAAAGTTTAAAGATTTAAAATACAATCTTATACAAAAATTATAAAGAATAAGATGAGAGAGCTAATACAAGGAATGGTGAACTAATGAAAATATAATTTTAACTATAACCATACTAATTATTAAAACTACATTATTCACTTCAACATTTAAAAGTTAATAAATAAATTTATAACCTATAATTTCAAATTAGGTAATTACAAGAATGATTGATAAAGTTTAAATATTGGTATTTTTCCAAACATGAAGTATAGCTTTAATTCATTTTTATTAATTCTAGACAATGATATATTATTCATTATTATAGTATTTTAGATTATCACTTTTATTTTAATTAATCACTATATTAAAATTACAAGCTTTTATATGCTTCAATACAAGCAAGAGTTTAAGTTGAGGAGGATTTGATAAGTGTAAATAATGTTATACTTTATATATTAATTTATCAGTGAAAATATATTATTTTAGTTGTGTGCATATAGGAAAATATAGGAAATGAGTAAAATTTTAAAGTATTATACACTGTCATGACATCAGACATAATACCATCGCGGTGCCATCCTTGATACTGCTGGAGTGCCCAAATATGGGCATAGCGGCACCCAGTCTTTGTTTGATAGCGTCGTAGTGCTAGAGGAGTTAGCACCGTAGCGTCGAACGAGTCAGCACTATAAAGCCCATTCTTTGTCTATATAGCGCTGCGGTGCCAAATTCTAGCACTGCTAAGTCAGAAGAATGAACTTCGTAATGCTCAAATATCAACAATGTCGTAACACTACAGTTGTAACTATTGAAGCCACGATCAGTTAGCGAAGTGACATATCGATTCATTAAATAGTGGGTCCATGTCAGCAAGCGCCGCTGGAAAGAAAACCTTCAGCACTGTAGTGTTAGTTCATTTTATGGGTGCCGCAGCCTAAGTATCTCGAGAACCATAGTGCCAGAATCTATTTTCTGCATTTTTCTATAAATAGTTTGTCTATAATGTTAGTAGGGGAGTTCAGTCACTTAGTAAAATTCAGACTTAAGAGTGCTTCTCTGAAATTTTCTTAGGAGTGACAACTAAAGGAATTAAGGGAGCATTAGATTCACTTCTTTAGAGTATTTGGTCAGTTTTGAGGAAGAAATTCTATAAGTTCAATGAGGAGTGGAGTGGAGAACATTAAACCATCTAGTGATATCTTTTCTTCTGTACTTTCTTTCTTGTATGTTATTAATGAAAATAAGTTTGCTCCATTGTTCATCATAGCTGACTAATTCCAAAGTTTTGGATTGATGATATAAATAAAATATTGAATATTAATAATTTTTCTTAATCTTTAAATTAATGATATAATATTTTCAATATGTCAGGCCTTCATTTAATGCACATAATGGTCATATGTGTAGTTAATATCATATCTAATATGGAGCTAGGAATAGAAAAGTAGGCATAACTATGTATGTTAGATTGGTATGATGCAAGCATAGGCATAGTGCTTATTATTAATTAAATTTATAGAAATGGATTGTCATGAGGGGGTGATTAACAGTACATACTTTACTTACTATTCTAAGACTTCATAGGGTGACAGACTATAGGAGTTTAGAGTGGTATTAAAGTGAAATGCATTAAACTTATCCTTTGTCTCTTTGCTTGACTTAGCGGTCGATGATGCTTATGCTCTGAATAACATCACATTATTAAGATAATTAGTAAGAAACATATTAATTTTATATTTTATCAGTCCAATATATTTTATTCATATAAGTGTATCCATTACTTTGTTATTAATTTTACTGAAGTGATTGAACTTCCACCAAATCTTATTTTATTAAGTTGAATAAGTATTATAGTTGAAGTGTATAATACTAATATTTGCAAGTAAATATTCTTCCTCATGGGACTGATACTCTACTCTATCACTATATTACTTGATTCAGCACTTATAATTGTGTATATTAAGTAGGATTTTTATAATTTTTTTTATAAAAGAAAACCTAAGCATTATTTAGGGATTGATAGAGCCCTAAATCAAATTCGTAATTCTTTAGGTTACTCCACTACCCTCATTAGTGGCATGTCTAAGATGGCTTTTATTTTGGATGAATCAATTTTTAAACCTTAGTGTCTCACTATAAATTTTAAGAATTTTCCTGAAGTAACTTTGAAAGCTCATTTTAAGGGATTCATCTTCAGATCATAGCAGCATAACATTTCAAAAATGATTCTTATATCATGAAGATGATCTTTCCTTTTATGACTCTTAATAACCAAATCATTAATATAACATTCCATTTGTTTGTATATTAGATTGTTAAAAATTTTGGTTATAGCTTACTGATAGGTTACACCAGCATTCTTAAGTCAAAGGGCATGACTATGTAACAAAAGACCCCTATAAGTTTTCTGAATGCAGTGAATTTCTCATCTTTAGCAATCTTCTTGATTTGGTTATTGTCAAACTAACCAATAAATGAAGTAAAAAATTACATACGTAGAGGCAATGTCTACCATGAGTTCCGGTATGGGTAATTGGAATTCATCTTTGGGACAAGTCTTATTCAAATCCTTATAATCATACATGAATTTGACCATTTTTTCTTACTAGGATGATGCTAGTCAACCAAGAGTAGTATTTTTTCTCTCAAATAAAGCCTACATCGATTAGTTTTATAACTTCGATGATAACTTGTTGTTCAATTTCTAAGCGTATGCGTCATGGGGCCTATTTTATAGGAATTATGTCAGGTTGAATTTTAAGTTTATGGATTATTACCTCTGGAGATAATCCAGGCATTTCATCATAGATCCGGGTAAAGTAAACCTTAAACTCTAAAAGTAACTTAACCAAATTATTTACTCATCTTCATTTAATAAAGTACTTACAAATATTGGATATGAATTTTTTAATTAACAAGGTTAATTTCTTTTTGTTCATCTATGGTTAATTTGATTTCTTCTTCAAGTTCAAAGGGTGCATCCTTAACTTGAGAGTCATCCAAATCATCTGATGTTTCTAAGTAAAATTCATTAAGAATTTTAACGACCTTTACAAAAAGATAATTAAACTCTATGTTGTTAGTTATGAGTAAGCAATATTCGTCATCATTTAATGGACCAACAATATTAAAGCTCGATCTTTCTTTTAATTTTGGCTTATAATATTTTGTATTTCAATGATTTTCAAAAGGTAAGATTGATGTTTGGTCCAAGTGGACGGAGCTAAACCTTGCTTAATTAAAAATTTAACAAAATAAGAGTACCAATCAGAAGGGAGTTCTACCATTTTCATTCATAAAAGGATCATTAATGTTTACATCAGTTTTAATACTTTTAATAGTAGAAAGAATAAACATAACAGTTTTATAATCATTACTCAAAGCAGGCGGCACTTTAACTATCAACCAGGTTATACTATCTTGCAATAGTGGGTTTACAGCTAAGGCCTTCACATATCCTTTAAGTCTCTCCAAGGCGCATGAAATTGAATGATGCCTAGTATTTGCTTGGACCCTGTCCTCATCATAATCTCGTTCTAGAGGGATTTCCAATTTTGGCATTTTATTGATATTTGCAGCCTTAAATACACATGATTCATCATCTGAGCAAGATTTTAAATCAGTATGTAATGTAGGTTTTTATTCTTTCATATGTTCTTTTTCATACATTTCACTTCTTTGACTTTGTCATTCCCTGTCTCCACCTCATGCTTATTGAGCCATTCTACCACCTCACAACACATGAGGAGTAGGATGCCAAATTATTTTTTAGGTAAGAATATTCTTATCTTTTTTTACTTTTATTTCTTTTTCATTTTTCTTTTCATGTGTTATTTCATCTTCTTGACATTTGGCCAAATGGAGATCTTTGGAAAAGACTATTTATTTTTTAGGTAAATAATATATGTCATCTTCATAAATCCCCACTTCATGAATTGAGAATGGTCGCAAGTCTCCCTTAATATAATAATCAATGCCACCTTAAATGTATTTAATGCACTTATGTAGGTATAAAGGATCCATTCTATATTCATAAAGCCAAGATCTACATAGAAGGGCATTAAAAGATGCTGGAGAGTCCATAATATAAAATTTTGCTTCAGTTTCGAGCTCCTTAATTTCTAGTAAAAAAATGACTGAACCCAAAGTGCTCACCCTTCTCGTTGAACCCTCATAGTATCAATTTGTTTGAACTGAGCTTGTGAGTGTTTATTCTCAAGTAGGCAAGGGTTCTGAAAATCATAATATCAATTGATTCAGCTGATCGATAAGAACATGTGATAATCTAAGATTGTTTATGTTTACTATTATGTATAGTGAAAGGTTGTGATCCGATGTCCCTAAATATAAATCTTTATTAGAGAAAGTAATTTCATGAACCCCTTTAGAGTAAAAAGCCTCATCAAGCTGTATAATTGCTAATTGGGCCATATAAATATCTAGATCTGATAAAACTTTGATTAAAGCTTCTCTCATTTCCTTAGAAAGGATCAAATCATCATAAATGCTCAATTTGGCAAGTAGCTTCTTGAGATGAGCTAGGACATTATAATCAACCTTGGGCATTCCACTCTCAATAAGACCTAGCTAAGATCCGATGGTAGGGGGAAGGTCAGCGGCAACAACCTAGCTAAGGTCCGATGGTGGCATCCAGTTGGACGTTCGTCAACGATCTGCTTCTGAAAGTTTGGTGGCGGTGACCAAGCAAAGAGAGTTTGTCAGTAGTGATGTTCTATGATGCATGCCTTAGAGCTCTCTTGAATCTCTAGCCTAAGGTCCAAGCCCCCAAAGGTCCCTTTTATGCAGGGAGAGGGGGTCTATTTATCAATTTTTAGAGTGACATGCTCCATAAATATGAAGAAGATTCGTAGAGAAATTCAGAGTGCTCCATCAGACTAATATTGATTTCCTCAATCATAGAGCATTCGTCAAGTATTCAAGTGCCTTAATGACATCAAAATTAAGAAATTTTGGGCTCATTAGATTCATCTCATCTAGTCGCTCGATTCGAATGTAAGCATGTCATATTTGGATATCATTTGATCATCCAATTAATATTCTAAAGCTTTTAAATATGTATCAAGTCATTAATTTGAGCCCATTTGGGCTTGATTTGGAGAAATTTTGGTGTCGTCGGGTTCGCCTCATCGAGATGTTCAGTTTGATTATAAGTTTGCTGAAATTTGAGTTTATATGGTCCTATATTTAGTTTTGAAAGTTTCAATTAAAATATGCATCGAGATTCATGCCCAATCAAGCCGATTTTAGATGACGTATCAGTAATAAATAAATTGAATAAGAAGAGTCAACTATTTATGGAAAGTTCCACTGAAATAATTCATAGGGATAAAACTAAAATTAATTTCAAATTTTTGTGTTGGTTCTTTAACAATATAAAAATGCATAAACAAGGCTTGGGGAGAAAATAAAATTACATAAAATTTTTGAAGAATTTTTTAATAATAAAATATTTAAAATAAACTTGAATGTTAAAATTTGGTCAAATATAAATATTTGTAAATGATCTCCACTGATATTTAAATTTTTAGGTGGACTTTGTTTGAATAATTTGTTCATCATTAATCATGACATATTTTGTGAGGTTTATATATATATATATATATATATATATTAGATTTCATCATTAATGTAAGAATTTTATTTAATGATTATAATATATGATGTAATATTTATATATTTAATTGTATATATCATTAATTCTTTAGATGAGACCTTAATTTTTTATTAAATTCTCTTAAATTATTTTCAAAATTTTCCTCATAAGTTCTTTTTCTTCTTATATTATTTTTATAGCAAGATCAAAAGAATCTTTTATCAAAGAGATTAATTAAATAGTCTATAAATTAATTCATTAAAAAAAATTTATGAAGATTAATATATTTCTTATTTATATTTAATAGCGTTAATCCAAACTCATTGATGATATATTTACATATATAACATTGAATTCAATAATTAAATAAAAATTTCTTTTTTAATTCAAAATTCTAAAATATGAATTCATATTAATTTATTATTTATCTAATTAATAGTTCACTTATTAAAATAAATAGTCGAAGATATATTTTTTTGGGAAATGCAAAAAATAATTTTTATTTTTTCAGCATATTCGAATATTGCAGACGTAAGTAACGGCGCATTTAGGTCAAACGACGGGAGCGAGAAAGGCAAACTAATTTAAGAGTGCGACTGAGATGAACGAACGGACTCTCTTTCTTTCCTTTCTGCTTGAAGCCGAAGGGTTTAGGTCATGCCGAGTAATCAAAGAAGCCACTCGGTCTTTCTCTCTCCGCTCAAATCATGGCGGAAACGATGGCGTGGCTGCGGTGAGGAATCGAAGGTGGGTGGGGCCTAGGGTTGGGGTTTTCACTCAAACTCTCTCTGTCCTCGACGAAGGTCTCAAAGCCGAAGGGTTTAGGTGGAAGGCCAAGGAATCAAAGAAGTGTCTCGCTCTTTCTCTCTGCGCTCAAATTACGCTAGAAATGATGGTGTGGCTGCGGTGAGAAATCGAAGGTGGGTGGGGCCTTGGTTAGGGTTTTCTCCCAAACTCTCTCAGGGCTCGCCGAAGGTCTCGAAGCCGAAGGGTTAAGGCACGCTCAAATCACACTGGAAACCATAGTGTGGCTGCGGTGAGAAATCAAGGTGGGTGGGGCCTAGGGTTAGGGTTTTCTCCCAAACTCTCTGTCCTCCTATTACTTAATTGTTTTTGTTGTACTTAAAGTCATATATAACATTACATGTTAACCATTTTGTATTAAGCTTGATAAAATGATGTACTTAAACCCAAACTCTCTCAGTCCTCACATTACTTAATTGTTTTGTTGTACTTAAAGTCATATAACAATACATGCTAACCTTTATGTATTAAGCTTGATAAAATGTCGTTGAATTATTACTGGTGCTTTTAAGAATTTCTTTTTAATAATAACTAGTTGATTTATTAAGTTACTAACTCTTGTCTTATTTATAGATTTTTGGCCTATGAGAGTGCTGTCTTTTTGCTCTATTCTTTAGTGAATGAAAATTCTACTTATCTAGGATACATTTTAGTGCGAGCTAATTTGAATAAGCTGATATGTATTTTCTTATGCATTTAGCTTGACTTTATTTTTATAAGTTGTTTCTCTATATTTAGAAGATCTTGCTGTTTTCTCTTTCTCATACAACGGCTTCAATTCATGTTAGCACGACATAAATAACATACTGTGTACTATCCAAGAAAATAAAAATACTAAACAATTATACAAGAATTTTATACACATGCATTAATTCTTCTTGATTTCTTAATTCTTTGCATTTAAATGATTACCTTGTTTGTAAAATTTTTCTTATTTCTAGATGCTTCCCAGCATATCATGGTATGAGGAATATCTTTTCCATCACACTTCTTTGGGATCTTTGATGGCTGTAAGACTTATTAGAATATCAAATTTAATCTCTTAAGGCTATGGGTAATTATTTAACTTTTTTTTTGTTGATAGTTGTTTTATGCTTTTTTATTTTAGAATTCCTCAATTTATTTCATAATGCGTAATTCATCATGTTCTACAATTGCATATGGTAATCATTTTTTTTTTCTTGGCATATCTTTGCCTGGACACCTCAAGTTGCTGAAGGTTGCAAATCACTTTTCAAGAAAAGTTGTTATGCTTTTTTATTTTAGAATTCCTCAATTTATTTCATAATGCGTAATTCATCATGTTCTACAATTGCATATGGTAATCATTTTTTTTTCTTGGCATATCTTTGCCTGGACACCTCAAGTTGCTGAAGGTTGCAAATCACTTTTCAAGAAAAGTTGTTTTTTTTAATTATAATTGATATTATAGGAATATCTTGTAATTTGATGATTTTTTCAGATGCCATTGTGAACAAGACAAGCAATCTCTTATTCTTTGGAGCATATGTTTATGCGTGCTTGAATTGTTTAAGCACAACACAATTTTGCAATGATATATCTAAAGATGGGGTATTGAAATCTCTACACTTATCTACGTTCTCCTAATAATTTTTTGTGATGTATGAACACATATTTTGCTGCATTTTACAGTATAAAGTTTTGCATACTAGAAAGTGATAGAGTTGGCATGACTAGTGACTACTCTGGCATATCTTTGAGGTTTTTGTCATCTTGGTGAAGATAATAAAAGCATCATTTATTGGGGAGAAAAATATAAATATTTTTAGTCTACTTCACATTTTAAGATTTGCGAGATTAGGGACAATGAATTTAATGTTCTAATGAAGTCTTGGTCTTAGATATCATGCGTCACAAGAGTGGAGATGGTTGCTATCGATCATTAAATAATTATAGAAAATATTGTGTTTCTATCATCATTGGAGATCGGTGCTAGAAAGTTAACGAGGGGAAATCTACTTTCTCTACGAGAGAGACATTAGAAAGCATTGTGGAATAAACCTGTTTCTAAAAAAAAATCTATGCTTCAAAATGGTCTACTTCATTCAAATTGTGTTGATTGTCTCAACCAAAAAAATGCAGCCCACTTTGCCTATGGTTTAGCTTCCCTTTTCCAGCAGTTGTATCTTTTGGGGTTTATTGATGTTCCAATTATTTGTTCGGGTTCTCCTTTATTTGATGATGTGATGGACCTATATGAGAAAAGCTGTGATACATTTGCTTTACAATATGGTGATTTTGTTGCTCATAAGAAGGTATGTTCCTGCAATGGATTTTACTACCAGATTTTTATTAAGATGCATTCATAGCATATAATGTTATGGATTTTCACACTTTTTACTTGTTTGGATTAGATTTAAAAAATCTTTTAGTAAATGGTGTTTGGCATACTTGCTTATCTAAAAATATTTCTTCATTATTTGAAAAATTGATGTTGTCTCTTGCTCTACTCTTTTCATTAGTTTCAGCCAGATGTGTTTGCTTATTTCTTTTTTGATTAGGTTTGTGCCCTCATACCTATGTTTAGATGTTATTTATATTTTTTATCATGTATTTCCTTATGTTATGTAATTGCATATATTATAGAAGAAGTCAATGAAAGGTAGATACCTAGTCTCAAGAATTTTTTAGGAATGTTTAGAGATACTACAACAGTACTTATACCGATTCATGCAAACAAGATGCCATAAATACGTAAGTTTCTTGCAACTTTAGCTGACGCTTTTTAATGGTGGGGTTTTTTTTAAGAACAATCACTCTAATGCTTATTTTTTTTCATCCAATTGAAGCTCTTCTAAAATAATTTAAAGATATGAGCTTGAATGTTAATGTGATTGGAGCTTTTGCTTTGACATTTGAAGCTCACACTTTTCACTTAAGTTTGAAGCTTTTAAAGTTTAAGAAGCTTATGCTTTTTTAGTTTTAAATATCGTGAATGCATTGAGTCTATACCTCAAGAGAAGTATAAGTTTCTTCCATAATTGGACAAGCATCCAATATTATTGTTTTAACTCATTTTCCAAGGTACTTCAAAAAAGTAGGTGTTCATTTTGTTGGGCATATATTTTCATTTTTAATTTGGCTATATGCTTTAATATATTTTGCTTGTTCTAAAGAGCCCTTTTCTTAAAGCAAATCTTTTAATCCAAAAGAAGTTAGCATACCAAATTAACATGAAGGATATTTTTAGCATTATTTGTCACTTTATATTGTTTCATTAGAACATAAGATTTTAATGCATCTTGTTTATTTTTCTTCGATGGTATTTCTTATTAGCATCAAAGATTTTGTACTGATGTTGATGTATATGATGTCTTTGAGCTCATTGAGATTTATTATAAAACATGTTAGTCCATCTATCTTATGAATGTCTATATAGTTATTTCATGTCATATCTAGATTAGATAAGATAGGTAAGAGTGTTGGAGCTTTATTGATATTATTTTGATATTTAGTAGGCATAATTCAACTTTACTTGTGCTGATATAAATAGAGAAAATATTTTTTGCGTAGCCAGTCGAATGCTAATTATTGTTCCTTAATGAAAATTTGAATTAATTATGAAGCATATATTTAATAATTATTTTTTTTCTACATTTTATTATACCTATTTTTTATTCATTTTATTATGTTTATTATTAATACTTTTTAAGTGACAGAATTAACCTATTACAATTGCATGAATCCAACATGGTTTATTAAGTTAAAATTTTATTCGAGGTTTCTTCATAGAGATCATAAATACTAAATAGTTACGGTTGATCTCAAAGTAGAAATAGGGTTGAGACAAACTATGTTTTTGAATAGAAAACATTGGCATGATAATACAATGCCGATACTGTTAAAAAAGCATTGCAAATGCAGTTGGTGATATTGTAATTCTCATTATGATTAGATATGCAAATTTCAATATGTATTCAAAATAAATAACAAGGTGACAAAAATGAATCAAATAGAGTGATAAGCCAAAAAATGTAAGCAAGAAAGCATGACAATACTATCATATTAGTGTTGATTTTTGTGCATTGAAGCAAACAAGCATGATGCTCGTTTTTCAATCTAACAACAATATCATGTACACCTTCATGATAAATAAGACACTTTGTTTAGATTGACAAGGCAAAATATGTCTTGCATAAAATAACAAAAAAATATGTTTTTAAACTATTCTTTAAAATAGATATTTCATTTAGATTGGTAGTAGTGGCCTTTTTTGTTAGTGATGAAAATCTAATATATCAATTTCATGTATTTCCCTTTAGTTTAGACATACAATATATCACTATTAGTCGAACAAATGGTTCCTTTATCATTCAACCATGTAAAGATTGTCATGGTCTCCATTTTTGAATGTAGTATATTCTTTTGTCAAACCATAGAAGAACAAAATTAACAAGTAGTTTGATTTGTGATTAACATGTAGTATATCTCTTGCTCTCTCCCTCCCTCTCTCAATTTCCAATTTCTCTCTATTTACCTATCCCTCTCTTTCTCCCTCTCTCCCTCTCTCTCTCTCTCCCACTCACTCTTACTATCACTCTCACTCTTTAGCTTCCTCTTTCCCTATATCCCTCTTATCTCTCTTACCCTCTCCCTCGCTCACTTTATGTCTTTCTCTCTCTCTCTCTCTCACTTTCTTTATCTCACTCACACACTCTCTCTTACTTCTTTGATTAACTAATTCTTGCTTGTTTTTCTTCTCCCACTAACTCTATTCTTTCTTTGTTTATCTCTCTCTCTCTCCCTTCCCCCCTCTCTCTTTGTTTATCTTTCCCTCTCCCTCACTATTGCTCTCTCCCTCCCTCTCTCAATTTTTCTCTATTTACCTATCCCTTTCTCCCTCTCTCCCTCTCTCTCTCCACCTCTCTCTCTCTCTCTCCACCTCTCTTTCTCACTCACTCTCTCCTTCTCCACCCCCTCTCTCTCTCTCCCCCCTTCCTCTCTCTCTCCCCCTCCCTCACTCTCACTATCACTCTCTCCAGCTTCCTCTTTCCCTATATCCCTCCTATCTCTCTCTTACCCTCTCCCCCGCTCACTTTATGTCTTTTTTTCTCACACTTTCTATGTCTCATTCACTCTCTCTCTCTTACTTCTTTGATTAACTAATTCTTGCTTGTTTTTCTTATCCCACTAACTCTATTCTTTCTCTCTTTATCTCTCTCTCTCGCTTCCCCCCTCTCTCTTTGTTTATCTTTCCCTCTCGCTCGCTCTTGCTCTCTCCCTTCCTCTCTCAATTTCTCTCTCTCCCCTCTCTCTCTCTCCCCTCCCTCCCTCCTTCTCTCTCCCTCCCTACCTCTCTCTCTCTCCCCTCCCTCCCTCTCACTCTTTAGCTTCCTCTTTCCCTATATCCCTCCTATCTCTCTCTTACCCTCTCACTCGCTCACTTTATGTCTATTTCTCTCCCTCTCTCTCACTTTCTATGTCTCACTCACACACTCTCTCTTACTTTGATTAACTAATTCTTGCTTGTTTTTCTTCTCCCATTAACTCTATTCCTGCTCTCTTTATCTCTCTCTCTCTCTCCCTTCCCCCCTATCTCTTTGTTTATCTTTCCCTCTCCCTCGCTCTTGCTCTCTCACTCCCTCTCTCAATTTCTCTCTATTTACCTATCCCTCTCTCCCTCTCTCTCTCTCACTATCACTCTAACTCTCTAGCTTCCTCTTTCCCTATATTCCTCCTATCTCTCTCTTACCCTCTCCCTTGCTCACTTTATGTCTTTTTCTCTCTCTTTCTCACTTTCTATGTCTCACTCTCTATGTTACTTCTTTGATTAACTAATTCGTGCTTGTTTTTCTTCTTCCACTTGCTCTATTCTTTCTCTCTTTATCTCTCCCTTCCCCCTCTCTATTTGTTTATCTTTTTCTCTCCCTCGCTCTTGCTCCCTCCCTCCCTATCTCAATTTCTCTCTATTTACCTATTCCTTTCACCCTCTCTCTCTCTCTCCCTCTCTCTCTCTCTCTCCCTCCCTCTCTCTCTCTCCCTCCCTCTCTCTCTCTCCCTCACTCACTCACTATCACTCTCACTCTTTAGCTTCCTCTTTCCCTATATGCCTCCTATCTCTCTTACCCTCTCTCTCGCTCATTGTCTTTTTTCTCCCTCTCTCTCAATTTCTATGTCTCACTCACTCTCTTTCTCTTACTTCTTTGATTAACTAATTCTTGCTAGTACGAAAATTTTCAGATAAATTTTTTTTTGTATTAAATAACTACTTTAGAAAGCAGTAAGAAAATTGTCTCAAACGCCTAACTCTCCATCTACTCCTCTAAATTTAATAAATTCTTCTACAAATTCAGAAATCCAAAAATCATAAAAAAATAAATAAAAATTAGAAAATAATAAAATAAACTTTTATAAATATGTAAAATTATAACAAATAATAAACAAAAAAAATATTTTAATTAACAACTCATTTTCATTTCTAAATTGAACAAATATTTTAATTGAATTGAAACTTAGAAAATTTATTAATAATTAAATAAAAATAAGAAAAATACGAAATAAATTCCTTCGAATTCATAAAATTATAATAACCAATAGTATATATAAAGTGGGGATAATATTAATAAAAAAGTAAAATTTTATGTACAAGCCATTTAAAAGCCAAATAAAAATCACAAAATATTAATATTTGAATTGAAATATCCTCTTGATAAAAATTAAACATATTTAAAATTAAAAATTGAAATATTAGTAATTAGAAGGATGTAAATGATGTTAGGCCAAGTCTATAACATATTGCTTCCATTCCTTATTTAGGCAACTCTCTGTCTTCGGGTTCTTATTAGATCATCTAACTTATTAGGCTGCAATTTTATCTCAGGATAGGCCTACTCCATAGAATAAAGCTATTTTAAGCCTTTTTTAATTTCAAATCATACGAATTTTTATATATAACTAGCAAGCATTGTATTAATAACCTACCAAAAAAATGATAATTGCATTTGTGTTAGAAGAATGATCTACCATTCATAGTCTGAGGCCATTTAGGACTTCTTAGTTGTATGCCTCAAATTTTTAATTAAACAATAGCCTACCTTAATTTGCATTTCATGGAGATCGAACATTATGGTTTTAAAATGTTAGGTGAAATTTTGCTGATGGTTCTATCTAGGCAGGATCATAAGTCCATAAAAGTCGAACTTCTCTTAAATCCTTAGCATGGTAAGAGATACAAGTCCCATTGCATTTCATTAGATAAGTTCAAGCCACTATCCTATAGTGACTCACCTTAGCTCTAGCTTCTGAGGTTAATTCCAATATTATAAATCCTCACTTTCTGGATATTTCCCTGATTTAGTAATCAGGAATATAAGTTTCAGCTTTTTAATAAAATAATAACTTTAATAAAAATAAGTCTCATTCTAAAACATTAAAGCCCAACTAGAAAAAACTGCTCAACCTTGAGGCATTCTAATTAAAAAAATTCAATACTTTTTATCATTGTCTTAAATTTTAAAATCCTAAAAAAAATTTCACTACTTTAGTCGAGAGTGTTCTCGAGAGATTCACCTATCTTGGGATGTAATTAACCATAAAGGCTTGCCTTTATGGGGACCCTGTAACTCCAGAAAAAAATAAATCATATATTATTCTCGTAAGGTAGGAGAAAGTTCTCTGAGAATGTAGATAGTCTTTCCATAATCCATTTTTATTTTTAAATACCTTTGTAGAATGTCTTTATTATCTTTTGAGATAATACGATATTCTCGTTGTTGTGTTTGATCATAAAAATGGTGTTTTTTTGAGGATGTGAAAACTCAATTCTATTAGAAATCAGAATAAATAGATGAAATTTTAGGACATCTTTCTAACTATATCCAACTTTTTGTTTCTATCTCAATTACTTTTTCTCCCTCAATTCTCTAACAGATCCAATATCTAGCTAGCTACCTAACCAGCATCTTGGCATCAAAGCTAAACATCATTGCAACTTTGAGTAGTATTTTTTATTGTAGCTCATCTCACATTGATGCATATTTATTCTCTTCTTACTATCTGAAACAAAGAAAAAATATTTGTTTCTTTGTCCATCGATAAATCTTATTTTATGGCCACCAACATTTATAATATATAATACAAGCACATGAAAGAGGAAAGATGATCGTATCGAGGGTTTGAGTAATAAAGAGATGGATATCAAACTAACTGTATAATTTAATTAGTACATTATAATTTTTTTCAGATACATTTGAATGCATGGATTTGCATCTATTTATGAAAGTAGATGTCACCTAGCATTAATATTTTGACCCAGTTTATTTGTTTCATGTCATAAGCATTAAGATTGGCTAATTTATTCCCTTGCTTTACATGTCTAGGAATAATAGTTAGAATATACACTTATTAAGATGATGAGCCAAAGATGTCACTTCTAATCGACAACTAATACACCTAATTTGGTATCCAAAGATGTCCCTTACTTCTGATCGATGCTTGGTCATCAAGGATGATATCTTGCCTTTATCATGATTGAATTTGATTCATTAGCTTATGATATTCCCCACTGGATTCATTCGCCTATCGAACTCTTTAATACAAAGTCAGATGTACTATCATTTGATATAAGTTATTAGGGATTTGATCCTTCTAGCTAATCACTTTTAATTGTAATACTGTCAAATGTTTGATCAATTTATTGTTGTAAATTAGCATCCAATTGGCATGTACACTAAATTTCCTATTTAATGCATTAGCCACCACATTGGGCTGTATTGGATATCAAGATCATAATCCTTGATTAATTCTAATCATCTTTGTTGCCTCAAATTTAATTCCTTATTGTAAAAATATATTTTAAATTTTTGTGATTAGTAAATAATTGACACCTCACACTATATAAATAATGCCTCCAGATTTTCAAAGCTAACACTATTGTAGCCAACTCTAGGTCATGGGTTGGACAATTCCTTATCATTAGTGTTGATATTAAGCTCCATTAAAAATGACACAAGATAATAATGTAGTTGGGTAGAACTATAGGTATGTAAGAATATAAAATTTTTTGGATCCTTAAAAAACATTAAAATAAGAATATCCTCAAAATCTTTAGCAAGGCCAATACAAGCCACGAAATATGGATTCCTTCTGAGATAACCCTTCATGTATAGCTTTATTACTCATTTATCGTGTTTACTCGTTACATCAATTAAACTAGCACCCACCTCAAAGGTAAAATGCATGTAGAAAAAATTGATTTACTCATTTAAGAGGAAAAATTGAATATATCTATGCTACTGTAAAATATGGATTATGACTCTTCCATTAAGCGATCCTCACTATTATTTTTTTAATTAAAATTAATCTGCCTTGTTTGATTGTGCCTCTTCAAATTCCGCTAACGTCTACCTATTTTTTTCTTCGGCTTCGCGTGAGGAGTTTTGAAACCATTTCTTTTCTCAGCTTCACATGAGAAGTTTTGAAAGAGTCTCAAAAAGGACCTTCTTGGCCTTCTTCTCATCTCTAATAGGAAGTCAGGCTTTGCGTGAGGTGTTTTGATAGAGTCGGTAAAAGGTCTTTCTTCGCCTTCTTCTCTTTTTGGATTGGAGGTTACGACGGATTCCTCTTCTCATGGTGGGAAGGAGATAACAAACAGAGTTGTTGAAATTGAAAGTCATGACGGGATTGGATGTCATGATGAGAATTCGCTGAGAAGGTAAAGATTGTTTTCTCATTTTTCTCCTTGAGTGTTTCTTCAGGATTGGAAATTCTATGCTTTTTTTTTAATTCATTGAAACGCTTACTATTCGGTGATACTTAAGTTAAATCTTGCTTAAATCCTACTACCAAACAACATTAATTTGTTACAATTCGGAGAAGAGGTGTTTTGTGTGAAATTTCTTGGTGTGGTGGTGATGATATCTTCACTTAGGATAGCAACTTCAATACGAGTATATAAGAAATGGCACAATCGTAAGCCTTGCAACACCCACTAGATTATTAGATCTTGTATCTACCAAGCCTGTCATTTGCTCTAGCAATTTCTATTTTTGCCAAATAAATTTGCACGCCTAGCAAGCTACTTCTACAACGAGCTCCTAAAAGTCCTTCTTTCTCACAATTAGAATCCTCTCAATCTCTCTATGAAGCTTCTCTCCTTAAGGACCCTTTCTCTCTCTCTTAGAGGCTACCCTTTTTTTTTTCTCTTTTTGTAAACACTCTTTTTATTAGAAGCTTTTAAGTAACATATAAGCTTCTCTCTCTCTCACACACACACACACACACACGCTCACTCATAAAACAACCTTTCTCTTTAATAAATATCTTTCTACTAAAAATTTCTTTTGCTTACAAACATTTCTTTTTCTAAATATTCTCACTCTTATTTACAAGTCTCTCTTTCATAACTCTCTAGGAAGATTTTTTCTTTCTCTTCCTTTGTCACTCTCTCTTAAGAGGACACGTTATCTTCCATGCCTCTTTTTGAATCTTCTTTCAGACTATCTAAGAACTCTCTCTCTCTCTCTCCATCTTAGTAGGCTCTCTCTTTAATAAAATCATATTTTTCTCAAACTCTCTCTCTCTCTCTATCTCTATCTTTCAAATGCCTCTCTCTTTCTTTCTTATAAGCCCACCTCTCTTCATACTAAAGGGCCCTATTACTATATAAAAGGAAGCTCACTCTCAATATTATGTTAGTAAATTTTTGTTGTTTTGAATTTATCATTGATTTTACATGATTTTGAGTGAAATTTAAGGAACATAAGCAAACTGTAGTTTATTGATTTCTTATTGTAGCATTGTACTTAGTAGTTAAGAGACTGTTTTTTTTTGGACAATTAATCATTATGATTTGGAGGTTTTTGACATTGTTCTGATTAAGATGTGAGTGATTCAATTTATTTTTTTTAATCTTCTACAAGTTTATTTTGAGAACTTAAAGAACTTTTCATTTAAGTGTTAATCTTCATTTGAATTATTTTATTGAAATTTTTTTCTATTTGGAGGTTTCATGAGATTGGTCATAAATGAAAAGTTGAAAAGCCACATCTAAAAATAATTTCTTAGATGAGTCGTTATTGTATTAGGTGCCAATCTCATATCTGTTAACTATTTAACAGTTTGAGATAATTTCAAGTAGGACCAATAAAAAATGCAAATGTGTATGTGCAATGATTGCCAATGAAGATTCAAAAAGCTAATTCATCTTATTGTTACAAAGTTGATGATTATTATCTAAATATGCTGTAACTTTTTTTGTCAGAAGACTTCATTTGGATGATCATATTTTTTCAAACTTTGAATAGGTTGTTAGATTCAAAGAATTCACTCACCTTGCTACATTTTTTATTGTTGAGCAAGCTGGAGCAACATTTTTCATTGCAATTTCCATGTTTGGATTTGCAATTGAAACTAGTTTTTTTTGTTACAGAGAAGGAACTTAAGCTTCCTTAGGTAGTATCACAAATATAACTTGCACCATACTAACTATGCTGCTATGTGTTTTAACTGCACTGAAAAAATCTAGTTGATGATGAAAGTCATTGGTTGAACAGTATAGGCTATGTCCATTATGGGTCTCTATGCATCTGCTTATTGGTTGTCTTGGTTTTCCTGGGAAGCTTTTCTTATGCTTATTACTTCTCTTGTCATGGTGCTGTTTGGAAAGTTATTTCAGTTCAATTTTTTCCTGCGTAACAACTTTGCTGTCTTCATCCTTGTATTCTTCCTTTCCCAACTTAATATGGTACTCATCACTTTGCAATAATGCTATCCAAATTCGTTATCATGACGCAAAGATATTTGAAAATTAGGGGCCTCTAGCTATTTATTTATTTTCATATTCACCAACCTTGGGTCTGCAGTATTGGTCTTTTATTTCGTGGTATAGAACTAAAGAATAGAGTGTTTTCATTGGCTGTCTTCATAGTTGAGTTTTGCTTTCTTGATATCAAATTTTGTAGACTAGTGATCATTATCACCTACAATTGAATTTTTTATATTCATAATAAGCTTTTGACACAAGTAAGATTCTCAAACAAGTTGTTTTAAATTTTAAAATGTCTCTACAGATATTCAAAACATATAAGTTCAATTATTCTTGCAGCTTATGACAATATAACAATATTTTATTTTCCATATGCTGAGAACCTTTTGGCAAGTGCAACGGCCACTCGTGAAGACCTAACTGTGTAATAACTATTGTATTTCCAAGACCAGATTTAGAAATTATTACATCATCAGGCTGATAAGAAGTTTTCTCCACGAAGATATTTTTCATTTTCATATTCCACTTTCTTTTTGTGGTTTGCCTTGGCAAAATATTTGGATAATATACTTCCCAATTCAAATGGTGTGATAAAATCAGTGTTTTACTTTCTAAAGCATTCATACTTAGACTGAAAAAAATGGAACTACGATGGAAGGTTGGTTGGCAGTCCTACTATATAATTTATAAGCATTAAGTTTGTGATTTGGTCATGTTTTTCGCATATTATTTGCAGAAGGTGACCTATGTTTTAGGAGGAGCTTAGGAGGGCAATTTTAAAGTAGGGATTGTTTAGATATTTTCTTTTAGATTGTATGCATTAAATAGTTTGTTTTTCTAGGATTAAGGCTTCTTGAATTTGGCTGAAATTTAAAATCTCTCTTAGGTACTCAAGCTTTAGCCGCCGGCTAGGGAATGGGAGAGCAGGATCTTTCTCTGAAATTGAAGATCCATTGTATCTTGCTTGCTTTTGTTCTTCTTCCATCATATAAAATTTGTTTCGTTGTTGTTCATCTTCCTTCATCTCAAAAATTGTTTGCAAGTCGCTAATTTTGTCGGATTTCAGCATGGGTTTTCTAGGTTTAAACAAGTATTTTCTATCACATTATGTTGGTAGGTTGCATAAGTCTTGGATGATCTAATTTTGTTTATGTATCTCAAGCTTATTGGTCTTTGTTATTGAGCAGTTCATCCTTGATATAATTAGAGTTATAGAGGAAATTGTAATATTCCCTTAGTCAAATGTTAGGATTGATCAATGATCATCGAGAGCAGTGAAACACAAACAAATTGTGCATTGTATATCATAAAGAGAAACTCGAAACATTTAGTAATTTTAGTCTGAACAGCAAAAAGAGAGCAAAGTCCTTAAATTTCATCTCTTAGAGGAGAGTTCATTGTTAATTATAAATTAAAATAAGTATATTTATGCAGTGATTGGCTATTGGAAAATGTTGATATGTAATAAAAAAATTTTACAATCTTCTAGGAAAGGTTAGTTTTCTAAGTTTGAACTGCTTTCATAATTTTTGTGCAAAAAAATTAGAATTGGCTGGCAAACTCTAATTAAATCATCATTTTTCCACATAATATTTTTTATTTATAAAGACTTGGTTATCTCTTGTCATTTATTGTGATTAATCAATATACATCTATTATGCAAATTTAATTAGAAGTATTTCTTAAATATATTACTATAAATTTTTAAATTCATAAATCTCATAAAGGGAAACTCTAAACTGTTGACGTTTTTTTTTTCGCATTGACCTGACCCTGATCAAGCCGATTCGTGCGCTCGATCGACTCAATTGACTGTCGTCAAGCATTAATTAACCTTAACAAGACTTTAATTAAATCAAATTAAACTCAATTAAATCAAATTAAAGTCAAATCGATTGAATCAACCCAAAATCGGTTCAAATCGAACCCAATAAAACATTGTCAAGCCTCATTAAACCAAATTTGATGCAATTCAGAGCTAATTTGAGTCCAATTTTGCAAAATTGGCTCGATCGTACCCATTTGGACCCGAATCCACCTAAATCGATTCAGATCGAGTCCAATTCAGGCTCAATTTCAGCCCAATTGGTCCAATCCAGATTCATTTGAGCTTTCCAAATCTGGAAATCAAATCCGACTCTCCAAAGTGTAATGATCTCTGCTTTCCCGTTAAATCCCTTTATGTCTGCGGCGAAAAATCTAATCTTGTGCAGGCAAATGATTTCTCATAGCAGAACTTCATTTCCTGTAAAAAAAGAGTGGGAGAGGAAGATAGGGGAATGGGCATTTGTTCTACTTGCATGCGACCTAGTTGAGCGGGAGAGCTGAGAGGTCGAGAGAGGGAAGGAGAGTTGATACCTAGTTGCTATGTCCGATCAAGGGGAGACGAAGGAGGAATGACCGATTCCTCTGGCTCGCGTGCGTCCGACGTAGCCGAAAGGGAGTTTGGGCTCTACATTCGTGCGGTCCGTCCAGTTGTGAAGAGGGGGCAGACGCTCAGCCTCTTGCGTGCATCCAGAGACCGAGAGAAAGGAGATCGAGTGGTTGAGAGCAGTCTCTGCATGCGTACGTCCAAAACCGAACCCAGGGAGAGCTGAGCGGCTTATTGCTTGCAATTTTTGGAGATGAAGATAAGTGAAAAGAAGATTTTGCCTTCCATACCTGTTGTTTTCTCCTTCCTTGGATTGAAAAGAGGATTTCTTTTGAAACTATTGCTTTCCTCCTTCAGCTGAGAAGCAAAAACTTCCTCTCGCTTTGGTTGGCGGTTTCCTCTTCCAAAATCCAGAGCAAAGGGGTGCTGTATTTAACCCCCTATTATAACTAAAGTCTTCCAAATCAGCTTCGGCGAGTTCGTGATACCGGAGGTGACTTCCAGGAGCATTTAGAAAGCAAAGGAGACATCCGGAGTGGCTAGGACAACAATTTTCTTCTTCCTTCCACCGTTTTCTCGCCTTTGTAAGGCGAGTGGAGTGTGATGGAGCCGTGACAACCCGACGAGGCAAACTCCTCAAAACTTAAGAAATCCCTATCTTTTGGCCATTTGACGTGTGTTTGATGTTCCAAAACCTTAGGGACCTAGAAAACCCTTGCATTTAATTTCCAAACCGTAATCCTCTTAAGTCCAATCATGCGAATCTAGTGATTTTCTTGTGATTACTTTCATGTGAGGGTCAAAAGAGGGCGATGATGAGGTGCCGGGCCCGTTGGACTCGTGTCCAATGCTATTACCTTGCATGAAATGCATTCATGTTTTCTCCCTAGTCATCACCCACAATCAAACCATAAGATTGCATTGTTATTTGCTTCTAAATCAAATGTCGATGTATATGTTTCAAGTGTGGGAATTTGCTCTTGATTGGGCTTTGCACTTGAGAAAATATCGATGAGGTGCCGGGCCCGTTTGCAACATTTATAAAATATGCTCATTTAATTTCAAGCTCCCATGGAGCAAATTTGAAGTATTTCATGGTCTCTCTCTCCCTCTCTCTCCCTCTCACTCACTCACTCTCACTCTCTAGCTTCCTCTTTCCCTATATCCCTCCTATCTTCTCTTACCCTCTCCCTTGCTCACTTTATATGTCTCTCTCTCTCTCTCTCTCACTTTCTATATCTCACACACACACTCTCTCTTACTTTGATTAACTAATTCTTGCTTATTTTTCTTCTTACACTAACTCTATTTTTTTTCTTTTTATCTCTCTCTCTCTCCCTTCCCCCCTCTCTTTTTATTTATCTTTCCCTCTCCCTCGCTCTTGCTCTCTCCCTGCCTCTCTCAATTTCTCTATTTATCTGTCCCTCTCTCTCTCTGTCTCTCTCCTTCTCCATCTCACTCTCTCCACCTCTCTCTCTCACTCACTCTCTCCTTCACCACCTCTCTCTCTCTCTCTCTCTCACACACACACACACTATCACTATCACTCTGATGCTCTAGCTTCCTTTTTCCCTATATCCCTCCTATCTCTCTCTTACCCTCTCCCTCGCTCACTGTCTTTTTCTCTTTCTCTCTCTCACTTTCTATGTCTCACTCACTCTCTCTTACTTCTTTAATTAACTAATTCTTGCTTGTTTTCTTCTTCCACTAACTCTATTTTTTCTCTCTTTATCTCTCTCCCTCTCTCCCTTCCCCCCTCTCTCTTTGTTTATCTTTCCCTCTCCGTCGCTCTTGCTCTCTCCCTCCCTCTCTCAATTTCTCTCTATTTATTTATCCATTTCTCCCTCCCTCTCTCTCTCTCTCTCTCTCTCTCTCTCTCTCTCTCTCTCTCTCTCTCTCTCTCTCTCTCTCCCCCCCCCTCTCCCTCTCACTCACTCTCACTATCACTCTCATTCTCTGGCTTCCTCTTTCCCTATATCCCTCCTATCTCTCCCTTACACTCTCCCTCGCTCACTTTATATGTCTTTTTTTCTCTCTCTCACTTTCTATGTTTCACTCGCACTCTCTCTCTTACTGCTTTGATTAACTAATTCTTGCTTGTTTTTCTTCTCCCACTAACTCTATTCTTTCTCTTTTTATCTCTCTCCCTCTCTCTCTCCCACTCACTCTCACTCTCTAGCTTCTTCTTTCCCTATATCCCTTCTTTCTCTCTCTTACCCTCTCCCTCGCTCACTTTATGTCTTTCTCTCTCTCACACTTTCTATGTCTCTCACTCACTCTCTTACTTTTTATTAACTAATTCTTGCTTGTTTTTCTTCTCCCACTAACTCTATTCTTTCTCTTTATCTATCTCTCTCTCCCTTCTCATCTCTCTCTTTGTTTATCTTTCCCTCTCCCTCGCTCTTGCTCTCTCCCTCCCTCCCTCTCTCAATTTCTCTCTCTCTCCCCTCCCTCTCTTTCTCTCTCTCACTCTCACTATCACTCTCTAGCTTCCTCTTTCCCTCCTATCTCTCTCTTACCCTCTCCCTCGCTCACTTTATATGTCTTTTTCTCTCTCTCACTTTCTATGTCTCACTTACTCTCTCTCTCTTCTTTGATTAACTAATTCTTGCTTGTTTTTCTTCTCCCACGAATTCTATTCTTTCTCTCTTTATCTCTTTCTCTCTCTCTCTCTCTCCCTTCCCCCCTCTCTCTTTGTTTATCTTTCCCTCTCCCTCACTCTTGCTCTCTCTCCCTCTCTCAATTTCTCTCTATTTACCTATCCCTTTCACTCTCTCTCTCTCTCTCCCTCTCTCCCTCTCTCTCTCCCTCTCTCCCTCTCTCCCTCTCCCTCTCTCTCTCTCACTATCACTCTAAAACTAAAATCCATAGGACCAAGATAAATTATCAATGCGCATGAATGACAGATTTACGAGGGGAATTTAATACGCATTTTTACCCTCTCCCTACATCAGCCCCATTCCTATCGCTAGCAAATATCGCTCTCTCTAGTTTGATCTATAACCTGGGTCGAGTGAATCCTCGGAAGAAGTCCTATTTACTCTAATCTCTCGTGCACCTATTATTCACATCCTTATCTCCCTCATGTGCAATACATCCCAATCTATGATATCCTATTATCGCACTTATAGAAAATTGCCTCCATCTTTTTCTATCTCATACTCTCCGACTTTCACTGCTAACCAAATTCCCATAACCCTTGGTGATTAGTGAGGAAGTTGTGACCTGAGTTTGGCATCGATGGGTTCAACGATGTGTGAAGCTGGAAACCACACGTAAGCCCTCAGCTGAAGTTGTTAACATGCCCAATGGAATGTGAAGAAGAAGAAGAAGAAGAGGAGATTGCAATTAGGCTTGCTAGAGAAGGCTCTATTAGACTGGTGGCTTATAAAAGAGATTGGTTTGTGAGACTTTATGGATTCAGGTTAAGTTCTGCTTGAAGTTTGCTGAACCTGATTTTAGCTATCCTTTCTACCTCTAATTCCTCTCCCTCGATAGTTGCATATGAAGGGAAATTTAAAGCTAGGGTTTGACCACACATTGGCCACAATGATCATTGTGAGCATCCTGATCCAGGAGCTCGCTCACACCAACTATGCCTACTGCTCTAATGCCAGTCTCTGGAAGTTAGCAATCCTTGGATCCATGCTGAATATGGTTCCTGTTGGAGGTTATATTTTTCTTCCCCTTGTTAGCCATAACAACATAAGTGATGGACAAATTGCTCTAAATACCATCCACCATTGACACACAAAGGTCTTTGTTGGGGTCAAATACAACAAAAATGAAATAGAAACTGCAAGTGGATATACTAAATACTTAAGCTAGCGTACAATTTTCAAAAGAAGAAAATTGAAGACACATAAGATTTGCATTAGACTTATAAGGAATTTGAAAACTTGCTCGCAGGTGACTAATAGAAACTTCTCACTATCTTTTCAACTATCCTAAATGTTAAAACTCTCAAGAATATTGTGAATTGAATATGAAGCATTAAAGTGCATTATGTAAGGCCTTCTATTTATAGGAGGAAGATTTCATGTGAGGTCCACACCAATAAAATATAACTCATGTATAGTTAAGTATCATCTTTTTAAAACAAGTGAAAAGATTCTTATTTGTAACATTGCCATCAAATTCACAAAAAAAGTGTATGCAAGTGGATAGAAGGCAAAATATTGAGCTTAAAATGAAAGCTCTCTGCATGCTTGACAACACATTTCTGCAGTCAATGAAATATAAAAAAATTAAGGGGCTGTTTGGTTGCCGGAAAAGAAAATGCAGTGTAAAGTAAATGCAATTTAAAGTAAATGTAGTGCATTCTGAATACTTTGAGACTGTTTGGTTGTCTGCAAAGCAAACGCAGGAGAACTATTTTCCTTATTTGGTTAGGTATATCCAGAGTAAAGTAAAAGCGGTATATTTGTAATAAATTTTTTTGGCATTATAACTAGTGTATTTGTAAAAGTAGTTTATTTATAATAATGATACATTTTTAATGCAATCGAAATGTTAAAATGTTTTCGAATTTGTTCAAATCTGTTTCAGATACACGAAGGTGTATGTGGATTTGGTGGAGGCTCTCTAGTAAATGCTGGAGTGCTTTTGCCTACGCCAATTAGAACAAGAAGAGACCCCAGGTGGCCAAAAGATTGGAATAAGGACTGGGAACACTTCGAACGTTTAGCATCCTCAATGTTGGGAGCACAGGTGGTTCCTGCCGAATCCACTAATGCTCAAGTTATGACAAATTCTCGAAGAAGAGATTGAAGATTATAAACCTGATCCTATAAAACTCAGCATAAATTTTGGCAGAAAAGAAGAAGAAGAAGAAGGCCATAATTTGGTGGGTTCTAAAAAACTTGAAAGTTGCTTAGCTTGTGGCAATTGCCTATCTGGTTGCCCCTACACTGCCAAAAACTCCGCGGATAAGAACTATTTGGCTTTAGCAGTTGAGGATAATTTTGCTGGTACGAATGAGCACAAAGTACTTAATGCAAGCAACTCTTATATGCACAGGGAGAAATCAGAGATGCTCAAAGGAACTGTCATCCACCCTGGTTGATTTGGATTCTACTGAGAAAGGTGGTGGTCGACGGTGGTGGCCGGCGGTGGCCAAAGGTGGTGGCCGGTGGTGGACAAAGGTGGTGGCCGGCGGTGGTGGTCAAAGGTGGTGGTCGACGGTGGCCAGAGGTGGTTGCCGGTGGTGGCCGGCAGATGGAGGTGGCCGACAAGGGGTTGCAATGCCCTTGAGTTTGCAATGTATTTAGAAGTCGCCCAAATCGGAGGAATTCTAAATGCACAAAAAATGAACTAGAACGGAATACACTGCATTTGTTTTACTTTACTTTGAATTTACTTTTCATCCAATCAAACACCAAAATTCTCAAAACCACCGCATTTGGATTACTTTACACTCTAAATGCAGCTAACCAAACAGCCCCTAAGTCTTCTATGTGGATCATAAAGCCTTTTTTAATTCAAAATGCAATACTCTTAAACCACACAATTGCTTCGAGAAATGCGGAAGTGTTGTGCGAACTAATTATTTTCAAAATTCAAACGCCTTTTCAAAATTAGAACTCAAACTCAAAGTATGCTCATGCTCTCGAGCCAGCTGTCTTGCCCTATAGGGTAGGTTTGTAAGCCCTATCTTTTGAAATTTGGTTCTCTGTGTCCACCAGATCGGAGTTGATAAGACTTCTCCCCCTTGATGAACTATTGCAATGCCAATTAAATGAGGGTCTTCTAGTTGTATTTTATATCAAATCAAGCTAGTTTGCAAGCAAGCACTTGACTGTAAAAATCTAGAATGTTATTTTGTTTTTATGTTTGTATAAGGCCTTCAATGTCTCTTATAAAGAAAATTTAATTTAAAAAAATGCAAATTCCTGGTGAGCAAATTTTTAAGGAACAATCATGAATTGTACAAGACAGACCTAATATAAAAATACTCATAAAATCTATCCCCTAAAGCTTAAAGAAAATGCCATTACATGTTTGCCAACAAGGATTCTTCTATCATGATGGGTCGACTAGCTTCCTTGATTTAGTAGATTAGGGCTCTTGACAACCCAGGACAATGGAATAATGAGATCATGATTAATTTTATTATCCTTCCTCCCACCATTTACTTGAAGCTAAAGGTGATAAATTTCTTAATCCTAAAACCAAATTACTGCTACTATATGCTAAACATTTAGCACTTAATGACTAACTTTATTTGAAAATTCTCTTTTGTCTGTGGGTGAGGTAATTAAGCATAGGAGCTTGCGCCTATGGAAAACCTGGAACTAGATCAGAAAGTTTTTATAAAATGAGGGCAAAATCTTTGACAAGTGTCTTATCTGCAATTTAATTTGTTTTTTGAAAATTTGTGTCAAAAGAGCCGGGGCGTGAATTTTTTAGAGCTTGTAGAAATGAATTTCATAACATGTAATTTTAGTAAACTTGAAATTAATAATGGCAGCCAATTTTGTAGGACATTAAAGTTTAATAGTTTCAGATGCCTTTAGCCATACAAAAGAACGCAAAGATAAAAAAAAAAGAACGCAAAGATAACTGAGGCTATAATTTGTAGAATCAAACCAGAGTGGTTAAATTAAGTGCCTTAGGATTCTTTTTGAGAGACTATCATAGAGACTCAAAAATAAATTTTAGGAATTTTAAGGCTAATTTGTGGTGAACTTGGAAGTATAAAGTGACAAATAATTGTGTTAGTCCCTTATAGGATTACCTTCTATAATAGACTGTCACAAATAAGTTGCACTGTAAAAATGCTTCAATACGACAGGAACATTTAATTAATGTAAAAATCATAGAATTGGAAGCAGGTAGACAAAAACATAAACTTGCTCGACGTTTTGAAAAATAGACCGATTCTAACTAGTGTTAGCATCAATTCCAAGAATTATCGTGAATGAATGAAGTAGAAGTATGTATAATAAATTAAATACTTTTGCACAATGCTAATTATAATTCATGTAATTGTATGTTATGTGGATTATCATTTATGCTTGTGCTTCTGCTCTGCATACGCATACCTGTATATCAACATGCATTTAGATGTACATGGATGAATGGGCTTTAGGATGCATGCATGTTTTTTCCATGTGCTGGCTCAAAATATGCTCGTCATACAGCAATTTTCTTTTTTCAACGAGTTCTCAAATTATGTTCATATTGTGCAAATAAGTATCTGATTTTCATCCATGCTTTGTAGCTCTTTTTAATTTAGTGCTGAGTATGTTGCGAAATGCTTCAGTAATACAAATTTGAACATTTGATGCATCACTGTGTTTCAAGATCCTTGCTGATACGTAGCTTTTGTGTGCAGTAGTTTTGTTAATTTTGTTGCTTAGGTTTCTTTGTTAAATTATCATGAAGCTCAAGTACATTGACATGTGTCCCTTACTTAAAAAAAGATTTGCTCTTAATCTTGTTTCATTAGGTAGTGACATTTTACTTGGGTTGATGAAACGTTTGGTCAAGATGCGTTCTTCAAATTTAAAAGTTCTCATTACTTCAGCAACTTTAGATGGAGTGAAAGTATCGAAGTTCTTCTCAGACTGTCCCATATTGAATGTTCCTGGACAATTATTTCCTATAGAAAAGTTGTACCGTTCCGAACGCCCTAAAAACTATATTGAATCATCCATAAGAACTGCTCTTGGTGAGAACATAATGTTAAATGCTTACATCATTTTCTTTTGTGTTACTGCTCCTAAGATGGAAGAAAGTTCATTTCTTATATGATAATTCCTCTTTATTTATATGATAAGTATGGTTCTGGTTTTATTGATATTTTATCTAACAATGCATTTGTAACCTACTCGCATCATTTCTGCTTACCTGGTTTGAATTATCTATTTGGTAAGAATAGATAACTTCAGTCTCTAGTCAATCATACTTGCAATATGCACACGTTTTTTGAACTTTTGTTGCTGTTTCCATTGAAACAATCAATTTATGACTTGTTACCTTGTAAGGACCTTAAAGTCATTCAATCAACGAATTGAATAATTTCATATTTAAATTGTTTCCAAGGAAATATGAATGTAAGAGAAGCTCAAAACAACATCACGAACGTCACCTTGTTTCTCTAGAATTGTTGATTCTTATTCTAGTGGTACCCGGGAAGATCTTAAATAATGACTATTTAAAAGAACGAAAGTATGGCAGGTTTGTTTATTGGATTGCAACCTGGAAGAACCTAATATGATTATTATGCATGCCTTTCCCTGCACTTCGACACACCATGCTTATATCCATTGGCCGCATGGGTTTAAAATGAAAAAAAAGGCCCACACTAAGGCATACAACAGTTGAGCTTTCCTGTGGGGAGGGTGTGGGATGGAATCTTTTCCAAAACCATTCTACCTTGCCGTTGCTAGAGCTGTATGGTCTTTTAACAAAAATCTCATTTTATTATGTCATTACTTAAACTCAAGTATCTATCTTTTTAGTAGTTTATGTATCATTGCCGTTAGACTTACAAAGATAGGGAATATGTTAAAGTTTCATTGAAGACATTGTTCCTCATTTTTAACAATGTTCTATTTTCAATATTAACCATTTTAATGATGTAATCTTCACTGATCAATCAACTTTTCAACTATTCTGATGAAGCATTTCTCAACCAATAAATCAACTACTAAACCATGTAGCTGGAGCTACAGGGTCTTTTAACAACTTGGCCATTCTATTAAGGCGTTGTTTAACCTTGTTCTTTCTTTTCTGGTTTTTTTGCTTCTCCTTGTAATGAGTGGTAGTTCATATATCATTGCCCTTGGTCTTCCAATGATCGGGTAAAGGTTCAACTATCATAAAAAACATTGTTGTCCTTATATCTTTCATTTTTTTAATGAAGTTCTATTCTTGATTTTAACCATTTTAATGATGTAATTTTCACAGATCAAGCAAGTTTTCAACTAGCCTACTTTTTCAGTTTTGATTAGGCAATGTAGGTTCAGTTTCTTTTTTACCAGTATGAATATTGTTTTTATTTCTTATCTGTCAACCACTAAAAATTTTCTCATCTTTTTTGCAGCTCAGAGACTGTTGCATGTCCGTTAATTTTTTTGCTTTCCATGTATGTTTAAGTATGATGTTTTGTCCTATCTGTTCTATTAACTGGTTAGCACTATTGTCAGACATACACTCTCGTGAACCGCCAGGAGGCATCCTTATATTTATGACAGGACAGGTTTGCATTTGCTTCAGAAGTCAACTTACTATTTTCTATTAATCAATTTTGTCCTTTGCCTTTCCACCAAAAAGCAAATAGTTTACCTGCTGAGCTTTTTATGTTCCTGATAATGGCAACTTCTATTTCCTGGTTGCTGTTGACTAGTTGCTACAAGTTAAAAATCATTGAAACATGGTTCTTTTAGGATGAGATTGAAAAAATGGTATCCAAGTTGGAGGAAAAGATTCAAAACCTTGAGGAAGGTTCATGTATGGATGCCCTAGTCCTTCCACTTCATGGCTCTTTACCACCTGAGATGCAGGCATTACCCGATCTCTATCGTATTTTTTTATGAACTTGTATCTTTTTTTTTTAAAACTTGATATTTTTTTTTCGGATGCTAGTTTTGTTGCCTATAACTTGGATTGAGCTAGAAGTTCAAATTAAATGAATGAAGTCTGGAAGTTGGTGGAGAACATATTTTTGTGAAATGAATATTGCTATTTTCCAACAACTCTATGCCGCTGATTTTGATACTTTTGTTCATTGATAAGCTTTGTTTGAAATGTATCTTTTGGATGGATTGGTTGGTCTTCTAGTGTACATCGTTCTTGTGCAAATCATCTTCACAGTTATTACTGCGGTTTGATTGATTGGTTGGTCTTCTAGTGTACATGTTGCTTATTTTATCATATTCAAAAATGGGGCCACCAAATCACAAACATGTCTTCTTTTTTATTTAGGTGGATAGATACAATTTTATGCAATGATTATAAGGTGATTCTAGAAGAGAGAGGCAGGCCACACAATTTTGAATTATTTTGATGCATATATATCTTCATAGTATCAAGAAAACAATCAAAATAAATACATTTCATAAGATAGAATAGATTTTGAAAGATGAGATATTGTTTATTTGCCAAGATGGATTTTTTAGAGGCAAATTTGAAGGCTTAAGTTGGGATATATCTAATGTGGAATAAAAAAGATTAGTTTAATTACCATGATTGTTTTAGAAATTTCAGGGGTAAATACTATTGATGCTTGTAATGATTATAAGAAGGTTAAAAATCTTATAAAGAGGGTGGTACGCAAAATAAAAATTATATATTCTGATGATTTATTTTATAAGTTTGGGATTAAGGAAGGAGAAGATGAGATATGTAAAATAACCAAGGTGAAGGCAAGAGATAAGATATCTAGTTATTTTAATTAAGTTAGATGGATTAGATAATATAGTATAGTTAAAGACGACATCAATGAAAGATGAAAATATTATTTTAAAAAATTATGAAGTGGGATTTTTGAGTAAAATATTTTGACAGAGCATAACAATTAAAATAATAAAATATATTGATTCAAAAAAAAAAGAAGTGTTAACTTTGAAGAGGATGCATAATGATAAAATTTAGATCCATATAAAATATCTATTAATAAAGCATTCATGTTTGACCACAATTGAGAAAAAAGATTCATGTAGCTGACCCCACATAATGGGATAAAGGCTTGATATTGTTGTTGATAAAATATGTATTGAGATTTGGAGAGTTGTGGATTTTGCAATGTTTTAATCGACAAATTCTTTCAATGGAAATTTGAATATTAAGAGAATGCTAAATGATTGAAGAAGTATTTTAGTATCAATATTTAAGCATAAAAAGAGATGTGTTGGGGAGATGAGGAGTAAACACCACAATGACGAAACAACCAAGAAAGTAAAAGCACCGGAAAAGTAAAGGACACCAGGATTTAATATGGAAAAATCCAAGATTGGGGAAAAACTACGGAGCCACACCACACCAAGAAATCCACTATGAAAATTTGGAGAAATAAGTACAGATCTCTCTTATCTATTGCTCTCTCCTTTCTTCTCTTCTCACATACACCATTTTCAATGTCTACATACACAAAATACAAGAGAAAGTCAAGTAAAATATCCCCAAGGGACGTAACCATTCAGAAAAATGAGAAAGAAAACCGCCCAGTCCGTCTCGCAGCGCCAGCGCTGCGCTCAAGCCTCTGTCTTGCACCGCTGCAGCGCCGTATTTATACCGCCGCTGTGCCGTATCTATATCGCTGTGGTGCTCTGTTCTCTGTCGTTCAGTGCCGGGGTGCTAGGGTATGCAGCGCCGAGGCGTTGTACGAAAAAAAAATTTTCGGGTGCAAAGTACTAGAACCCAAGCAGGGGATAAACCCTCCGCACCCCCCAGCGAACACGACAAGCTTTGAGGTTCGAGATAACAGAATAACCAGATTGCTCAATTCAATCAGATTCCACACATAACAAGATGTTCATAGTTGGGTTACCATAGATGAATCAAATTTATGAGTCATAGTTACAAGGGAAGAGTAAAGGAATATAGAAAAATTTCAGCACACTTGAAGAATTAATTTGTTTTATACTACAATGATTATTTATGTTGGATGTTCAAAATAGGTTCTTTGGTGTATACTTTTCTCAAATAGCATAGTCCCAATCAATAAGAGATCTAATGGTATAAGTGGACATTATCATATTAGAGAGAGTATTTAGAAGACAAAGTGCATAGAATTAGTAGGATAGAAATTGAGTGTATTATATGCAATTGTAATGGATGTGATGTGATATTAATAGTTATAAGTCAAAATTATTAAAACATAAAGCGATACTTACATGTGATAATTTTAGGTATTTTAGATTTATTATATAAAAGAGTGAGAATATAAATGATAACATAACTCTTTGATTCAATCCTGATTAGTTAGCATGGATAAGTGTTTAATGAGTATATTATGAAATAAGAGAATATTATGGAGAATTTAACATAAATTTTAGAAATTTACAATTAAGCCGAATATATTATTTGGATCACAGTGCTTGGCAGTAAAAGAAATCATCATTAGGTAGTTTGAGTGAGATGATAAGATGAATGCATGATAAAATTATGAGGGTTAACTAGGAATGATGTTGTTCTAGGAATGGTTCTAGTGACTTATAATGAATATAAGATATTTTGTAAGGGACTTAGATGATTTGGACATATACATTGAAGGAAAATGCTCACGTTAGACTTGTAGATAAAATTATTGTTGGAGGAATGGGTAAACCTAAGGTGATATTTTCAAAGTACTTTATGGGGAGTAGATTTGACATCTCAAGCAACACCTAATAAAATGAATGTAAAGTGATGGTTTCTTAATCCAATCCCTAATAATTTGTATAAGGCCTTATGATGATTATTATGATAATGATGATGCTGATGATTCATCAATAAAATTGTTATATGTTCATGACAAAAACCTGCATTCACTTGCATTAATATAAGTGATTCTTGACAGTGAGTGCATGGTGATAATTCCGGAGACCGGAATACATTAATTTCTTGTTCTCTAGTTCTATTCTATTTTTTGCAGTAATTTTGAATGTTTTAATTGATACATAAGTTCATTTTCCCATGTTTTTGTTTACAGCTATTAATGAGTTTGTCTAGAAAACATGGCAAACTAACCTATATTGCTCAAGATGTTGAGCAATAAATATGTTGAAATTGAGGAGGAAAAAAGTGAGCACTAACTAGAGTTGATCATTTCTTCAAGTAAATGGCACATCACATAAGAAATTAAACAACATTCAGTACAAGGTCAAAATGAAGTGAACCTGTTCGCCTTGTTGTTTCATACTTCATTATTATTATTGTACAATGCAAGTAGAAATCAATTATGTTTTCTCTTTTATATTCTCATATTTTCTTTAGATGTTAATTATTAAGTGTTGCTGCTAATGATCAGAATTCCTGAAATTCTTAGATATACATGAAGCTTACCACAACTTATGATAAGAACTAACACAATTCATATACTCAGCATGTTGATTTGTATCTGGATTCATCATTCTTTCATCCACCGGTGTTACCTCAATGCTTCATAAGGCTGTATCTCTTACATTTATATATCAAATGTTTAATCATTTTGATGGCTGGATTAGTTTCTGTATCATGGAATTGAGGGATTCTCTGCTGAATTTTGACATATTTTATCTTATACTTAAAAAATTTCTATACAATTGACATTCTTTGGGATGTTTAATATTTTCCCCTTAAACTGTAAGCTTTTTTATGTATTTTATTTAATTGAAAATTGCATCATCCGTTAGATTCGTTATGAAGGCTTAAATTGAAAATCAGCCATTAACTTTCTGTTTATGTTTTTTATCCCCCCCCCCCCCCCCCAAATGCTAATGCATGAATAGCTCTCACCTTCTGTTTATTTTTTCAAAATAGGTTAGTGTATTCAGTCCAACGCCTCAAAATTGTAGGCGGATTATTGCCGCCACAAATATCGCTGAAACATCATTGACTGTAGATGGCATTGTGTAAGGAAATATTTTTTCTGCCGATAGCAGATAATTGTTTTCCGATGTTCTTTTTGAATATTTCCTTGTTTTAATGAGTTGGAAAATTTGGAAATGCTTTCGCAGTGAAAGTTCTGTATTATCATATGAATAAGCCAATGAAAAAGACGAATATGAAAAACTTGTTTTAAACTATAATTTAGCATACATCATTTGTATTTTCCTTGCAGAATGTTGTTTATATTGTGTACACATTCATGGTTGTGTTTAATATGCTGATGATAGGATGTGCCAATGTTTAGCTTCTGCTGATTGAGTTTGTTTTAACAGTCTTTCAGTAAAATCAATTATATTTTCAAGATAGTACTTTTTTAATCAAGTTGAGCACATTTTAGGTAAACATCTCTAATGCATTTGCAAATTTAGGTTGCTTAGGCGCATTGTTTATAGAAAGCTAGATATTTTTTGAAATATTGATTAATTGGCAAATGTAATTAGTAATAAGCTTTCATGTGTTAAGTTAAAACATCTAATATGATCTGTTGCAGATTGAATGTTAGATATAATTTTGGACATGTGCGATTGATTGGTTAAATTATTTGGTTTGTTCGAGAACATTGATTGAATGGCTTATGTAGAACCAACCATGAAAAGGCATTTATTTTGTGGGGTTTAAAATGCTCTACGATTTGAGGTAAGGATTGATGATCAATTTTTTGGTGGCAATTTCAGCAGTTAATTAATGCTACCTAAAAAGTTTACCTCCATTGAGGATGTTTTACTACTACTTTCAGGCTTCCCATGAGGAAAACTCTCATTATTGCTAATTTACCCTCATGATTTCGAGTGAGAACTTTAAAGATTCACCTATTTTTTACATTGTGATTGGCTTCATGAATTGCGGTTATGTTATCTCTTTTATATATATATTAGGGTTTATATGAATGAATGTTACTTTCATGCTGAGAGGAGAGGGTTGATGGTCATAAATTCTGTCAAAATCTCATGATTCTATTATCTGGGGTCTATTGGTGGACTTCGATCAAAATAAGTAGGAGACAATTTTTGGGTTTTTGATATGAGGAGTATTGTTGGCAACCATGAGTTACTTCATCCAACACTTTGTTATAGGTTGGGTTGGAAAATACCTGAAGGAGATCAATTTCATGGTAATCCTAAGCTAGCATAGGTATCTTTTAGCTTTAATCAACTTAAAATTTGATTCCCTTAATAGTGATATACAAATAAGTAGAGGGGTAACAACTTAAAGTATCCAGGGTTCACTTATATTACATAAATATTTTGATATGTTTTATTATTTAATATTTTTGTTATTTAGTATCATGGCTTGGCCTAAAACTTGGATGAATTGAGGTGAGAATGAATGACGGTGATGATGTGATTGTGCAAGGCACTTTCTGATCTACTATTGCCATAAATTTGAACAATATGAAACAAAAAGGTCATCACATGGACAATTCTATTATTACACACACACACACACACACACACACACACACACACACACACACACATATATATATTATCATATATTGAGTTGAGCTGTCTAAATAACTGAGTCGGTTAATCTTAGTTTTATGTACAATAAATAAAATGGAAAGAGAGGCAACATGCATGCTAATTATTGAGTATTTATATAACTAAGTTGAGGTTTGCAATTAGATTTTTTTTAATCCTATTATTATTTTATAATTTTGTATACATATGATTTGAATAGATATTCTTAAAGAACTTGATAGGAAATCAAACTATAGTCTAGAGAAATGAATGCATGACTAAGATGAAGTTATAATATTTGGCATAGCATTTGGATGTCATAATCATGTACCATGGAATAATCATAACATAGAGACAATATTTGCATTACAAGGTGAGTTATGATGCATTCCATTTTGGGAGCACTATTATTTATAGTTTCTAATAAATCTAACTCACTATTGGTTGATACATTACTTGTTGGCCCTGTGGGCTACAACTCTTCTGTTTGCTATTGTTTCTCATAAATCTAACACACCACTGGTTGACATTACCCGGTCATCCTGTAGGCTACAACTCTTTTGTTTGCTATTGTTTCTCATAAATCTAACACACCACTAGTTGACATTACCCAGTCGCCTTGTAGGCTACAACTCTTTTGTTTGCTATTGTTTGTGGTGGTAAGGCTTCTAACTCATTATTGATCGATATATCTATTGTTAGCATAGTGGGGAACAACTCATGTATACTATTGTCAGTAGTGAAAATATTAGAGTTACAAACATGTGGTTCATTAACTTCCCCAACTAATACTATAGAGGGGCTTTGCCTATCAACACATACATGCAATCATTCATTTTTATACTGCATACATCATTTCATACAATAATTTTATTGATTGGGGTTTTTTTGACTTGGATTTGTTTCTCATAGAATGGCAATAATATATCATTTGAAATCATATACATACATATAATAACATGACATTCAGAACAAAAAAAGTAGGATTAGCTTGGCATTTGCTAATATGTACACAATTGTAAATGAATCAGAATTTATGATAGCAGTAGCATGACATTTAGAATCAAAGATATAAGAATTGCTAAGTTTGGAGTCATGCACATAAAAATTGCATAGCATATTAGAAACATGACCATAGCAATGTTATAGCATTTAGTAAAATGGAGTTAAATTGTAGAATAAATTGGAATGCAAAATCTTAATAGTTGCGTGCCATTTGAAAATTATAGACCTTAAAGGATGATCATGAAAAATTTTCAAATAGTGTGGCATCACATGCCCTACTCATGGTAGTATCACTACAGGAAAATGCTTCATTACCGTCGAATTTTCCGGCGGAAAAAACTACGTTGAAAAATGCGGCGATAAAACCGGCCGAATATACGCCGATACATTTTCGGTGTAATTTTCGTCAAAATTTTCGCTGTAAAAAGACCGGCGCATATTCCTCTGGGTTTTCGTCATAAATTAGAAAGTTTCCGGCGCAAATTCTGCCGGTTTTAACCAGTGTAATTACCGGCGAAAATTACGCCGGCTTACTTAAACTCGACGAATTTTTACCGACGCATTATCCACCGGTGCTTTGACCGACGGAGAATCCGCCGAAACTTTGACGGAAAGGGCCCTATTTCGACCCCTCCGCTGTCTTTCTTCTCATTCTTCTCATTTCTTCGCTTAGCTTCGCTCGCGTTCTACCCCAAACGCGACCAGACGCTCGCCGACTCCGCCGAACTTACCATTCTTCGCTTTCGCTCACGTCGTCTGAGAGCCGCCGTCGTTTGCCCCACCTTCAGTAAGATAAGGTCGCTGCCTCCGATAAGGTATCTTGGTGTATTTTTTTTGTTTTTGTTTTTCACTAGACATTTGCAAGAGAATGAACCTTGGTGTATGCTTTTGCTTTTGTTATGGATGTTCTCACTAGACATTTGCATGAGAAGGTATCTTGGTTTATGCTTTTTGATCTTTTTATGAATGTTCTCACTAGACATTTTCAAGAGAATGAAGCTTGGTGTATGCTTTTGCTTTTGTTATGGATGTTCTCACTAGACATTTGTAAGAGAATGTAATTTAGTGTATGCTTTTGGCTTTAGTTATGGATGTTTTCACTAGATATTTGCAAAAGAAATTAGGTCAACCTTAAAGCCAACTTTTCTAAATCTTGACCTCGAGCCATAATTGAGAATGCCCTCCTAGTCATCAGTGAGTTCACTCTACTTTCTAAGAGTCATTTGGGACAAATGGAGCTTTTCATAAATGTAGTTGCCATGCTCTTGTAGTTTTGGTTGTAAAAAATAGTTTCTCGCATATAAAGTTTTAGAAGCTGTGAGAAAGTAACCACTAAATAGAAATTGAGAGCAAAAATAGTGAAAATGATGCCTCAAACAAAGTCTAAGTTGAAGTGATGTGTTGTAACAAGTAAGGGATCTAATGTTCTAGCTAGGTCAATCCTCAGATTAGAATAATCACTTCAAGAGATAATAGATTCAATAATTTGGGGGCTAGTGAAGAAGGTTTGGAAACTAGACAGAGACTTGAGAGTGAATTCAAGATGTTGCCAAGAGAAACTCGAGTTGAAAGTATCATTTGTTAAGAGAAGTTGAGGCCAAGAGGAAAGTCAAATAAAGTCTCGACAAGGTATTAGAGAGTCAAGTGACTGTGACCACATGCTTATTGTTGAGCAGTAATTATGACAGTTTAGTGCAATCAATCCATGAATTCGACACCTCGTCCTCAAAACTCTCTTAATTAGAGTCATTATTTTATTTCTTAAATGCCTACTTCCTTTTTGTAATTGTTATTATTTATCTATATAAAGAGTTGTTGGGGTTTGAGGGGCCGGTGTGGTGGTAAAAAAATTTAGCCACCTTGATGCATGTACTAAATTACATCTTGACTAGCCACCTTGATGCATGCACTAAATTATCTAATATATCCATATTATATGTAGGTTATATTATGGATATCAAAACTCAAAGAAGTTGAATGTATAATTGATTGCCGCAAGGACAAAAGATATTAACGGATGAGTTCATTAAATGTGTGAATTTTTTCATTCAGACAGCTTCTTAACTGCCCAGCTTCATCTCAGATGGAAAGTTTCGTTGCCCATACTCTAAATATAAAAATCAGGTGCACCTAAGCTCAAATGACGTGATTGTTGATCTACACCGTCAAGGCTTCATGCCAGAATTTTGGTATTGGACTTCTCATGGTGAGTATGAACCACATTTCGATTCTCGATGCGGCCCATCGACAAGTGCTAATATAGCTGAGGAAGAAAATATCCGACCTGATCTTGAGGACTTAATTCATGATGCAACTGGAGCACAATTTGAATAATATACAGAAGAGTCACCTAATAAGGAGGCACTCTGGATTGGTGAGAGTGTATGAGCTGAGTTGAACAGTGCTTGGGCTAAGCCCAAACTATAGCAGGAGAAGGGATCAAAATAGACAGAACTGAGCTTCTGATGTTGGGGGCATGGGTACTTCCCTTCATACTGGGGGTTCTGTTCCATATACTGAGCACAGAAGACGTTTGGTAAGGAATTTTAAAATCTTTTAATAATTTACTTTAATATGAATACTAATATATGTCTGCTACAGAAAGAGGTGCTGAGTAGAGAATTGATCCCTGTTGAATTGCATAGTCATACCCACAAGATGCAGGAGGACCAGCAATGGGTTGATGAGCGAGTGAGGAGAGCCTATGTAAGTATATAAGTTTAATTTTTTTGATGTCATGTATAAATTGCTTAAATTTTTATTAACTTTCATAGGAGGAGTATACACGGCTTCGAGAGAGCCAAGCTGCAGTAGGTGAAGGTTCTTCTGGTGGAGAATATTCTCATTATCGCACTTGGTCGCAAGCGGTAGGAGGAATGCAGCACGACAGAGTATACGGTTTAGGCTTGCAAGCCTATACATATGAGGGGCAGACATCTGGTGGCTCCAGCTTCTCAACAAATACCCAGGAGTTTTTATATACCCAACAGATAGCTGCCCTTACAGCCGAGCTAAAGCAGGTAAGGAAAGCACAAGCTGACTGGCAGATGCAGATGCAGCAGCAGATGGAGATGCAGCTGCAGATGCAGCAAACTCAAATGTTAGAGGAAATGCAAAAGATGAGGGAGGAGATGAGTGGGAGGAGTACAACATCAGCAGAGGAGACAGAATCAGAGTAACATATGTAATTATGTGTTTTTGGATATGTTTACTTATTTGTTATTTGGACATCTTGACTTTTTTATTATTGGATATTTGTTGATGATATTCTTCTTGTTTTTGTTATTATGTATATGTTTATGTTTAATATTTGGTGATGTTCTTGATTAGAGGCGGATGTTTGAATGTATATAGTATTGGATTTTTTTAATGCGGGTTGTTTTGTTGAAATCAGTTTCCAAAGTTAGAAGGTTATTTTTTTATGCTACAGGTTTCAGGCAGATTTTCCGTTAGAAAAACCGTCGGCACACACGATACAACGAAAATGAAATGGCATTTCCGGCGGATCTTCCGACGGTCAAATCCGTCGATAACATGACGACAGCCTAAGGCGGCGAAAAATCCGCCATTTCCGGAGTACAATTTTTGCCGGAATTACCGGTGGCTTATATGCCGGAATACGTTACCAAAAAAAACGTCGGTTCCTTGAAATTTTTTTGCTGGAATTTCGCCGGAAACGCCTTTAGAAATGTTTCTAGCAGAAAAATTGCGTCGCTTTAGATTTTTTGACGTGCAAATTACCGTCTGATCATTTTTTGCCGGAAATCCACCGTAAAGCTTGTATTTGTGGCGTATTTTGTTTGTTACCGACGGATTTTGTCCACCGGTAACCAAGCATTTTTCTATAGTGTATGAAGATCTTTATTAAATAATCAAAGTAAAGTCATAGCATAATTTTTGTATAATTAACATTCTATAGAAGCAAAAGCTTCAATAAACAAGTGCAATTGGCAGGTACGTCAAATGAACTTCTCAAACATAAAGCCAATGTGTCTTAAGCTCTTGCCTTAAGGTTTACATAAACCTTTAAACATCTTAAGGACATTTATGCATGTATAAATGCATGCTATTATAACAAGCTATGCTTTTGACATAATCCTTCTCTTTTCAGATAACAAAAAAGCAAATGCATCTACATGGTTATCAGCCAAATACTGATTTGTCAGAATATCATCAATATCACCTTGATTTATTACTATGTTTCCAGATTGAAAAATAACGTCGTCCATGCAAAACAAAAAAGCGCAGGTAAAACGCAGGTAAAGCTCAAGTAAAGAATAATAAAACTTACTTTTTATTAAACTTTTTGAAACAATCATCCATGAATGTTTGTTGTTCTGTCGTAAGGAAAACCTTGCCGGGATATTCCATGTTTATTTCAGCATATCGAGGTAATACCTCTATTTTCTCCACAGAAATCGCATCTTGGTTTGGCTTTGGTTTCTCCAGTGTGTCAGGTTGTTTTTTGTCATCTCTTTTTCTTTTTTTTTTGTGTGGCTCGTACTTCATTATCGCCTGAGCATCTTCTGCAGTGGGTGGTGGTGGAGCAACTTCGGTTGTGGGTGGTTAGGGTGGTGGTGGAGCAGCTTCAGTTGTAGGTGGTTGGGGTGGTGGTGGAGCAGCTTCAGTATTGGTGGGTGGTGGTGGAGCAGCTTCAGTTGTGGGTGGTTGGGTTGGTGGTGGAGCAGCTTCAGTATTGGGTGGGGGTGGAGTAGTTTGAGTAGTGGGTGGTGATGGTGGAGCAACTTCAGAATTGGGTGGGGGTGGAGCAATTTTGGAAGGATTTACAGATTGATTATTCGAGGAAGAGGAAGATAGAGAGGATTTAATAAGATAATCACATTGGGTAAAATGGTCGATAAATTTGTATTGCAAAGAATCTACAGTTACTTTAAGTTTTTCCAAATTATCTTCAAGTCGATCAATTCTTTTTCCCAAATTATCTTCAATTCTATTGGACATTTTTTGTATTGCTTCCATAAGTTTATTCTGAACAGTAGACCATTCTGTTGCAAGAGATTCAGTAGGAGGTCGAGTAGCAGGTTGAGAAGAAGGTTGAGTAGGCGGTTGAGGAGAGCTTTGAGGCGGTTCAACATGAGGAGAATGGGGATAGGGAGGTGGGGTTGTCTGAATTTTTTTAGGTTTTGGTGAATGAAGTTTGCTGGGATACACATCTGGAAGGATTTTTCGGTTCTGAAGAGTATTTAAGTCAGCCCCTAATTGTTCTACTTCTTCGTTTGTAACATTCTGTAAAACAAGATAAATCTGCATAAAAGATAAAACTAATATCAGCAACTATCGAGTGCGCTTTTCCTACGCTTTAGGTGCGCTTTTACTACGCTTTAGGTGAGCTTTATGTGTGCTTTAGTTGCGCTTTAGGTGCGCTTTAGTTGCGCTTTTGTTGCGCCTAAAAGCACACCTAAAGCTCTTTAGTTGCGCTTTTCCTGCGCTTTAGGTGCGCTTTAGATGTGCTTTAGTTGCGCCTAAAAGCGCACCTAAAGCGCTTTAGTTGCACTTTCTAACAATAAAATAAACAATTAAAATTTAGTCTTGAAAATTACCTCATTATTTTTCAAAAATTTAAATAACTTTGTAGCACTGTCCTGGGTATAGTATATTTCTGTATTCCCCTCCCATCTCAAAAAATATGGTCTTGAGTTTGGATTGGATGGTTTATTACAGGAAAAGTGTTTCAAAAATCATATATGTATAATACCACACATAAAATATTATAAATTAACATTAAAAACCTTAATGAAATGAAATAAATTTAGTAGACGAGACTTACCAGTAGGAGAGGAAAAAAATCATTGATGTAACCCAATGATTTTTTCATTGCAAACTTGTCAAGAATTATATTGAATTCATTAACCATGAAATTCCTTATACATGCAGCCCAATTAATAGAAGTGAACTCATTTATATTATTTGCTATAGATATGAGCCTTCTAGGGGTTTTATGGTTATTTAGTGGAAAAAAAGATTAGATAACAAAAACATTATGAAGGTCTTTATCTTAGTAGCATTATCAATTAATCTATCTAATTTTGTCATTTCAGTTTTTATATCAGTTGATAGAGATCCAGTCAGTGGATTAACCTTCCATTTTATTTCATCACCTCTGTTAGGCAAACCTATCAGAAATTTTTGTTTAATTAGCAAAATATAGTAAATTTAAAGTATAAAAATATCTCAAAAATTCCTTATTCAAAAGCTAACATGTCAACAAAGACACCTCATTAGAAGTGAAATTTAAACAAATGATCATTCACAACAAAGCCTTCATCAACAGAATTTCAAAATTTCAAAATCTCAAATAGAAGTGGTATACACTGCTGGAATGCTGGAAACTTCAGAAATTGATAAATTTTCAAATTTCGAAACATCTGCTCAATTTCATCATCAATTATCTCGACAAATGCATCGTAAATTTTTCTGAAAGTTGTAACATAGCATCGAGAAGTAACTGGCCTTTGATACGACATCTGAAAAAGAAAAAACAATTAGGAAAGCGCAACTAAAGCGCACCTAAAGCGCAACTAAAGCGCAACTAAAGCGCACCTAAAGCTCAACTAAAGCTTTCGCTTCTTACGGTTTTCCTCTTTTCTGAAGAAGGTTGAGATAGGGTTCATAAACTTTTTAAGATCACATTGAACAAAGTAGTATATATGAAATCAACACTAAACCCTAAAAATAAAAATATAACTTAAAGGGCACCATAAACGCAACTTAGGCGCAACGAAGGCGCAACAAAGGCGCAGCATTACCTTTTCTAAAATGCATTACTCAACCGTCGTCGTCTACCGCCGGGAAGAATGTCTTGCAAGAATGGAAATGCCAACGAATGAAGAACAACACATTCCGATGGAAATGAAAATGTCGTGTGAAACGTAGAAACGCTTCGTGCGCAATTTTTGTATTCCAAATTTCGAATCATCTTCGGGTTGGGTCGGGCCGGTCAGGCTGAAAAGACATAAAGCAAAAATTTTAGAATAAAAAAAATGAAGCCACGTGGCGTGTTTCTATTGGCGTCCGAACGCAGAGATAGGTCCAGTGACCGGACCTAATAATTTTCCCTCGCCTGGACGTCGAAGTGAAGAAGAACGAAGGCTTGGGTTCGAGGGTTAAAAATTCAAAAACTAAAGTTGTTGTTTCTTATCCATCGCTCTAAAAAAACCTTCTGCTTCGTCTTACCTGTCCGACATCTACTTCGCACAAGTCTGAATTCCTCTGTCCTTCTCCGATCTACACAGCCTCAACAATCCCAAACTCTGCTGACCGGTCTTCAAAGGGACGAAGCTGCTCTTCTCTGTCTGATCAAGCAAGATCCAGTCCACGAGCTTCACTCGCCTCCAGCATAGAGAGCTGGCCAAACTCCCTTATGCTAACGAAGCCTTGTTAATCGCCTCTTTCCACCTTGCCTAACAGACGTCCACCAACCAACAGATTTCAGCCCAGAAGAAAAAAAAATCGTACCTCAGTTTTCAGCAGATTTCAACTCGGCGTATCCCCATTCCAACTGCAAATCTGTTCATTCCCTTTTGAACACCCACATCATTCTCTTCAAGAACTGCAGTTTGCAAGACCTTCAAAACCTACTGACCCTTGCCTCAGCCGGACTTTCCAGAAGAAGAAGAACTTCTGGTCCCTGTCCCTTCTCAACAAACTGACTGAGGCCTTCGTCCAGGTCGCGACCTGCTTCCTCCTTTCCTTCCTCCTGGAAGCCGCAATAAGCCCCCAAGAACTATTTTGGACGTGTCTTTTCTGCATCCTAACAGCAGCAACAAAACCATAATCAACCAGCAACCGTACTTTTACTCACCCTTGCTCACATTTCGACTCAGCTTCTATTTTACAAAGCCATGTCTATGAGCTTCATCCTTCACAAAAATACAATTACTTTTCATCTTTAACCTATGTATTCCTTCATTATGATAATCTGCATGCAAGCAGAATCACTCATCTTCCTTGTCTTCAAGTGGGAAATCAGAAAGCAAATTATCTTCCCATGGAGGTTCCCAAGATAATGGAGGGTTAGAGATACACATGGAGATTGAATGAGAAGCAGATAACTTCCTTGCTGAAAGTAACTTGCACAGAGAAGCCCTTTGGTTATACGATAAGTGTTCTCTCTTTCCTTATGTTAAACCTTATTCTTACACTTATCCAAGTGCTCTGAAGGCTTGTAGTGGATCGGGCAATGGAAGAGGAGGATATTCATACCCGTATGTGGAAATCAGGTTTCAGTTATGATATAGTCATCTCGAGTTCTCTTATTGTTATATCTTTATATTATCAAGGTGGGCATGCTAATGTCAAGAAGGCTATTGCTTGCCTGTTATTTGAAGGTTCAAAGAAAAGGTTGCCAAATGGGGGTGCTACTAAGAGGGAGATACATATGTCCTACTATTGGGAGACTCATCAATTGCAAAATCTCAGATGCTGTAGACTGCTGCGCAAGAAGCTAGTTTAGTTGATTCAACAACACCTAAGCCTTCTAATTCTGGAATGAGAAAGACTGGAATTGGCAAAAGATGATTTCTATGACGATTTTTTTTTCTATAACTATTGCCTTGAGTTTTGAGAACTATGATGAACTTCTTGGCAAATCTTATATGCATTAGGAGAAGTTTTTTTTTATGATGGTGAATAAAAAATGAGAAAAATACAAAAAATTAAAAAAAAAGATAAAAAAAGAAAATAAAAAAAAGAAGAAAAAAGAGAGTAAAAAGAAGTGGTTTTTGTATATTTTGGTCTTCGTCGCCCTTACACGCTTTTCTCTAGCGTGGTGGGAAAGGGAACCCGGTGCTACGCCTACGGGGAGACGGGTAGGCCTTGTACGCATTTTTCTCTAGCGCGGCGGGGACAATTATAAAAATTGCGCATTTCAAAACAGGTACCGAAGACCCATACACGCCTTTTTCTGGCGTGGTGGGATTCAAGATTTTACGGCCGCGGTGTCCAAGGACACCTATCGTACATGCTTTTCTCTAGCGTGGCGGGAGGCCCAATTTCCGTAGTTTCCCCTAAACGAGGGAGACGTCGGGAGGCTGCCAAAAATTCCGGTGAATAGGGGACATGAATTCAGACTTGATTTGAACATTAAGTGAACAACAGGGGACCAAATGAACTTGAAAATACACTTAACATTGAACAAATAACGATGAATTGAGCTCAAATGAAAGCCAACAAAGGGCCCAAAATGAAATTAAATAAGTTTGGACTTAAACTTAAAAGAACAACAGAGAATGAAGCTTAAATAAATATGTAAATTGGATATCTAAATTAAAAAATGCAATCAAATAGCAAATGAGCATTTGTGATATGCAAGCATTAATTGATAATCATGGGTACTCAATCAAGATCAAAGAGAGAATTCATGACAATAAGAAATATGCAGCATTACTTTCAAGTGTAAAGTGCAATAAACACCACATCCTACGGTCCATGTCAAAATACAAGCAAATGTGTTTGAACTCTCAATCAACATAAGAAGAAGGAAAATGGATACAAATGCTTGCAAGCAACCATAGTAGATGCACAAGGATGCCCCAATAAGGGTTGCAACTCATCTACAAGACGACTTACATGCAAGTGATGATGAACCTCAAGCAATTGGGCGATTTAGAATAATTGCAATGATTACAAAGACATGAATACACTAATTCTCTTGCAAGCAATGATAGTGGATGAGTTGTAGATGTGAAGAATTCCTTTACATATGTAAAAAGGAGAACTGTCATGCATACGATGTCCTACCTATGAATAAAATGCAAACATCCATGAGTGACAATGGATGATTCATCAAATACATAAGAGTTTGCATACAAATCAAAGTAGCAAATTCATGGTGAATATGGCTTATGCACAAACATGAAGGACAATTAACTTGTAATGCATACAATGATGATGATTAAAACTGTAAAGCTACAGCACAAGAGACGTGAATATATCAACTTGCAAGTGAATTCATCAAACACATGCAAGTAAGAAGGGACAACACATGGTGACTGTGATGAATTCCTACAACCCTTACACAGTCAAGTACACCAGCTCACCGACAAATAAAACACTGCTGATGAATGCATGCAAGCGTCATGCAACAAACACAATAACGTTTCTATGACAAACACAAACTCCTACGAGCCGTTGTACGAAACTTCTCATGTACACAACGTGCCTCCCATGAACAAATACAGAAGGCCTTCAACAAATACAAGCTTCTACGGGCTACTGTAAGAGACCTGCTCTATGCACTATGTATCATCTGCAAACAGAAATGAAAGACATTTAGCAAATGCAAATCCCTACCAGCTATCATAGAAGATTCGTTGTATGCTCGACGTGTCAAACACAAGAAAAATGTAGAATAACTACAGCAAATACAAATGCCTGTGGCCGGTGCTAAGATTTGTATGCAAAATAAGGACCACAAACAAAGGCATCATGTGAATGCAGTTATCTATGGATAACTAATAGGAGATTCGTAGTGCACTACAATCCACCTATAGAAACCAACAAGTAGTGCACGACAGTCTACCTGTATTAAATGGACAAATGTAGGACCACGACAGACACGAACTTTTACGAGCCACTGTAGAAGACTCGTCAAATATTCCAAAATGCCCCGGCACATGCACCATAATATGTATGCACATAGGAACATAGAGAGGCATGCATAATACACTCGCATGGGCCCCGACGAGCGTGTTGTAGAAACACACGTGACGTCTAGGGAGCCTCTATATTTTTATGGATTGATTTGAGGTCTAGATACCATCAAGTTAGGCTAAAAGAAAGTGACATTCTAAAGACAACCTTTAATACAAGTTAGGGTAAAAGAAAGTGATATTTAAAAGATAGCCTTTGATATTAGGTATGGGCATTATGAATATATGGTTATGCCATTTGGATTGACTAATGCCCTGACAATATTTATGGATATGATGAATAGAATTTTCATACCATATTTAGATCAGTTTGTAATAGTTTTTATTGATGATATATTGATTTATTCTAAGATTGATGAAAAGAAAGTACACATTTGAGGATTGTTTTGGGCTTGTTGAGAAAATATAAATTGTTTGCCAAGTTTTCTAAATGTGAGTTTTGGTTGAGGAGAATCGCATTCTTGGGGCACATTATTAGTATTGAAGTCTTAACAATAGATCTTGAAAGGTGAAAGCAATGGTTGAATTGCCAAGACCCACTAATATAACTAAAATCATAAATTTTCTTTGGTTAGCAAGATGCTATAGACAGTTCATGAAAGAAATCTCTCGAATTGCCTTGCTTTTATCCAAACTGACTAGGAAGGAGGTGAAATTCGAGTGGCTGGTTGAGTGTAAGCAGAGATTTTTATGGGTATACACGTGACGTCTGTGGGTCTCCGAAAGGATTCTGCTTTTGGGGAATAGAATGTAAAGAGTACGACCACACTATCCCGTAGGGCAAAATGATCGTAGAACTTTACACTCTACACAAGTAGACCAATGGGAGGGCAGATGGGATTATACATACGATTAACCATGGAGGATAGAGGCTTTCACCTACACACCTCGATGGGTAATAATATGCATGACCCAAGAGTCACGAGATTTCCCCCATCCGATACATCAGCTCGAATGGGGTTTATTTGATGTGGGGATCGGCTTCTCACGGGCGCAAGCCCCCGTGGTTAATTACATCTTAAGCCTTGACTTAAGAAAACTCTCGATTAAGGATATTGTATTATTCTCTTCTTGATTTGGTGCATAGAAAAGGTTCCTAAATTATATTCCAAAGATAATAGACTCTCTCTTTAGCTTTAATGATGGTTAGACCTTTTTGAATGTATAAAGATGTGATCAAAAGTTTGAGTTTATAAGATCAGAGATTGAATTTTCTATCCTAGGAGAAATGATAATTCAGAATTTATGCAAGACATAGAGAGGTGTACAATCTGAGCTTATGCTTGCCTGGAGTGAGCTGCCAGCTAACATCCTAAACATAATCGATCGCCCTACATGTATGCAAGATAAGGAGGCTCTATCCTAAGGAATCAATGATTTTTAGTTTAGAGGTTTAAATTAGGGACTCTATAATATGTAACAGAATATGCTTAGCGCTGTGTATGATGCATGAGACAGATGTATAAGTAAAAGTATTCTAAAGACTACTGAAAGATAATGTGAAATTTTTATTTGAGTAATGCTAATGCAATGCATGTATGTAGGCAAGGTGCACTGTGGAGTAAAGTGTATAAAAATGCATGCATGACATTCAAAGTACAGGAAATAAATAAATAAACATACCAAGGATACTCTCCAGGCAAGGTACCCGCATCACACAAAAATAGAAGATCATCCTAGCAGTGCCCACTTCGTGTGGTATAATAATGATGCGCATGGCACAAGTAGGTGGCATACACTACATGCCTAAAATGACCCTAATGGTCTCTAGGGCTCACAGAAGGTGGGGGGTATCACACCCAAAACAGAAAAAAAAGGGAACATCCTAACGGTGCCCACTTCGTGTGGGAAAACTGCGATGCATATAACACAAATAGGTGGGCATACACTACAGGCCTAAGGTGACCATAAGGGTCTCTAGTGCTCACAGAAAGGGCAAGCTTTGGCCTATAGGGCCAAAGCTTCGTTAGTGCACTAACTTATGGCCAGCTACCTAAACATGCTAGAATATATATTAAACTAAAAGCTAATAACAAGATGTGTGTGGTGTGTAGCAGTTTCGATATATAATTAAGAGTTTTCTTTACAAGTTACAGGGATTATACCTGACCATGGCGCGGCCACTTAAGAGTTCCAAGCAAGCAAACTATCCACTGATTATCAACCATGTAAGACTTGTGGCGCAGCCACTTAAAAGCTTTAAGCGAGCAAATTATTCACTGATTCTTGATCATGCATGACCCAATGTACCTCACAAAACAAAATAAAAAAATACACAAATGAGCGTAGATGCCATTCAAAAAATAAATGCAGGTAAATAAAAATGTGACAAACAGAAGATTTAATATTCATATTTATAAAACATACGCATGTTATTGCTAAAACATAAAACAATGCACGGGTTCTCTAACTTGGCAGGAGTAATTGGCATCAAATAATAAAACAAAGCATCGGCCTAACCTAGAACCAGAAGTCGTGTCCTAACAAATAAGCCTAGGTATGTGTAACATGCTGTGTGATTTTGGGTATGTCCTATGTAGGATGATTTAGCTAAAGTTGCTTGTGTTTTAATTTGTTGAAGGTTAAGGAGAAACTTTAGTTTAAGTATAAGTATTAATGTTTTAGGATTAATTTTAAAGATTTTATTTTAGTGTTTGATTGATTACTACCTTTGTTGCTCACCGAGGCTGTGAGGTTTATTTCACCCTCCTTTGGGCTAACTTAATAGCCTCGTAGGCCTGTGTTACCCGGTAGTAACCAACTTTGTTAAGTTAATTTTAGTTTGTTATAAATTAAAAGAAAGGTAGATTAAGTAATCTATTATTGGTTAAGAGAGAATTAATTTATTTAGATTTGCTATCAACTAGTTCGTGACATTGTGCCACCAGGCTCGAGGAACCAGGCCTCCTTAGGACACTTAGCCCCGCAGCCCGGAGTAGTCCATCCTAAAAACCAAGTTGATATAGTTAGATTAAGATTTTTAATTAGTTAAACCATTAATGATTAGTTAATTTTAAGATTTTGGCACTCCATTAAATCCATTCGTGGCGTTGTGCCACCAGGCTCGAGGAACCAGGCCTCCTTAGGACACTTAGTCCCGCAACCCAGAGTAGTCCATCCAATAAACTTCATCGTTGGAGTGATTGTTATGTATTAAGGGGTTTGTTGGTCGGTTTTAAAAGGTTAACTTAAGGTTTGATTAAAGTCTGAGTTTTAGAATCTTTTATTTCAATAAGTTTTAGTTCATATTTACTCTCTTGATTTAGTTCACATCTTTTAAGTTTTAGATTGATTAGAGATCGATTAATAGATTAGTTAGACTTAGTCTAAGTGTATGTTTCATGTTTGCATTTTAGGGATTTATTATGTTAATCAGGATTTAATTAAAAGTTAAGTGTTTTAGTGCATTTTGAGTTAGGTTAAGGTTGATTTTGTTGTTGATTATTAATAGATTAAGGCACAACAAACCTAGGAAAGTGTGTCACTAAGTTTATGTTTTGGTGTCTCTATCCTATAAGGAGCATGCATCCTATTATCTAAGACTCGGTCTTTAATTTTTGTCCTTAGGTATCACTAGTGTTATAGGGGACAAAAGGAAGTTCTTTTCTAACCCTTTGGACATTCGTATATATATCAATAAATTTAAAAATCTATGAATAAAATAAGATAATAAGTAGAATAGTAGTAGAGAGAAGAGAAGTAAAGAGAAAGGCGATAACATGTCAAAAGGAAAGAATGAAAATAAAAAATAATAAAAAGAATGTATGCGTCTCATTATTAGGCATACCTCGTTGAAGTCAAGTATGCCTCTAAAACGACCTCCACCCCAATTCGATATAATACGAATAGAGAAGGTGTTTTTTTTGGCGCCCTTTGCTATCCCCACGTTCCAAATAAAGCACTCAAGAAAACCTGACTCAATTACATATACTATCCCCTAAATAAAGCTCAAAATGACAAAGGGGAAATAAGCTCCCAAAACTAAAATCAAAATAATCTTTCTTTCCAACCACCATATTTATTAAAACTCAATTCTAGAAGCAAGCACAAAGAGAAGACAACTCACATACGAAATGTCATTTTATCCCAAAAGACACTTAAAGAGCCTTCAACACAAAATCATGCATAGAAATAATTTCAGTCCCAAAGTAATTGTAAAACCCCCCAAAGAAAGTGACTCAAAACCTTCTCATAAGAAATCCACAAATGCCCTCTCTCTGATGCAAAACAATCGAGTGCTTCCACTTCTGACGTGAGATTAATTCATGAAAACTTCCCAAAAGAAATTCGTAAAACCTCTCGTTATGAAACATTCAAGAAACTTATCATAAAACTTTTCAATGCAAAGTAAATCTAAAGCCAATCATAAATTCTCTCAACAAAAAATCTCCTCTAATATATTTTATCCTCTAAAATTCATGAGAAGCACTTCATGCAATCATATATATAAAAAGACAATGCAACTTCTTTTCCTAACCACCATATAAAACATCTCAAATCACCTTATACTCTCTTTCACCACAATGAATTATAAATGCATAGGAAAGATTTCATAAAAGCTCTCAAATCCCTTCCCAAATCGACCCATAGTTAATGAAGTACATAGGAGATATATTTAGAAATCATGAATACAGTTATCAAACACAAGCCAAATCATTTCTATTCTTCTACCAAAGTCACCACAATGAGATCACATATAAAGAAAGGAACCATGTTTCTTCATGCTAAGCGGTATAATCACCATCTTACTAGAAGTTCAGAAATCAGCATTTTAGAAAAGAGCAATCATTAACAAGGGGTTTGATACAATTCATTCTTTCCACCTCTTAAGGGAATATTTCGACTACCCAACATGCTTGCCAACACTGTCTTCTTACATAAACTAAAGCAAATAGAGAAGAAACATGACATGCCCTAGGGAGATATGAACAACATTTCATCATCCATCAACCTTTCATAATTAAATACATGTCCCAAACATAAACAACACCACTTGTGTATAGCAACACATGCGAAATTCTCTCAAGCAATCACAACCTAAAGAGACCAGATGTGCATTTGATGTATTACCATGAAAGAAACATCAATCTGTTTCTTATTTTTTTTAAAGCACAATTTATGTATTCAACACATGATCGTTTCAATAGTCCCATCAATTATTCTACCACTAGACCACAATAGAAATGCTTTTGAAACCTTTCCGGCATAAAACATGTATATATACATTTCTAAAACGTAGACTGACTCTTAAAGCCTTTCAAACATAAAGCAAGTCTCCCATGCTACAAGCCAACAAGTTATAAAAAGTTCTCTCCAATCTTAAACTCACACATTTGCTTTTATGCCAAACCCATTCTTCAAATGAGGAGTTCGTTCCAAAAGAAACCCATCTCAAGACACATTAATGTATCTATTCATTAAAAAGGAACCACAAAGATCTCATATTTTCTTTAAGAAATGTCACTCAAAGATAATACAAACTATTTCTCAAGCAAGAAGCTTATTCTACGAGAAATCCATTTTAAGACCAAACATTTCCCTCTTCCAAATCATAAGAAGTGAATGTGTATGTATGAAAGCAAAGCACAACCGTATGTATAAATGATTTACTTGCAACAACATTCATGAAATCTATCAATGATATTCAGAACATTATTGTGTTAAACTTATGGAAATTCTCATATGGAACATAAACCAAATAGATACTTTCCGACATGATTCAACATGACGTTCCACATATATCCGAAACGAGTAAAGGAGAATCAAAACATACTTATGTTCCTTACAAAACTTGCTTCCCGATATTCCTTACAAAACTAATGCAAATATTGGATATACCATTAATAACAAACGATCTTTTTAACAAATGATGTAAGAATTAGAAATGAATCCACATTACCACTGAGCATTGATATAATCACCTTCCAAAGTTTCCTTTCAACAAAGACTAGTGAATCTCCAATATCAAAGTCATTCAAATGCATTTACTAGCAAAAGATGAAAATTTTTCTTAGGAAAAGAAATATGTAGCTCAAACTGCCAAATCTTTTCATGAGGTGAGATATTCATCAATCGTTTGCAAAGGAAATAGGCTTAGAACGTGTGATTTACACTTCATTAGAACTTCCATATTCATAAAAAGAGGACATAGATGAGACGAAGCAAAAACACCCTAAATATCTCCTATTAGGCATTACTACAAACATCTTGTGCGCATACTTTGGCAAAAGGGTTACATGGCTTCTCACAACTCTCCATGATTTACCCTTAGCATTCTAAATCATGAGGTATAAATTAAGCATGAATATTCACATGTCAATTGTTCATTCTCCAACAAAACAAATTAACACATGATAACAAAAATCAACTTCATTTGTAACTAGATCATCACAAACTATTATAGGATCCAACATAAGGTATGAATGCATTCATTGGGAACAAGATAATTTGGGACATGATGGCATATGCACTACAAAAGCTCCATTTACACTCTTAGTTTTAGCCACAATCAACTTTGCATACATAAAAGTTGTCATTAGTTAAATCACCCACAAGGTTTCAAATAAAAAAAAAAGAGGGGAAGCAAGAAAAGCTAGGGTAGAAGAAGAAGATTAAGAAGAAGGAGAAGAAGAATAAGACAAGAAGAAGAAGAAGAAGAAGAAGAAGAAGAAGAAGTAGAAGGAAATAAAGAAGAAGAAGAAGAAAGAAGAAGAAGAAGAAAAGGAGAAGAAGAAAGAGGAGGAAGAAGAAGGAAGGAGTAAGAATAAACGGGATGAGGTCACCTTGTGAGTTGAGGGAAACCGGCGATGGCTAGGGCTGGAGATCGACGGACAAGCTTCGGCGTCGGCTTCTCCAGGGCGGCTCTGCTTGGGACGGACCGAACTGGAGAAAGGGAGGGAGGTCCGGTGTCTTGCGAATAGGGAAGAGGCGGAAGCCAGGGGGACTCTCGCCTGGCTTTTTTGCGAACCGAGAGGAAGAGCGGCAGAGGGCTCGAGCCCTAGGAGTCGGGAGAGAGGAAGAGAGATCTAAAAATCTTGAGAGAAGTGGGAGAGTTGCGAGCCTGGGAGACCGTCCGGCTGCCTCGCCTTCTCGATCCCGTCACTACCCCCTGATCAAGCAAGTGCTCGCTACTTTTTTGCTAATCACCCACTGCGCTCTTTCTAAAATAGGTAGATCTCGCGACTGAGGCAATTGAAAACGGCAGATTTGGGAATTCGATCGAATCGGGGTCGTTGAATATATTCCTTGATCTTCCATGGGATTCAAATTCATTTAGAAAGTCAATTGGGTTTTAATAGAAATTAGGTGACACTAATAGGGTTGAAGTCAGTTTCAAATCGGATCCAATTAGATTCAATTCGGGTCAGTCCAGATGTGACTCAACTCGACCAAATTAACTCAATAATAAAAGAAACAAACTCGAATTGACATCGATTCGGATTGAATCGAGCCCGATGAGGCTCGATCAACCTAATCAAACATGCTTGAGGGAATATCAAGATAAAAAAAAATGAGGTCAATAACGTCTAGGAATGCTACGCAGGTCGAGAAATAAACATGAGTTCGAGCCCGATCATTCTATGCGATTAGGTAGGAGTTGACATGGTTCGAACTTCTGAATAAATATATGGTCACGCCTTTGATCGAGATATTTATTTTAGTACATTTATATTAGGCTTTCAAGGCCTACGAACAAAAGAAAATCCATTAACAAATGTTTAAAGCCTACAAGAAACTCGATCCTCTATCGACAAGTTGATAGAGTCGACAAAGTTCATTTCTCAAATGCAATTGACTCCAAACACCCTGATGATAGTCGTGTTGAATGTTCATGTCAACCGAAGGGGATCATATATTTTCAAACGCCCTTAAATTTTCATAAAGTTCAAATATTTTCAAATGACCCCTTGCACCCCGATGATGATCTTATTGAACGTATATCTCAACCAAAGGGGTCAATTCTGAATATACAAAACACCACCTAAATACCCATCAAAATAAAAAAATCTCAAAATCATCCAAATCCAAAATATTTAAAAATAGAAATTCAAATTTGTCCTCTTTTACAAACATTCCTCTTAGGTCTACAAGGTTCCCTTGGACGAAGCAACCCATGGCTGCCGACAAGGATCCTTCTGTCAGGTTGGGTCGACTACCTCCTCTGACTAAGTAGACAAGGGACCACAATAGCCCGGGACGACGGAACCATGGGATTTTGATCGGGTCCATCATCCATTCCCCCACCATTCGCTTTAAGTGCAAAATGGTAAAATTTCAAATGTTACATATCAAGTCTCCAAAATTTTCAACACCCTAAGCCCATGCTGCTACTATAAGCCAGATAACACATATCTATACGTATCTGATTGATGACTAGCCTTGATCGAAAGTTCTCTCTCGTGATTGGGAGGGGTAATTAACTATAGGGGCTTGCGCCTATAGGAAACCAGAACTCAGATTTAAAGTCCTCGCAAAATGAGGGCCAAATCTCTGGGTAGTGTCTTATCTACAAACCCATCTGCCTTCCCAAAATTTACCATGGAACAAAATCCGTTAAAACTCCCCCGAAAAGCAACGGGGGAGGCTGGGGCCGAATTTTCAGAGCCTACAAAGCTGTTGAGCCAAGCTATGGGTTCAATGGTGCCATTAGGTCAAACCACCGTTAAAGAATTAATACCCCATCCTTACTGATAGAAAATTATTTGAGAATGAATCTTAGTGATATTCTTGATTAGACATTCGCTTTTTGTGGGATAAAGTTATTCCTAAATTTATCATCTTGTCAAATGATTATAGATGATATATAATTTTGCTTTTAGTTGTTAGATGATTAATTTTATATTTAAACATTAAAATTTGAAAAGATTTGGAATTTTGAAAGTTTAATAAACTTTGAGAATTAACCACTCCGATCTTCGATTGATATGTACTTTCAACACTGCCATTATCGGGGTGAAGTTGAAATTATTTAAATTCGTTTGGATTTTATCAGCATTTGGAGGAATTTAAAAGAACCGAATCCCCTCTGGTTGATATTCACTTAACATGACTATCATTGGGGATGCTTAAATGATTCCTATTTATGTTACTTGAATTTTGTCGACTCTATTTGCCTGCTAGCAGAGGATTGATTTCGACGACTGATCTCGTGAGTTATCATACGAACGATGAGAATCAAGAGCTTATATTTTTATGATGAGTTTCATTTAAAGAGCCTTTGAAGGCCTAACATGAATTTTAAAATAGATATCTTACTTGATTTGTGATTAGACGTTCATTTGTCATTATAAGTCAGATTGACTCCAATCCTTTCAAGAAAGAGGATCGAACTTGAATTTATAACCCACAATGCATTTTCGGTCCTCGAATTTAGGAGTTTAGTATAACGAACGAAGCACATGCAGGTAATTAACTTTAAAATATGATTTTAAATTAGCCTGCTTTTAACCTCGTGCAACATTCTTAGATATTAGTGATTACAAATTAGCACATATGTTGGAGCACATGTAGGAAATTTTAAATTTGTTTTTAAACGACGTGCATGCTTTTGATGGATTTGCACCATGCATTCACACACTTTTGGTGCACTTGCATGGTGCATATGTTTGCTTTTAATTCATTGGCATGCTTTTTGGTACGCTTGTGCAACGCACTTGTATGCATTTTAGTGCATTGCATTGTATATTCGTACACTTTCAATTCGCTTGCGAACTTTTCAAGTTAGCTTCCTACTTTTTAGTGCCTTGGTGTGCCTCTCGAAGCAATGCGCCTCGTTAGATTATTGCATGCTTCTTGATGATGTGACATGCTTTCGAGGCGGTAACGCTCTTCTGTCCCTTCTTTTGTGTTTTGAATTGATCAGAGTTGTTGCTGCTCGACTCCTGCTAGTATTTTGAGTAGAAGTTCGTCGCTGAATATTTAATGTTGCCGAGATAGCTCGGCATGTCTCAATTGGAAGGGATTCTTCACCTTCCTCCTTTGCTTCGTTAATCTGGAGCTCAGACATGAAGTCGGTAAGCCTAATAGGTTATCTTGCAGGCGGAAGATAGTCTTCTAAATTATTTAGAACCTTCTGGGTTATAGTCTTCTTCTTCTTTGACGTTTTTGGTCTAGGTTTCTTTTTGAGTTCTTTTGATAGAGTTTGGCTAGTTCATGACAGGTTGGCTTGGCCTGAAAATTTTTGGTAGTTTAGGCCTTCCCACTATGCTTAAGAAAAGCATGCTTGGATGGTGTCGGACGACACCGAAGCCGGAGTTTTTCTACCCTCCACGTTTAAAAAATGCACATAAACCTTCAATACCTACACAAAAAGACGAATTCCCTGGCTGGAACTACACGAATGGATACTTAGGTTTGCAGGTATCCCTGCTATGCTAAAACTATGCGAACAGGTACTTAGTTTCACAAATTTCTCCTCTACGCTGGAATTATGTGAACGAGTACTTATTTTTAGGTATTTCAAAATTATCCGTTGCATGTGAGGCCACTACCACGACGATGAGACGACGGAATTTTGGTACGGGTCATAAACACACTCTTTTTTTGGATTTGTTTACTTTTCCATTTTTTTTGGTCTTTTCTTTTTTTCTTTAAACTCTGATTTTTTTAAAGAGAGAGGGAGAGAGAATGAAAGGAAGAGAGAATATGAAAGAATGCTCTATTAGAGAGAGTGAAGAGAGGCGTGAGAAACTTTGCAGAGATAAAAATAGAGATAGCTGAGAGGTTGAGTGGGAAAATGCTAGAGAGAGATAGAATGGGTCCTCTCTCTTATAGAGAGAGCGGGAGAGAGCTTGAATGGGCTGTTGTGAAGAGGTAAGGAGAAATGAGCTAGTGGCTGCTGTGCTTCTGTTTAGAGGAGGAAGTTGGTGGTGGAACTGTAGGGGTTGAAGTGGTTTGGAGCTGGGAAGGGAAGTTGGCAATTTCAGGTGAAGGAGGAAATGAGAGGTAGTGTCGGTCTTGAAGCAGGAGCTGAGGCGATTCATGTGAGGCTTGTTAGAGGTATAGGAGTTAAGGTTTTGGCTTTGCATGAGTGAGATGGCTGAGATGGTTGGAGGAGACTTCGACCTGTTGGTATGCGTGCGAGTAGAGAGGAGTGGGGGATTCAAGTGGGGTGTTTGTGAGGCCTAGGAAGAAGGCTAGGGGGGATGCCAGGGCTTCTATATGTTTCTCGAACACAGGTGAGTGGTGCTAGCAATTTAAGTGAAATTAGAGAGCGGGAGGGGAAGAGTTACGTGAATGGGAGAGAAGGAGAGATGGGCTTCTGCCTACAAGCATGGGAGAGTAGAGATTTGGATTAGAATATTTTTTTTTGTTAAGGGTGGTGGCTGACCCCACGTAGTGGGATAAGGCTTGATGTTGTTGTTGTTGTTAAGGGTGGTGGCTATATAGTGCAAGGATAAAGGTGATATGGAAGAGATGATGGTAGGAATAAGATATATATATATATAAAGAGTTTAATTAAAAATATATATAAAAGGGTAGAAGAGATATGAATCAATTTTCGCATTTTTTCTCTTTTTTTTTTTCGTACTATTTTGATTTACGCACCAATGCCTCAAGCACAGATGAATTTGGCCTATCGACCTGTGCGCTATCTCGAGTAATGTTATTGTCTTTTTCAGGCATTTTTGATGTTTTGGACACAACGGCAAAGTCCGTTTTGCGAACAGACATCATTCGAGTGACATCGTGTAATGTTGCGTCAGGAGTATGTTGATTTTGACTGCCTTCATTCAATTCATGTACGAGAGGCTCCCCTGAAGTAATTATGATGTTTCGAGGGCAACAGTGCAGTCTATTTTGTGATCGGATGCTGTTTGACATTATTGTGCAGAGTTGTGCCTGCCAACGTCACTTTCTTGTCGTCGCTCGATTGTCGTGCGCGAGCGGCTCCTTTTTGGTAAATTCATCTTCTTGAATTCATCGATACTGTTTGTTTCGCAATCAGACAAAGTTTGAGTAATTTCGACAGCGGTCAAGCAGTCTTGATGCGTGCCACGCATGACCCCGTGTTCGTTAGTCTTTTTTCACGATACACTCGATATTTGAGTTTATATGGAGGTCTATAGTCAATCAGTATTTTCTTCATATTTATCATTTTGAATGAGGATATATTGGTCAGTGGTTGGAGGAGATAGCTGTTTCTCTGAAGTCATAGATTTTAGCTGCATACTTTGTGATTTATGGCTCAACATTTCAAAGAAAAGAAAATCTAAGTGCTTTTCGAACAAGAAATAGAATCCTTCTAATGTTTGAGGCCGTTAGCAATAATCACCTTCACTGAATGGAGCATTTCTACCTTTAATTTGGAGCATAGATCATCTTGCTAATCTTCTTCCCATCAGTTTATTGGATTGAATGGCATATTTCTCCATAATGGAGAATCTCCTATAAAAGAATCTAATGTCATGAATCAGAGTACAATTTGTAACAGAAAACAAAATAGCCCTTTAGACAATTAAAAGTGCTGATGTACTATTACTAACTGACCGCTTCTCATATTCTTTATACAAATTATACACCAAAATTAAGAATGGAAGAAGAGAGTGAAACATGGACTTTAACATACTGTATTAATTGACGTAGCAAGTTGGCAAACAACAACTAAGTCGTTAGTGGTGAGTTGGATTATAGTTGGTAGTTGACCGAGTAACAATCTTGTAGTCTACTTGCAGTTTGCTGCTTGCATTTGAATTCTATGTTGTGGTTTCCTAGTGCAAATTTTTATGTGATGCAACATCTAGCAGTATGGATCCAGATATCTGAAAAAATTAAAGTAGAAAATCATCTCCAATTGTCTTACGAATTTAGTGTGGATGCTTCTTCAAAATGGAAGGACAAAATGATGACAGGCCATCATCGAGATATTTGGATATCATCATGGTCTGATCAGATTGATTCCTCTACATTATTCTTGTTGCTGATTTAACCTTTCTTTGTCATGGCCATATTGCTATTCGATTTAGTTTTATCATCACTATTTGTGTCATGATTGTGAGGACATGATAGCATTGTTATGGGTGCTTTAAGCATGTGGTTATATTAACCTAAGATAGGATGCTGTAGGGTTATAAATGAAGGTTGATGTATTTTGAATGCAGATATTGATATTTCAGCTACTACATTTCATCCCTGCTTGGTAATATCAACTTGAAAGATGAGATTTTGGAAAATAAACTTTAGGTTGAGCTCATATGATGGAAGGAAAAGTATGCATTGAGTGGGAGGGAGGGAGGGCTCAATGGGGATGAATAGAGAAGAATTTATAATGTCAATGACAAATAGATTGGGTGGGGCCAATGATGATGATAATTATGTTACACGTGGTTTGTAATATTGTGTTCTCGCAATTTATTGCAAAATCATGCTTTGTTCAACGAGTTCTAATAATTTTATACATGAAAATTTGTTGAAGAAACTCTTTAAGTTAAATGAAACCATGTTTGCTATTTTCTACTTGACCATTAATTTATACTCTTTTGTTTTTTCTGATAATGTATAATCTTCCTTTTTTTGCTAGATATGTCATTGATACTGGTTATGTGAAGCAGCATCAATATAATCCATCGACTGGGATGTATTCTCTTGATGTTGTCCAGATTAGCAGGTAGGGACTGTTGATACTTTTAATAATGATTAATCTTGTTTCATGCATAGTTATTTGTGCTTTCATTTCCCATTATGATCAACGACTGAATACTTAATTGGATATTGGTGTAAACTCCCAAATTTGTTGTGGTTTATCTTGAGTTCTTAAGACTAGAGATTAAATTGCCTTACAAATGTAATGCAACAATAATTTTTAAGGTATGGAACGGATTTTAATATCTAGTGTTTAAGTCTTTCTTGTTAAGGAGAAGTTACTCAACTGTATTATGAAATAAGATAATATGAAGGAGACATATAAGTATATTTTTATTTGAAATTACAATTAGGTGTAAACAGATATAAGAATATTATAATAGATATGGTAAACTGATGCGAACCTTTATAAGTGAAGCCTACTATACGAAGAAAATCAATGAGTAAGAAGAGAAGCCAATGAATAGTAGCACATAAGAGAAAAGAGGTGATAACTAGGCAATTTGAGGATTGGCAATGGGAAGAGCTAATTCATTTCAGTTTTTGAGACCCACTCGTTAATTGAGAGTATTTATGAATTACAGTGACCCATTGACTACCCATTAGCCAATAACCTAGCTCAAACTACTCCTTATAATTTTTAGCTTGAAAATACTTATTGTAACCAATAGAAAGGGTAAGTGTTGATGGAGAAATGATTATTAAAAAGATTGTAGGATATGTTGAAGCTTGTATGCCAAAAAATAGGTTCAGGTGATCTAGGCATGTACAACAATAATTAATAGAATATCATCAATAATACGAGTAGATAAATCTAATGCAAAGAAAAATTAGAGCAAAAAGTGATAGATCAAAGTGAACATGGCCATAAGTTACGAGAACATTTGATCAAAATGGGGTTCCACACCAAATACAATGCTTAAGATGAATGCATGGATAATGAGATTCTTAAAGCTGCCCTGAATTGTCGGGATAAGGATACTATCACAATGAATCATAATTTGTTAAAAGAAAATATCTTAGTAGAATCCTTGAAGTAAAACTAATAATAGTTTATTATTTTAGGGGCTGTTTGGTTGGATTACTTTAGGGTGTAAAGTTTTCCAAAAGCAGGAGTTTTGCAAATTTTGGTGTTTAGTTGGAATACAAAATGATGCAAAGTAAAGTATAATAAATATAATGTAAAGTAGATCATTTTTAGTATAAACCAAACTCCTTTGAATTTGCGTGAGAACCGTTTAAAGGGAAATTGACAAATCCACCTAAGATGATAAAGCAAGTAAAGGAAAGACAAAAGGCCCCTATTCTTCAAGAGAAAATAAACAAATTGTATTCTTTTAAGAAAGAATATACTGGAAAAATTTTCAGGCATGCACTCAAAATTGGTCTTTAACTACTAGAATCTTATCTACCTGAGCAAGCTGGCATGATCAATGATCTAAATTATTGCACATACCATAGAATCATTAGTCATTCGGTTGAAGATTGTTTTGTATTTAAAGATTGGGTTGAAGGAAGCTACCAAAACGGTGAACTTACCCTTTCGGATAGTGTCTTAATTAATCCTAAGAGAGAAAAGGCCAATGTCGTTTCTTCTATCCCATGTCAAGAAGCAAAAGTCAATGGTAGAAAAGAGCCATAAGAAAAAGGTAGTCGAGAAACTTTCATTTCGAAGAAAATTAGACGAATGATGAATATCTTGTTAGCCATAAAAGATATTCATTAGAAGAGTACTTTAGAGTTGGAAGTCGATTCGAGACTCTTCTCTTCGAAGAATCCAATTGCGAAGGAGCTCATTTCAAATAAAAAGAAATCTTTAAAAATATTCAAAGATAAAGTGAGAAAGTAATGTTCTACTTCAAAATCTCGAAGATCAAAGAAGAAGAGATTAAGGAAGTAGAAGACTGAAATTTAAAAATCCATAGATGAATATGAGCAACCTCCTAGACGACCTATTATACTGAAGGAATATATGGCTGATTTACATCTTGACTCAAAGTCAGATGAAAAAGATAGCATTCCTATGAAAACTTGCCGAGTTGTAAGTTGTCGAGGTAGAAGTGCTGCAAGAGGACGTAATGTACCTCTTAATATTCACAGGGCTGATGTGAATATTCCAAGAAGCACATTCTACAACATCACCTTTCACTGATTCAGATGAACTCCACTTTCCTCATGGTGAAAATGATAATAAGAGTAAAATGACTCTTAAAGATAAATGCCCAAAGCTCAAAAGTAGCTCAAATTTCGAAGAAGCTGAAAATGTGACCTCATGTTATAATGTCTTGGCCTATCTTCGCAAGTTACATGCATTGCTAAAAATTTATGATGCCCTCATCATGTTGAAGGACATCCGAGAAACGCTCATTTAAGCTTTGCAAAATCTAGAATAATATGAGGCATTTTTTGCAGAACAAAGCATGAAGAAGGCTTTGTATGCTCAATACACTACTACAGTCACCTTTGATGATAATGATTTACTCTTGAGAACAATAGATCACAATCGACCACTGTATGTTACTACAAAAAGTCACAATATTCAAGTGAACATAAATCTAATTAACCTTGGCTCCTCTGTCAATTTAATGAGTCTTAAAACACTCAAAAGGTTAGCTCTTGATGTTCATGCTTGAATAAGAGTACGATATTTCTTCAAGGGTTCGATGAATAAGGGCAAAGAATCTTGGGATCCTTTGTTTTACCCCTAAGTTTTGGAGAACTTTATACAAAGGCAAAATTTCATGTGATTGACTATAACACCTCTTATAAAGTGCTCATAGGAAGATCATGACTCTATGAATATGATATCGTGCCTTCACTTCATCAATGCATGAAATATGGCCGAGATGGTGAAGAACATTAAATTGATGGCAATGAACAACCATTTTCGGTTCATGAAGTTAAAATCTATGATGATGTCAAATATTTCATAACACAAAAGTCAAAGGCTGATAGCTCTCCAAAAAGCTAGACTCTTCCACTTGATAAGGCAAAATTAAAAGCTGAAGGCGAGAGTGAATCAAAACAACCCAGTTTAGTGCCTCACCTTGGCAGTGATACTGAGAATGAAGAGGAAGAATTGTTCCTTTATCAACCTAATGCCCAATGATGCCTTAAAAAGAAGAGGATCCAAGGCCCAGCTCCATTGTAAAGAAGTTTAAGAAAATCTCAATCTTTTTGAGGAGAGTATCTGAATCTCAAACATCCTCAAATACCATTGAAATGATACCCATGCTAGCAGAGCATGTTAAAACTTAAACTTTCTCATCATGCACAAGTGTAGAGAGGTTAAGAACTTTTTATGTTCTCCCAAGGAGAGGTCGCAATGAATGTGAGATCTTTTTCTACAAATCATAGGGTGTACCAAGGCACCTCCCTCATGGATTAAAATGAGAAAATGATGGTTGGGAAGATGAAGATATGGCGCCGAATATCCCTCAATATTTCTCACCATCTCTAAGAAGGATTTTTGAAAGAAATGTTATTTTACGACGAACAAACAAACAAGCTTGCTATTTTAGAATTCTCTGGAATAGTGATCATACTCAAATGCTCGTCGGATATAGGAAATTTACAACATGTGGTCTCGGGTATGCTCGATCAGATCGATGATGCACCGACACTTCTCCTCAAAGAGGCGTGTAATATCCGATACGTATTTGACACGACACGCGTCCGACACGCCTCTGACTCTTGTTGGACACACCGAAAATGTGTCTGATTAAAAAAATTATTAAATACAAATTTGACATATGTGTCCGACACGTGTGTTAAATATTTTATGAATTTTTATAAAAATATAATTTCTTGTATTTAAATTTTTTATATATTTTAAATATAAAAACTAAATTTCTTATTTCTATCCACAACACCAAATCAATTGCCCGCACTCAACACCCCCTTCATCGAATATTCTCATTTTCATTTCTCTTTGGCGGTCGCGACTTTGGTTTCACAACAATACCCGATGTCATCTCAACATCAACGTCTGACGTCGTTACAACATCGATATTTCAAAACATTCTCAACATCAAAGTCTGACATCGTCTTAACATTGATGCTTGACATTAGCAATTTCTACACTCTCAATATGACTACTCGTCTTTGTCCGACATCATCTTAACATAGACGACCAATGCCCTTCAACATCAACGACAGACGCCCTCTTGACATCAACGCCCAATACTTACGGCATAATATTGATACCCGACTCTCGACATCCTAATATTAATTATTTTAAACATAAATTCTAGTTAAATGTCTTATTATTTTTAAGTTATTTTTAATATTATACTTATTTAACTTTTATACACTTTTTAAAATATAAAAATTATAATATCGTGTCCAACCCAGATGAGTGTCCTATATTTTCAATAATTGACGTGTCCCGTGTCCGTGTCGCTGTGTCCATGTTTGTGCATCATAGACTGAAATGCCTGGTTTATCACCAGAGGTAGTAGTTCATAAACTCTCCATCGATACCAGAATGTCAATTGTTAAACAGGCCCTCAAATGAATGCGACTTGAGATTGAAGAACAAGTCTACTAAAACAAAAAAAACTCATTGAGGCTTGGTTCATTCGAGATGAGAAATATACTGATTGGATCGCTAACATTGCTCTAGTGAGAAAAAAGAATGGCCAAATCCATCTTTGCATAGACTATTGGGATTTGAACAAGGCATGCCCAAATTTACTTAAGTCTAACAACCGAACCTCTAAAAACTTTATGTGCTCATAAACCTAATGGCCGAGTTAATTTGATCAATCTAAATGATTGAGACTAAATGTCAAAATATAAGTTAGGATGTTTAAAAGCCGAACTTTAAAATTTTGTGTGCTCCTAAACTTATGGGTTGAGTCTCTCTTTAATTAGTCTAAAAGATTAAAAGTCTAAATATCAATTCTTATCAAAAAAAAGGAAGGAAAATAATTAATAAAATATATGTATACTCACTAGAAAGAAACTAGAGAACCTATCAGAGTTTGAACTTAATGCTGCATATTTGTTGTCTATCCCTAATCAATTATCCTACAACATTGTCCGTCTGTCCTAAGCAATTTCCAACTGATGATGTACCAGATCAAATTGTTCAGTTGATGAAGACAAAGTTTGCTCCAAGTTGTCAACCTCAGTGGCTATCAAAGAAAACTCGTCCTCAGTATGAGCAGTTGCTGCTCGGATCACTAAACGTCTCTCCAAAAGAGCCTTCTCCTTTGCCTCAAAGATTTGAGCTCAGCTGATATGGCTAAAAGCTCAAACTGCTCCTGAGAAATGTCTTGCTGGCACTGCCTCAGAGTCTGTATGCCAAAGTTGAGATCCATATGTGCTCTCCTCTTCTTGTTCCATGCAACTCTTGCTCCAGCCTCTAAATCAGTAAGAACTCTGGATGATTACTCTTGAGAAATTAAATATAGCTGGAACAATCCAAATGTAATTGTGCGGTAAAGATACTCTCATTTCTGCAAAGCACTATCCGAAAGGCCACAAGCTGCAGCACAATCTAAAGATAGTTTGGTCTCCATATAGAAACTTGTTAAGTTAAGAAAATCATCAAAATCTACTCCTAGTACCAAGTTCTGCAATGCAATAAAAATACAACAGACTCTTTTCGACAGTTGTCAAGCGAAAAGCCTATGAGCTATGGAATGTATTCTCGAAATAAAACATGATAGCTCCAATCTTGAATAAAAAAGGGGAGGGAGAAGGCATTATCAACATACAAAAAAGAAAACATAACAATATATATACAAATGTGTAAAAGAGAAATGACAAATATGTGAGGTGCAGATCTCACTCAAATAATGACATCCTCAATCAAGTGGTCATTCAGACGTGAAATAACATCTTGTAAGGATTCCTCCAAAGAACCACCTAATACCACCCAAGTCGAGCCCGAAAGGGAAGAACTGGAAGATGCAAGAATCGGAGTTGACCCTCCAACAATATTAACATCATCACTCCTAGATAATACTTGTGCGGAACCATTATGGGAAAGCTAAGGGGATGATTGTTCAACTTTATGTATATATATATATATATATATACAGTGAGAAAAAAATAAATGAAAATGATGTTTATGAAATAACAATAAGAGAATAGGTAAATAAATATTTACCTCTAATGTCGCAAGGGGGCGTATCAATAATAGGCATATACTTAATAGCTAAATGCCTTTCTTCACCCAAATCATCATCACTAAACAGTTCTTGTTTTGAGTCACTCAATGCTAACTCAGGCTATGCATCATATATATATATATAAGAAACAAAATAAATAATCAATAAATTACACGTGCTAATACCTGATGCTCAGCTTGGAGAGATACTATGATCAAATAATGCATGTGTGGAGTCCCTATGCTGTGTCTATGGAGAAGGTCTACTATCTGAAAAAAGAAGGAATATAGTTGCATGATATGCAAATATATATATATATATATATATATATATATATATATATATATATATATATATATATATATATATATATATATATACATACGTACATATAAAGAAGCTCAAGCAAGCCTGAAGGGATTTGTAAGTCAGCAAGGATATGTCTGGGCTCTTAAATGAATATATATATATACACACACACACACACACTAAAATTAGACCAATACTTTTCAATCATCCTTCTACACATTTGTTTTATATAATCAGGACTCTCTGTCAATTCATGTTTTAATGTAGCATATGTTGTCGATATGCATGGAAAATACAGATTTGTTGTTGGATACTTCGTGCCAGATATAACACGTTATATCATAGAAAGGTCGCAAGAAAGTTGAAATTTTCTCTACGCTCTCCCATTCTGAATTTACTGGACAAGTTTTGTAGTAGGAATCACCCAACTCTAAATGTTGGAAAGCCCTGCGGTAATAGAGAGCACTTTCTAACATTATGAATGTGGAGTTCCACCTTGTTGGACCATCTTGCCTTAAGCCCCTTTTAGATTCCAAACAACTCTGTTTTACACAATCTAGAAATTTTTGTTTCATTGCCTAAGATCCTTTGACATATTTTATGCTCTATCTGATTTTTGAGATTGATCCATCAATCTCCTTGAGAAACAATTCTATCAAATTATACAAAGGAAAAACTGAAAAAGGCAATAGCTAAGTATGATTACTAATTCAATATGAAACAACTACCTATATAAGTAAATATCAAACCAACAAGATATTGGCAAGTGTCAACTGTCAAGTGCCACGAACAGAGAATCAGAGATTGTCAAATGCCAACAACAACTGAAAATATCCGAGCCAACTGCCAACAGAGAATCAAAGATAGTCAAATGCCAACAAAATAATAGATTATGGATATTCCAATCTCTCATAACAGGTATCAAAGTTTAATCAAACAAAATAATAGATATTGCTATAACAGAGAATCAAAGATAGCCAACTCTTAACAATAACTCGGCATTTCAATTTTCAAAACCCTAATCGGCATTTCAAAATCCTAATCGGCATTTCAAAACACTAATCTTATTATAACTTCATAATAAGATTATAACTACATCATAAGATCAAAATCCCTAACAAAACGAACAGAAAAATGTGCAAAATGTGATGTCCTAATCAACATTTCAAAACCACAACAGCTTCAAATTGGAAGGAAGAACCGAATAACTCAAAACTAACACTCTAGCAGTGACTCAATAACACAATAAAAAAAAATTGCAAGACTCATAAGTCATAAACATAATCGAAAGAATGTTAACACTGGCAAAATTTAAGATATACTGATAAAGAAACTGATGAGTCGAGGATGCAGAGCCGTAGAGGAGGAGAAAAGCTAAAAATATCTGGGTAGAAGGCAGGAATCTTCGCGAAATCGAGCAGCCCTAGCTTGGACGTTCCGCGTTTGAAGAGAACGAACGATATTTCGAGTTTCGACTTTCGAATGTCGAATACGCCGCTTACGTAGTTTTAAGGTTACTACGTTCTGCATTTTTTGGTTATTGAATACTTATAATAAAAGAAAAAAATTGTGCATCAAAATTTATTACTGTGAGTATCAAAATATGATGCAGTTAAGATGATGCAACGCTGCAAACCTTTGTAGGGAAAATTTACAATTACTTGGAGTAAATGTAATATGACAAGGTAGGCATTCAAATACTTGGAAAGGCACCTCTTTTCAATCTAAATGAAGTCTTATCTGTGATTAGAAGTGAAAAAGATGTGGGCTTCAAAAATTTGCACATGACACAGGCAAGTTGGATTGTAGATAAGGCTACTTTGATATTTAACTTGACTTTATAATCTTGTTGTAGGTTTCCATAGGTGCAAGCTTGTATGGTTAAATAGCTATCCTGGTGATGGGAGAGAGCTTTCGATTAAGGTTAGTCAAAAGCGCTAAATGTTTAGTGTATAGTTGTAATTTATTTAACGATTAAGAAATTTATTACCTTTAGCTTAAAGCAGATGGTGTGGGGCAATAATGATAAAATTGATCAAGATCTAATGGTTTTTCTATTATGACTTGTTAGGGACGTTGATTTATTTAGATGAGGCAGTCGACCCAAGCTAACTGAAGTATACTTGTCTGTGTCGCCTACGAGTTTTCCATGTCGTGCCAAGAAAAGAATACATGTTCCGCTTCCCGCGGAAAAAACTCGCTGCATTCTTGATTTTTGGATCTTTTAACAGTTGCATTTTAATATACTTGTGTGCATGACACAATGACAACAAATGAGGAAGCTAATTGGTGATGAATTTTTGATAAAAAAGCCCAAAAAGAATTTCATATATATTTTTTGCAAATATGTTTTATTTTTTTGGCTTTTCGTTTTCTTTTTCTTTTTTTGTTTTTCATTTTTTAGCTCTCAAAATATATATATTTATATATATATATATATATAGATATAAATCAAAATTTGATTGATCTGATTTTAAATAAAAATGAGGTTAACTTAATAGAGAAATTTGAGTTTATATACCCATAATTCCTGAAATTTGAGAAATCTACTCAGTTTTATTTCGTGTAAAATAATATTTGAAAGTTCCTTGACCAAAATTTCCTTGAAATTCAAAAGATGCTCTAATATATATAACAAATCTTTCACGCAAAAAATTGATTGACCCCTCTTATTCTTAGCATATTTTCTTCTATGGCAATTCTTCTTCGCAAGTGATGGTTTTATGTCAAAGTTTCAATGCAAAGTTTATGTTTTCATTTCCATCTCTGGCTAGTCTGCAATTGTTCTTAATGATTGGTGATTATTGTCGTGTGTTTACAACCTAGACCCTAAACGTAGAAGAGTATTAGTTATGAGATTACTAGCTTTGACTGTTGCTCAGAGCTTTCTTTGAATTTTATTGATACTTGTTTGACGCATGATCGAACATGCTTTGAATCTTATTTGAAGCATGTTTTTATTTCAGGACTAGGATCGAGTAATAATTACAGAAGCTTCAATCCTTTGTCGAGCATGGTTCGATCAATGTCAAAACAAGTTTTGAGCTATATTCAAAACAAGTTTTGAATAATTGTTGAAGAATCTTCAATCAAGTTTTGAATAATAGTTGAGTGTTTAATGAAAGATTCAAGAAAAATTGAAATTTATTATTTTTGACTCATTTAAGTTGTCTTGCTATATTTGCAAATGTTTGCTCATGCCACGTTAGACAATTTGAATCATTTGAGGCCAATGACATGATTATGTTGAATATGAGAGGCAAGCGCGCAATGTATGCAAAGCTTGATGCTTGAATTCATAATTACAAATTGAAATATTCTTGCTATTGCTTGATAAAATGACTTCAATCCTAATATTATTCAACGATACCTTTTATAGTGACATATTTGTGATCATATTTGAACTCGTTATGGCTATATAGATGTGGTCATATTTGGACACTCTATAGTTATATATATGCAATTAGATTTAAGGACCTTATAATGATATAGATGTGGTTAGATTTGAATACTTTATAATGATATAGCTATGCTACATATGTTATTGTATTCAGTTGTCTCATAGATGTAATTGTGTTCAGTTGTATCACAATATTGTAAAATATTTTAACTATTTTAATAAAATAGAGCTTCTTGTTAAAAGTATATCGAAGTTGTAATTGCATTCTATTGTATTATACTCTATTATTTTAAAAGTGCAAACCTTGTTTGAATATTGAATGAACCATATTTGAACATGCCATTCAACTATTTTATAATTTTTTTGAGAAATGTCTTAGTCGAAACATTTTTTAACAACAACAACAAGCCTTTATCCCACTACGTCGGGTGGGCTACATGTGTCCTTTTTCTCCATTGTGTCCGATTAAGAGTCAAATTCTCATTTAGATCTAATAAAGAAAGATCATTTCTAATATTTTCTAAGTCTTTTTAGGTCTACCTCTACCTTTCTTAACATAGGTTAAATCTAATACATCTAATCTCCTAACTGAGTTATCGGAAGGCCGCCGTTTTATGTGACCAAACCATCTAAGGCGACTCTCTCTAATCTTTTCACTAGAGCTACTCCAACCTTTTCACATTTATGCTCATTTCGTATCCTATCTTTAAGAGTAAAGCCACTCATCCACTTGAGCATCCTCATCTCTGCAACACTTAACTTAATATTATGCTTCTCTTTTAATGCCCAACATTCTGCGCCATAAAGCATTGTAGGTCTAACTACCATCTTATAGAATTTTCCCTTAAGTTTGAGTGGTACTTTTCTATCCCACAACAAGCCCGATGCATTCCTCCACTTCATCCATCCAACTTAAATTCTACTAATAATATCCCCATTTATCTCTCCATCACTCTAAACAATAGATCCAAGATATCTATAACGTGTACTCTTATTAATGACTTGATCGCTCAAAGTCACAAACCCCCAACTAGATCTATTACTACTAAAATTATACTCCATGTATTCGGTTTTAGATCTACTCAAACGAAAACCTTTAGACTCTAAGGTTGACTCTAAGGTTGACTTCCCTCAAGTTTACCTTCAACTCCCTCTTTAGTCTTATTAACAAGAAGAATACCGTCAGCAAAAACAAACCCCAGGGAACATCCTCTTGCAAATCTCCAGTGTAATACCCAAAATGTCCAAAATAAAGGTAAGCATGAACATTTCCCAAAATCATTCCCTATTTTATCACTTATAAAAAAAATGTTAACCTCATGTTCATTAAATTGTAATTTCTAATTTTGATCCATGTGATATATATATCCAAAAATATATTGCATTAAATGAATTTTACTATAGCAGAATTTTGCTTCTATATTCATTGGCTAGCTGTTAAACCTATCTGACATTTCATTAAATGCATTTTATTAAGCAGAATTTTGTTTGCCACTTAAACCTACATGCAATGGCTGATCTGTAATCCTATGGCTGGCATTAAGGGAATAGGTTAGTGGGGGAAAACAATAGTATATTATATGCAGATATGAGTTAGAAAAATAAAAAGGCAAAACAAAAAGAGTGTTTCCTTCATCTCATGTCTTCCCCACCCGCCATTCTCTGTGGAGTTCAAAGACTGTAGTTGTGTGAGCTGATGCCGTGAGGACTATTGAATAGAAAAAGTTGCTACATGTTGCTGAAATATTCAGAATTCAGAATTTGGAATGGCTGAAATCAGGTAAGTAATAAATCCAAGGCTGTAGGGTTTGTTGAATTCAGTATTTGGTGGCCTTAATGCTCTGCTGAATTCAACACTGAATTCAGTAAGGAAATAAAATTCAACAAGGAAACAAAGACTGTAGTTGTGTATGGCTAATGCAATGTTTGTTAAACTTAATGTTTGCTGAATTTAGTTAATAGGGGAGAAATTGAATGCTGCTGCTAGTTGCTGAAAAGTCAGAAAACAGTAAGGAAAAACAAGGGTTGTTTGCTGAATTTCAGGAGTGGGCTGTTGCAGAAAACAATAAAGCAGAAAGAAAAAAAAATATAGGAGTTTTGGAAGAAAGGAAAGGGAATTTGAATGGAACAAAGAAGAGTACAATTGAGGTGATGTACAAAAGGAGAAGAAAATAGACTCTAGGAGAACCAATTCCTAGCGAGGTGAGATAACCAACGATGCATAAGAAATAGTAACAATTTTATAAAATTTCAAATTGATATTTATCATGTTTAGTATTTTTTTTTCACATGATAGCATATATTTCAATTCATTTCAATTGATTCATATGTGGATTACGCATGTAGTTGATTAAATTGTTGCTATGATTATGGAATGTTCCTGAAAATGAAAGAGAGTATAAAGTGATTTAAGCCATATGTTGGGGGATAAGCCCGCACAAGTAAAGGCGAAAGACCTGACGAGGTAAGCCTATACTTTCAAGTCTAGAAGTTGGGAATTTGGACCCAACCCTGAATTGAGAGAACATCTTCAATTCTAAAAGTTGGGAAATTAGACCCAATTTTGAATTGAAAAGCTGAAAGGGTGCAAAAGCTTATAGCCATCATATGACTTGTTAAAAAGGGTGTTGAACAATTAGTAAGATGGAAAGTACTGCTATATTTTCTTGTGACCCATGTGGAAGGTGCTCTAACCATGTTATTATTTAGTCACTAATGTTATGCCATGCCTTTCTTAATGGTTAAAATATTATTATTAATTCTTATACATTGCTGGTGTATTTCATTGGACTATAGCTCATTGGCAGTGGTTGTAATGCAGGTAAGGGAAAGGAGCCCGTAAGGCATTAAAGGGTTGACTATTCTTTTTAGGTGTACATATGTTTTGGGTGTACAAATGATCTAAAAAGAGATCTGAACGATAGTTGTGCAGACTTTTTGGATATGTAAGTAAATTTTAAAAGTTTTAGTAGAGCTCTGTATGTACTTTGATTATATTTGATGGTACTTGAAGTACATTACATGCTTCCTATTACTAAAGTGTGGAGTTTGATATGCTGAAGTATTGGGAGAATCTAAATAGATTTCTTTTCTTCTGTTATACTCCAATTTGACTGTTAAGGGAACAAATTGGGGTGTGACATCTAGTAAGAACATCTATGACTAAAGCAAAAAGATATGGGCTTAAGGCTGATCCTTGATGTAATCCAACTGAAATTGGAAAATACTTGGTCAACCACCTTGTGTTTGAACACAAGTAATAGCTCCATCATACATATCCCTAATGACTTGGATAAAAACATTATTAATCCCTTTCTTTTCTAGAACTATCCATACCACTTTTCTTGGAACTTTATCATATGCTTTCTCTAAATCAATAAATATCATTTGAAGATCTTCCTTTTTCTCTCTATACTTCTCCATCAAACCTCTCAATAAATGTATGGCTTCCATAGTAGACCTACCCGGCATGAATCCAAATTGATTTTGAGAAACATTAGTATCACGTCGTAACCTATGCTCCATAACTCTCTCCCATAGTTTTAAAGTATGACACATCAACTTAATTCTTCTATAATTTGCACAATCTTGTGCATCACCTTTATTCTTAAAGATAGGAATCAACACACTCATTCTTCACACATCTGACATCTTTTTAAGTTGATGTGTCATACTTAAAAAAAAGAAAAATAAATAAAAAAAAGAAACATTTTTTAACCTTGATGGAATTTTTTTTAGTATGAATGATTAATGTTCAATTATGATTCAAAGAATATTCGATCATGGAGAAATTTTTTATTGCATATGGTCTTAACTTTGATCAAATTTTGTTCGACCCTTCTTCGAATATTTTTCGAATTAAATTTAGTTGTGGCGGATTTAAAAATGTAGACCACAGTCCAGAGCGGAGATACTTTTGGTTTGAAGGGAGCTTTCCGACATGTTCCTCTAATTTTGAGCACTATGGGGCATATAAACTCAAATTTCCCTTTTAATAATAGTTTTTTATTTTAAAATAATCCTTTTTTAACTGTGTGCCTATTCTCCTCACTAAGTTTTTAATGCTTGCGCATGTATAGGTAAATTGTCTTCATCCTCTCATGTGATGAAATATGTGATATTAGGTGACTTTATTGGGTATATTTGATGCTCCGTATGTAGTAGTGTAATCCATTTCATGAAATTTAAGTGATTTTCATTTTAGTTGATCAGTTTCAAATTGTATGTAGCAGTGCAATCCATCTCTCAACCAATAAACTCTTCCACCTTCCCCTCAACCAATCCATTGCCATTAAACTCACAAGAAAACTCCACTACCGTCTTCTTCTTTAATCTAATCACTGCTTCCCTCACCTTCAAACTCTATACTACTTGTGCCCACTTTCTCTAAATTGAGAGTGAAACTCCTTCCACAAATCTCTCTAAATCCCTCTTAATGTTCGCCTCCAACTTGAAATTCTCTCTCCCTCTTTCATTTTCTCTCTCTTAAAATGCGAGAGATTAATTTTCTCTCTAAACAGAAAGAGCGAGGCATTTTTTCCTCTAAAATCTCTCACCAAATCCAAACCCTTTCCAAACATCATCTTTCCAAATCCTCCATAGAAAAATTTTTACCTCACTTCTCTCTCTGAACAAAAAGTGCAAACGTGATTTTCTCTCACTACAGGACCCTCCCATGTCTTTTGTCTCTAAAAAGAGGGTATTCTCCATAAAAAAATTACCCCATCCCTTTTCCTACCTTTCTCTTTCTAGAAAGATGGGAGAGCCTTTTCTCTCACTACATTCACCAAACATCTTTCTCTCTAAAAAAATTAGTTATATATATATATATATATATATATATATATATATGCATATATGTGTGTGTGTGTGTGCAAGTAGTAAGTTTGTGCCTTCTTGTGAGTTTTTGTTCTTCGCATCATCGTCGCTACTTCGCTCTCGTGCGCGCAGGTAGAATGCCATCTAAACCTGAAGTGCTAGAAACTGCGATGATGCATTCGATGCGACGAGTGAAAACTAATACATGCTTTTCTTAGTTTGTTGAATAGAAGCTCGTTGGCAGTGTTCACACCTTTCTTGGCATTGTGGTTAAGCCCAACCTTCTAAAAATTTCCCCACACTACAAGGGACCTAATTACTTACAAGAGTTTAAATAATTTAAGGAAACTAAAAATATAAATCAAAATGGTTAAAAAAATAAACAAGTAAGAATTAAAAATATAAGCAGGGAACATGACAATTCAAACTTACAAAGAATTGTATTGAATTGGCTGGCTCACTACGAGCACAAATAGGACATATTGCAACCCCTAAAAACCCACAACCTTAACCAAAAAGAACTTAAAGTCAATGAAACCCTTGAAGTCCTATAATGTGAAATTGACCCGTCCTTAACCAAAAAGAACTTAAAGTCAATGAAACCCTTGAAGTCCTATAATGTGAAATTGACCCGTCATCCCTTCATATATATATATATATATATATATATATATATATGGGGGTGGGCATCCTGTTTCGCTCTCCTAATTAATAATATTATTAAAATATCAATTGTACAAACATGTTTAAAATGTGCCATACTTATGCTCGTACCCATATGTACCAATTCTCCATATCCACTCCCATTTTGCCTTTGCCAACAAATCCACATCCTATTTATGCAAGCGGAGAGAAGGCAACCACCCGAGAACTCCTAAAAATATAAAATATGATGAAGAAAAATTAGAATTTACGTGATCCCCATTTGCATTAATTTTACAGAACTCCCAAATTCTGATGCGTAATGCAGCAAAATTTGTGCTAGAAATTCAAAGGTGGTCAAAATTATACAACAACATCAAGCCTTTATCCCACCATGTGGGGTCAGCTACATGAATCCTTTTTCTCCATTGTATCTTGTTAACAGTTAAATTTTCATTTAAATCTAATAAAGAAAAGTCATTTCTAATATTTTCTAATCTAGTCTTTTTAGGTCTACCTTTACATTTCTTAACATAAGTCAAATCTAATACATCTTCCCTAATCGGGTCATCAAAAAGCCGCCATTTTATGTAACCAAACTATCTAAGGAGACTCTCTCTAATCTTATCTTCCACTGGAGCTACTCCAACCTTTTTCATGTATATGCTCATTTGGTATACTGTCTCTAAAAGTAAAGCCGCTCATCTCTGCAACACTTAATATTATGCTTCTCTTTTAATGGCCAACATTCTACATCATAAAGCATTGCAAGTCTAACCACCATCTTATAGAATTTTCCCTTAAGTTTGAGGGGGACTTTTCTATCACACAGCAAGCCCGATGCATTCCTCAACTTCAACCATCCAACTTGAATTCTACTAATAATATACCTATCTATTTTAAGACAAATATATACAACAAAAAACAACAACAACATCAAGCCTTTGTCCCACTACGTGGGGTTGGCTACATGAATCTTTTATCTCCATTGTGTCCTGCTAAAAGTCAAATTCTAGTTTAAATCTAATAAAGAAAGATCATTTCTAATATTTTCTAACCAAGTCTTTTTAGGTCTACCTTTACCTTTCTTAACATAAGTCAAATCTAATACCTCTACTTTCCTAACCGGGTCATCAGAAGGTCGACGTTTTATGTGACCAAACCATCTAAGGCGACTCTCTCTAATCTTATCTTCCACTGGAGCTACTCCATCCTTTTCACATATATGCTCATTTCGTATCATATCTCTAAGGGTAAAGCCACTCATCCACCTGAGCATCCTCCTCTCTACAACACTTAACTTAGAATTAAGCTTCTGTTTTCCATTCGTTACCATAAAGCATTGTAGGTCTCACCACCATCTTATAGAATTTTCCCTTAAGTTTGAGTGGTACTTTTCTATCACACAACAAGCTTGATGCATTCCTCCACTTCAATCATCTAACTTGAATTCTGCTGATAATATCCCCATTTATTTCACCATCACTCTGAACAATAGATCCAAAATATCTAAAACATGTACTCTTATTAATGACTTGATTGCCCGAAGTCAAAATCCCCTCACTTGGTCTATTACTACTAAAATTACACTCTATATATTTCATTTTAGATCTACTCAAATGAAAACCTTTAGACTCTAAGGTAACCTCCATAATTTAAGTTTACCTTCAACTCCCTCTCTAGTCTTATCAACAAGAAGAATATCATCAACAAAAAGCATACACCAAGGTACATCATCTTGCAAATGTCTAGTGAGAACATCCATGATTAAAGCAAAAAGATATGGGCTTAAGGTTGATTCTTGATGTAAACCAACTGAAATAGGAAAATACTTAGTCAAACCACCTTGTGTTTGAACATAAGTAATAGCTCCTACATACATATCTTTAATGATTTGAATATAAGCGTCATTAACTTCTTTCTTTTCAAGAACTCTCCATAGCACTTCTTTTGGAACTTTATTATATGTTTTCTCTAAATCAATAAATATCATATGTAGATCCTCCTTATTCTCTATATATTTCTTCATCAAATCACTCAATAAATGTATGGCTTCCATAGTAGACCTATTCGGGATGAATCCAAATTGATTTTGAGAAACATTAGTATCACGCCGCAACCTATGCTTCATAACTCGCTCCCATAGTTTTAAAGTATGATACATTAACTTAATTTCTCTACAATTCACACAATCTTATGCATCACCTTTATTCTTAAAAATAGAAATTAAAACACTCATTCTTCACTCATCTGGCATCTTTTTAGTCTTTAAAATGGTATTAAAAAGTTTAGTAAGCCAAGAAATTCCTTCATCTCCTAAGCATTTCCACAACTCTATTGAAATATCATCAGGTCCAACAGCTTTTCCACCCTTCATTTTCTTTAAAGTCTCTCTAACTTCGGTTTTACTGATACGCCTATAAAAACAAAAATCTTTATTTTCATTTATGGTGCTAAGGTCACTAAAGTCAATCGTATTTTCAAAATTTTCTTTAAAAAGTTTAGCAAAATATCTAATCCACCATTGTTGAATATCATCTTCTAAGTAAAGTACTTTTTTATTTTCATCCTTAATACACTTCACTTGAACTAAATCCTTACTACTCCTATCTCTCTGTTTGGCTAACTTATACATATATCTTTCTCCCTCCTTAGTATCTAATCTATTATATAAATCATTAAAAGCTAAGATCTTTGCATCGCATATTACTTTCTTATATGCCTTATGTGCCTCTTTATATCTTTTCTAATTATTAGAATTTTTACATTTAAACCAATTTTTATAACAAATATTCTTATTTTTTATCTTTTCTTGCACATTTGGATTCCACCACCAACTATTTTTATTACAACGACAACAACAATAACAACATCAAGCCTTTGTCCCACTACGTGGGGTTGGCTACATGAATCCTTTTTCTCATTCTGTCCTGTTAAAAGTCAAATTCTCGTTTAAATCTAATAAAGAAAGATCATTTTTAATATTTTCTAACTAAGTCTTTTTAGGTCTACCTCTACCTTTCTTAACATAAGTCAAATCTAATACCTCTGCTTTTTTAACCGGGTCATCGGAAGGCCGCCGTTTTATGTGACCAAACCATCTAAGGCGATCTCTCAAATCTTATCTTCCACTGAAGCTACTCCAACCTTAATAAACTTCACTTGAACTAAATCTTTACTACTATCTCTCTGTTTGGCTAACTTATACATATATCTTTCTCCCTCCTTAATATCTAATCTATTATATAAATCATTAAAATCTAAGATCTTTGCATCGCATATTATTTTCTTAGATGCCTTATGTGCCTCTTTATATCTTTCCTAATTATTAGAATTTTTACATTTAAACCAATTTTTATAGCAAATATTCTTATTTTTTATCTTTTCTTGCACATTTGGATTCCACCACCAACTATTTTTATTACAACGACAACAACAATAACAACATCAAGCCTTTGTCCCATTACGTGGGGTTGGCTACATGAATCCTTTTTCTCCATTGTGTCCTGTTAAAAGTCAAATTCTCGTTTAAATCTAATAAAGAAAGATCATTTTTAATATTTTTTAACTAAGTCTTTTTAGGTCTACCTCTACCTTTCTTAACATAAGTCAAATCTAATACCTCTACTTTTTTAACCGGGTCATCGGAAGGCCGCCGTTTTATGTGACCAAACCATCTAAGGCGATCTCTCTAATCTTATCTTCCACTGATGCTACTCCAACCTTATCACGTATATGCTCATTTCGTATCCTATCTCTAAGGGTAAAATCACTCATCTCTGCGACACTTAACTTAGTATTATGCTTCTCTTTTAATGGCCAACATTCGACACCATAAATCATTGCAGGTCTCATTAACTATTTTTATTATTAGGAGTTTTTCCTTTTGATACTCCAAGTACATCTTTTGCAATATTCTTAATATCACTAGCAACTTTTTCCCACATAACATTAGCATCCTCATTCACAGATAAAATCTTAAGATTTAAAATCTTACTCTCAAAAATATTTTTGTTAATATTCTTTAAATGCCCCCATCTAATCTTAGAATATCGTTTTACTTATTTTATATTTTATGCCCCTTTATCTTAAAGTCCAAAGCTAATAATCGATGTTAGGTACATAAATTTTCATTCGGAATAACTTTACAATTTTTATTATCTAAACGATCTAATTTTCTTATAATAAAATAATGAATCTGAGTTTTACTATATCCATTTTTATAAGTGATGAGATGCTCATATCATTCCTTAAACAAGATATTAGCAATTAAAAAATGATAAGCTAAAGTAAAATCTAATATGGTCTTATCACCTGTCGTTTCAAACCCATGTCCCTCATGAATGCTTTTAAAATCATCTACCTCTCTACCAACATGTCTATTTAAATCTCCTCCAATAAAAACTTTTTCTTCAAGAGGTATCTTTTGTATTAATTCTTATAAGTTATTCCAAAATTCATTCTAAAATTTTAATTTTGAACCCATATCCAAACCTACTTGAGGAGCATAAGCACTTATAATATTAACAATCTTAGCATCAACAATAATCTTTAAAGCTATAATTCTATCTTCAATTCTATTAATTTTTATAACATTATCATTCATAATCTTATTTATAATCACACCTACACCATTTCTAGTACGACTCCTATCCGAATACCATAGTTTAAATCCTAAACTATCAATCTCCTTAGTCTTCTCTCCAACCTATCTAGTTTCCTGAATTCACAGAATATGTCTTCCTATGAATCATAATATCTATTAATTCCATTAATTTTTCTGTAAGCGAACCTATATTCCAAGTTCTTATCCTAATTTTAGTTTCAAGGTCTAGCTTCTTTGCCCACATCCATCTTTGATGTGGGAACCTTTGCTTATTTAACACTGCACCCGAGTACTGGTGCAGCGGCCCTTGCACACTTGTCGCTGTATTCAAGCCATACAGCGCATCGCTTCCAGGAGACACCATAGCATTAACACAAATTTTGAGGCAGTGTCTAAATCTCACCAAAATTGCCTCGAGAAGAATGCAAATACAAACTAGTGAATCGTATATCATGTATAATTCTAAACAGATGCACTTAAAATTGTGCAAATACGCAATGTACGTATAATTAAATTTACACGATAAAATGTCCTGAAAATGATAAGTCCGCATGTGTTTCAATAAGCGCGATGAGTATGCAAGAAAACTGTTTGCAAATGCCATACAGTATGAAAAATTATAAATAATTTTTTAGATATCTTACTCCAATAATTATTCAAGTGTGTGTTGGAGAAATTTTGTTCATCCTCAACGGACTGCATGTTTTGTGATCGAGTACGACATAAGAAAGGTGATATATTACCCCGAAAGATAAAATATTATTTTCTTATAGACTTAATAATAAAATTTACAATTTAACAGAGATTCCTCAATTCAATATTTGATTTGAATGGGGTTTATTTTATTCTGGAATACAAATACCCCATAGGTGCAAGCCGCTATGGTTAATTACATCTCAAGCATTTATCACTTGAGAATACTTTTGATTAAACTAGTTTTTTTTTCTGAAACTCATCCAAATATTGGCTAAAGTTTTGATTTTAAAATTCATGAAATTCTTGTTTAAAGAATTTTGGTCTTTAGAAATTTCAAAAGATGAAGGGATCAACTTTAAATCAAATTTTAGAATGAGGGCCAAAGTAGTGAAGTAGGAGCACTTGATTCTAGGAAATCTCAGAGGTGCTCGGACTATCTTATGTTGAGCTTTATATTTTAGAATCAAATTTTGTTTAAGTTGACAATTTTGATTAGAAGGTTAGGGTTTATATCCCAACAACACGTGTTTGAGGAAATGTCTGGAAGGTGAGGGCTTGTGAAGGGATTGAAATCAACTTCTGCCTTCGACTCTAGAACTAAGGTGAGGGCCACTGAGAGGTAGTGCCTCAAACTTAAGTCTAATGAAATGCAAGGGATTTACAAACTACACCTCACATGAGGCATAACCAGCCCGACCTCTGGATTTATTGCCCTGCCCTGGAAAGGGCTACCAGCTAAACCCACTTATCGCTTTTAAAATCATGATGTCCGATCTCAATACATATATAGAGTAGGGAGGTTGTTTTTATTTAGAGGATAGGTCTTACAACTTTGCTTTGAGGCCAAGATGCCTGACCGTGAGTGTATGCAGAATGCTGACTTACAAATGCAGATTTTTGTTATCTGATCCTTAAGTGAAGGCTGTTCTACATGAGACTCACTGGGCTATGCATGATCGCTTTAAATTTTGAAAATTTTGATTTCTTGAAGGGAGCCATGCAATTTTTCTTTCTTTGTTAGAAAAATATGGAGCCTAATTGTATTTTTAGATTGCTTACATTTTTAACAGGTAGAAATTTTAATTTTATCCTAAGAGCTTACTGTATCAAAAGTTCAGGCCACCCCCAAGAAAAACAAGAGAAGAAATCTAGGAAAAATATGCTTCTATTGCGCACTTAGTAAACAATCAACACATGCTTGAATATGTAAATTAACTAAGGCAAAATATAAATAATGTCCCAGTTATTACAATCAAATTTGACAGCTGAGTTGCCTGCCATTATATAACCCAACCAAATATTTATTACAGATTCTTACTTGTGGGGAGTCTTCAAGTTATGGCTTCCAGGTAGATCTTGGGTTTCATTTTTATCTGATACATTCTCTTGATCCACCTCCTTTAATTGAACCCCACAAGTCAAGATACAACTTAAGTTTTATCAAATATATTTAAAATGAAAAGACTCAGTTGCAAAATATGAAATTAGAGCGCAGTTCATATAATAAAAACATCACATCCAAAATTTGCTTGGCACTTAAATTGCCAAACACCTGTTTCTACCCTATTGACTACATCTCTTGGGGTGTTTTAAGTAGCACCTGTCATGCAAGGTTTTTTATATTTATGATTTATTTGCACCCACCTTTTGGATATGGAAATCTGCAAGAAAAACATGTATATATTTCTATAAATCCACTTAAGGACAAGTGCCTACAACGCGGACAATCCAATAGACAATCACACCACATCATCAAATACATGCGCAGAAAAAGAAATATTCTAATCCTAGCATGCCTAAGGGGATGTGCACCTAAATGTGTGAGGCTCGTGTGGCATGTCACTACAAGAGGTATTTGTCACGACCCGGCCCGGTAAGCTCGCATAGGCGAGACGGGAACGAAGGTCAGACAGTAAAAGTAAAAAAAAAACATTCACAAACATGATCAAAACATGTCTAAACATATAGAAAGAGCCACTAAATATACCATGCAACATTTTTTTTCTTTTTTTTTTCATTCAAAAATTATCATATACATCAAAGTTCAATACATCGATGGATGTCCAAAAAAAATCTATCTACCACAGGTTATCTTACGCATCCATCTCCTACAAAACATCAGAAAAATAAAAAAGGAACTTGTCACCTGTCGTCTCTCTATGACGATAAGTATAAGGTGGTCTATCCATCATTGTGGCTTAACAGGTTCTCCTGAAAGAATGTCCCATAAGCTGGGTGAGTCACAACTCAGTAAGTAAAATGACATTTAATTAAATTTAGAGGCAAGGAATAGAGTGCAACATGCATATACTTCTAAATAGAGAAACATTCAACAGATCATAATACATCATCTAAAGTAAAAGTGCCTCTAAATCAATCTTTATGTTCTCTTTCTTTGCATAAGCTTGTAATCCTTCTCATTAAGCATTCATGATTCATTTGATGCCTCATACACATATAACATAATGACATGATATCATAATAACTTAATATTAATCACCCGTCACGGAAGTATTATTTGTTTTGTACTGATCAGGTACACATTTAATTGATCATCCCTTTACCATTTGGTTCAAAAGAATCCCTTTACCATTTGGCTCAAAGTGCCTCTTTACCATTGGCTCAAAAGAGCCCCTTTACCATTGATACTCCGCATCAAACATACACATGCAAGCATTCTCTATTTATTCATAAAAAGACTTTAACATGCCACTCATGCGTATGATCTAACATTTTCATATGACATTACATGGTTGCATGATTTCATAAGAAAAGAGAGATGATCATCAATGTTTTACATGTAAGGAGACATGAGCATTACATATAAAAAAAAGAAGCATGAGTTTAATACTTCCTACCATCATTACATAAGAGATTTGCATTTGTATCATGTATTCAAAAGCATTCATGTAGGAACATGCTAAGCCACATATGAAAGTACAAGTTGCATTTAGAAGATAATTTTCTACATGATTGCATTTAGAGAATTTTTCAAATTTAAAAGAACTTCATTTTACCTACCTCACCACGGTGATTTGCTGAAAGTCCTAATGAGCTCTTCCCTTTACACGATCAATATCTAAAAGAGATATAACATAAAGTGTAAACATCACTTATTCTCTCATAAACTTCTCAAAACCCTAACCTATGAATAAAGAACTTTCTTACACTTTCTAATTGAACCTTTTTCCTAATTCAAGATTAATCTCATTCCTATTTTCTCTAAATTGGGATTTAATCATAATCATAACTTTTTGGAAACATCTTTCATGTCTAATGCATAACACATGCATAAAGAACCTCATTTACACTTAAATATTAATTAAAATACAATGTATTTTCGGATTTACTTAATTTAAAAATTAGAAAAATAGTCTTTTGTGCTCAAGCTCTAATTTTTGCCTCTAAAAACCTTCCTAAATCCATTAGAAACCAAGATACTTTAAAATTTTCATGGTTTTGCAAAGCCCTAAACCTTGGAATATGAAATTTCATCATAAAATTTAACTAACTTCCTATAAAAGCTCTCTAACGCTATTAGGAAGCCTTCTTACAAAGTCATTTTGAAAAAATACAAAAATCGGAGAACACCCTAATTTTTAAAATATAAAATTTTCAAGAAATCATTTCATTTTTATGCTTAGAGTCAACCCCTAAGCTTTCCTTATCATTATCTTAAAGAGTTTTGAAGTTTCCCTCAAACCCTATATTTCTTTCTTTGAGAAAACTCCACAAAAACATGATAAATCTCTTGAATAAAACTCACCTTAACCTTCCCAATGTTCTCCCTTCGATCTCCTTCACGAACCACTGCGGAAATGCCGTCGTCGGAGCCGCGCGTCGCCTTGAACCCGTCACCCCTCTCTCTGCCTCCTTCTCCCTTTCGTTCGGCCGCAAGAAGCGAAATGGGGACCAAAATTATTTCGGTCCCCTAGTAAGAGTGGGGGCATTGGGGGTTCAAAGCACATAGTCCTAAATGCCCTCACTTACTAATATCTCCACTTACATGACATTAAGGGCAATCTTGTCATAATGAAACTTTAATAAATTTTTACTTTCAAATTACACGAAATCCAATATGGGTTCTTTATACCGATTCGCTCAAAATTTTGGGTACTATTTTATAAAATTTAATGTGTCGAATTCCGATGACTTCGAAATTTTGCCTAATTTCATCGCGGCGGATCGAAATGCGTGCGACACTGAAGATCGTAATTTTTGGGTTTTACAGTATTTGATTTTATTTTAGAATGAAGATGTTCAATCTTAAACCAAGGGTGGTTTCACTTTAAGTTGTTTGTGAGTTAAAGATTTTATTTAATTTTTAAGTGTTTCATATTTAGGAGGGTTATGAAGAACCAATAAGACAACCATTGCTTGCTTTGAGGCAAGCCTGCTACTTATGAATCTTAGAATACAATGAGATAGGCAGCCCACCTTTTGGTGGAGATGATTAATCATTGTATAAAAAAAAACCTAAGTGATTTTTAGATGTTTTGGGGTTTTCTTAATGTTTGGATAAGAGAAAAATATCTACCTAATAGGGTAAGGTAGACATGTTTAAGGGTTATACTTAGGTCTTGGTGAAATTTTCCCAATATAGTAGGATTAATTTCAATAGATAGAAAACTCCTAGGGGATATCTAAAGGTTAAGTTTTACTTGTCATAAGGAGAGATCATTTGATTTGGTTAAATGAAAATGATTACTTAGATTTGGATCTAAGAGAGGCATCTAACATGTAGCTTTTAGACTAGATATTTGTAAGGTTTTCCTTAGTTTTGAAACTAAGAGGAGAAAGGAATGAAACTTATAGCTTGGTGGCTATGAGTTGGACATTTCTCTAAGGCTTTTGGAGCCCATAGAGAAGAGGGATGACTTGTAGCTTTGAGGCTACAAATCAAGAGGTTTCATTGAATTTTAGTATTCAAAGAGAGGGATATGTTTGCTTAATTTAGATTAGGCAAATGAAAGATGGGTCACCAATCGATTTTGGCTGGATAGGTGAGGAAGATTGATTTGCAATTGGGGTTGCAAATCAATCAGATTTATCATTGAATTTTATACTCAATGATAGGTAATTGGTTTGCTAAATATGGATAGAGCAAACACAGAGGAATGACATGTAGATTGGGACTACAAGTCAATGGTTCTTTGAATTTTTGGGTATTCAAAGAGAGGAACTCATTCACCTAACTTGAGTTAGGAGAATGAAAGAAAGCTAGGATTTTGACTCCTATGCTTGACATGGAGTTATTTGTTGATTTTGATTCAAAAAATAAATGATTATGTATGAACTACTTGTTGATTTGGATTCAACAAATAGGTGATTTGGTGTAGGTTTGATTCACTCAACATGGGTTGAATGAATGAGAGGTTCATACAACTTTTGGGTTGTAGAAAGAGGGGAATTTCTCTACAATTTTTTCTTGTAGAGAAGAGAGGAGAAAATGCAACTTGGAGGTTGTAAATTGGAAGAATTTCTTTGAGCATTTGGTGTTCAAAGAAGGGGATATTCATCCATCTAATTTGGGTTAGTGGAATGAGAGGAATTTCTACAATTTTTGAATTGTAGAAGGAGAAAAGAAGATGCAACCTAAAGGTTGCAACTTAGAGAGAAATCCTTTAAACTTTAGGAGTTCAAAGAGGGATGTACGTTTGCCTAATTTGGGCCTAGGCAAATGAGGGGAAAGACTAGGATTTGGATCCCATGTCTAGAAGATTACTCATTGGTTTTGTGTTCCAACGAATAGGATAGAAGAAACTGGAAATTTGGTTCCAAGTTCAAATGATCCATGCAATGATGTATTTGGAGTCTTGGGAGGTCCAACATAATCATGCATGACAGGGGTGATTGTTTGTTGATTTTATGTTTCAACAAACAAGAGTGTGGAATGATTGATCATGCAATGAAATATTTGGAGCGTTGAGATGCTCCCAATCATTCATGCATAAGAGGAATGGATGACTTAAAATTTATTTCTAAGATACAAAGGTTCATGTAGCATGACATTTGGAGCTTGGAGGATACTCCCAAACATCATGCATAAGAAAGAGTTGATGATTGCTTGTTGGTTTCCGGTTCCAACAAAAGGGTTAAAAGAAAGTTAGAGTTTGATCCTAAATTCAAGGACTTGCAACGTGATGTACTTAGGACTTTGGAGAAATCCATAATACAAGACATAAGGAAGATTGATGATAACTCCTAGGGGAGGCTAAGAGTCATGCAATGCATCATTTGGAGCCTTGAGGAGGCTCCAAATATCATACATGAAAGGGATGAATGGTTGTTTGTTGATCATATGCTTCAACAAACAAGGTCGGATAAATCTAGGATTTTGATCCTAAGATTACATGATTCATGAGTGAAATGCTTGAGCATTGGCGAAGCTCCAAAACATCACACTTGAGGGAAAAGATCATTTAGAAGAAAGCTCCTTACCTATGTTAGACCTCATGCAACATAAAACTTAGAGCTTTGAGGAAGCCTCAAGTACGATGCATGAAGAAGAACGAATGAATGTTTATTAATTTTGTATCTCAACAAACAAAAAAGGGGAATAAACCTAGGTTTTGGTCCTAAGGTTAACGGGTCATTTGTTAATTTTTATATTTAACAAATGAGATACAAGAACTCAAGGTTAGGTCTTAAGTTCAAGGGAATCATACAATGATATGTTTGAATTCTTGGAGGATTTCAAATTACCATGCATGAAAAGGGGATGTAATATTGTTTGCTAACTTTGTGTTTCAACAAACAAATCAAATGAACCAAGGATTTGACCCTAAGGTTTGCTAATGCTCTTTTGAGCTCTTCAGAGATCATTTGGGAAAATCTAATTGGGCTTTGAGAGAAACAAGCAAGGGTATCATTTGTTGGCTATGCATTCCAACAAATGAAATGAAAGAATTCAGAATTTGGCTCTAAATTCGGAAGCTTGCGAGATTGCATGTTGAGTATTTTGAGAAAATTCACGACACCACACACAAAGCGATCAATGATAGCTCCTAGGGGATGCTAAAGATTCATACAATACAATAATTGGAGGCTTGAGGATGCTCCAACTATCGTGCATGAGGGACATGGGCATGAGGAAGAGAGCTTTCTACTCTCCTAAATATGTTTTGGATTTGTTTGGAGAAGAGAAGATCGATTTCCTAATGCTTTAAAAAGATTCCTAAACCAATTTTGACATGATTAGGAGATTTGGGTGGGAGAGGTTCATTTGCTAATTTTGTGTCATCAACAAATGAAGAAGTGACTTAGGATTTGGTCCTAAAGCCTTGATGATTCGTGTAATGAAATATTTAGAGCTTTGAGAAAGTTCCAAAAGATTACACATGAGAAGAAAAGAGTGTTTGAAAAAAAGCTCTTTATATTTGTTAGAAATCATTCAACATAAAACTAGGAGTTTTGAGGAAGTTCTAAACATCAAGTTTGAAGGAGGATGTGCACGAGAAAGGGAATTCCCCATTCTTCCATGAATGTTTTGGACTCATGGAAAGAGGAGATTGATTCCTAAAGCTTTGAAGAGTTTTCTTTTTTTCATGATTTAGGGATTTGGAAGCTTCTAGGAATATCCTAAAGATCAATTTCTACACGATCCAGGAAAAACCTAAGAGTATGCATGTATAGATGATATTCAAATCTTAAAGATTTTTATAATTAAGAGCAATCAAGTCTTTGGTTTTGCACAGTGTTGTACAAAAACTTAATCAACAATATTTTTCATGAGATTTGCAACATAGACCCTAGAAGGTTAATGAGAAGCCTCACGATAATTTAGTGCTCTCTCAAGTTGACTAAATTCACATTCAACACTTACAAAATTTCATGTAAGTCTATGAACTTCAACATATGCACATTTCCATGCTTAAATATCATTTTTGTCATGATCTATGCATGGAAGAAGAGAGCATACAATTGAACAATGTTGCAAGTTCAAAACTTTTTCATATACTTAGATTGCTCACCACCTAGTCAATTCAAGATTGCCATTCCACTCCAAGTTTCATGTGATGCAAAATATGAATTTGATTGATTGCTCATGTTATGAGATTTGCTACATAGACCTTGAAGGTCTATGTCTCACAATGGCTAGAGAGCCCAAGTCAATTAAATTCAATGCATGCATTAAACAAAACTCTAGAGATCATTAATTTTGCAAGCTCTCCTAAATTGAGTGTCAATTTTGTCATGACAATGCATTTAAATGAGAAGTGCATGCAACTAATGACGGTTCAAAACCTATGCATCATCATTGAATTTGAGATCAAATGATATCATCTACCCTAGGGCATGATTGTAGGTGATGGATTGGACACAACATGAGTACATGAACATGCATTGGAAGGTTGCCAAACACCAATCCGACAACCCTACGCGCATTGCCATCCCCTACGGGCTCTCACATGGGAGCAATTCATGAAAAATCACTAAATTCTCACAGATTTACGGAGTGAACAGCAAACATGGGGCTATTTATGGGTTTTGGAAAGTAAAAGCGAGGTTTTCTAAAGGACCTATGGCTTGGGAAGCATCAACCACATCCATAAGGCTTGAGGACCTAGGTTTCACTAAGTTTTTAAGGGATTTACCTCGCCGGGTTGTCACGACGCGACCCACAATCCACTCGCCTTGTCAAAAGGCAAGAAAGATGAAGAAAGCTGCTGTTACGACCTCTCCGGGGTTGGAATGGAAGGAGAAAACTGCTGTCCGACGTGCTTGAAAGCTCCCAACAATTGGTTTTGCCACCACGAGGTCGTCGAATTTGGCGGAAGAGGTGGAAGAGGCCCTAGACCGTTCTTGAGTGTAATAAGAGAGGGAGGAGGACAGATCCAAAGCTCCCTAAGTCTTCTACTGCGAAGAGTAGTCGCACGACAGTCGCAATCCACCCGGATTCGGTTTGGTCGGGCTTCAGCACAAGTACACAGGAGAGGAAATCTTCTGCTGCTCGACTTTGGCTGCCCTCGATCGATCACAGGTGGAAGAAGCGACATAAGGACCGCTCAGCCCGGACCCAGTCAACCGAGCCGTCCGACTCTATAGTGCTGCACACGCATGCGGAAAAGGTTTTCCGCCTCCGCCTCCTTTCCTACTCAGTCGAAAGATCCGCACGCAAGCAACAGGAGCCCCAAGGCTCCCTTCCTCCTTTTCTCTAGGACGGAGACGCGAACTGTTCGCCTCTCACTCACGTTCTTTTGCTTTGTATGGGACACCTGACACAGAGATTCTTCCCCCTTCCACCCTCTTTTTCTCTCTCGAAAATAAAGATAATGCACACTTGAGTAGGTTTTCTGCTGCAAGATAAGAGAATTTTGCGATTTCTCTGCTATAGCCGCCCGCCGAAATGAGAAGATTTGATTGGAGAAAAGAGGCAAAGTTTGAAAATTTGGATAAATCTGACCAGTTGGATGTAGGACCTGGTTTAGAAAAGTCAATTGGGCTGAAATTGAGCCCAAATTGGACTCGAGCCGAAATGTTTTGGGTCGATTCGTGTCTGATTAAGTCAATTTTATGAAATTAAACTTAAATCGGCGCCGAGTTGCGTCGAATTTTGTTCGACGAGGCTCGACATGGCTTGATTGAGTTTGATTTGAATCGATTTCGAGTCGATTCAGTCGATTTAAGTCAATTTCAATTAATTAATTTGATTTTAATTTAATGAAATTGGATTTTATTTGATTAAATTGGGGTCCAATTTGAATTAAATTTCGCTCGACGACGCTCCATGAAGTTGATCGAGCGTGATCGAACCCAGTTGGGTTGAAATATGCAAATGTCGTATGCAAGTGTTTCGAGAATGTGTAAATGCATTATGCATATATAATAGAAATGCATAGATGCAATGTGCAAATGCATTGAAAATACACAAATGCAATATGCAAGTGCACTAAAAATGTGCAAGTTTATTTTGCATATATTGGAAAATGCAACATGCAAATGCATCAAAAATGTGCACGTGTAATATACAAAATGTGCTGAAAGGTGTGTTTATAATTTTAAAGAAAATTTCAAATTACTTGTATGTGCTCCGATCGTCATACCTAACTCCTATAAATCTAAGATATAAGAATGTTATACGAGTTTAAATTGAAAAGTGAATTTTCTAAATTTTAAGTCTAATCTCATTCTTGAAAGGATAGGAGCCAACATGACTTAGACCAACGAATGAACATATGTCATAAAATCAACTGAAATATTTGTTTTAAAGCTACCATTACATCCTTAAGTCTTTTAAATGAAATTTTATTACTCTTAGATTTAGCACATACATGATTATCTTTAAAGTCATTAGGCAAACCTGATCCTGTGTTGCCAGGCGGACATGATTGACAAGGTTCAAATAATATTACCTTAATGATGACCATGTTGAAAGTGATTATCAACCGAAGGGGTGTCATACTCTATTTTGACCCCCTTCCAGTTAACTTGGAGTGTAATAGAGAAGAAGAACCTGGAGAGACATATTCTCCTACTAACACCTATCGTGAAATACAATTATCAGGATCAAGTGAGCAGGAAATGACCTATTTAGACTATCCAACACATCGAGTTTTCAAACTTTACGATTCTATTTCATATTTCATAACTTGAAGCAATATTTAAAATGCATCGAATAAAATATAGATAACGTTCAAATAGCATTTTCATACCCAAAATTTTATCAGTACAGCTTCTACTTTGACTTCTATAACTCCCAAAACATATGAACACAAGTGTAGCCAACCTCCAGCTTAGTGCCCTACTAGTTCCTTCCCTTTTCTGCAATACAACCACTACCAATGAGCTAGAGCACAATGAAATATACAAGCATGATATAAGAAATAAGAAATATATTTGCAGTGAAAACAATATGGGGATTGCTATAATAATCATAAGTTGTATAAGTCATCAATGTATATGTAACTTTTCACATTTCCTGTTCTGTTCATGGTTCAATACTTTAGGCAAGTCATATGATGACTAAAGGCTTTTGCACAATTATAGTTCTCTAATTCAAGGTTGAGTCTGCATTCTCAAGTTTTAGAATTAGATGACAACTCTCTCAGTCAAGGAAGGGTCCGAATTAAGAAGTTAGATAATGTAGGGTACCTTCTGTACGGCTTCTCTAAGCTTATCTTGACAGGTTTTTCGCCTTTATTTATGCTGGTCTATCCTCATATATGAGTTATCTCATTTACATTTACTTTTCATAAATATGCAGATGTTTGTTTCCTACATCTGTAGTGTCCTTCTTAAGCATCACATTTCACCAGTAATGAATGACATGCTCGTTAAAAAAATAATTTCTACCACAATTACATTTAGTATATATAAATATTTCCGTTTTCTACACTACAGGTTCGGTATCTCACCTCGTTCTCTAGGCTAGTCAGATAAATTTAATCACCTGAAGTACCCCAGATTGTTTTTCTCTTATATACAATCTAAATAAATACATTTTTATCTTTTATACATTCATACAAATAAAATATAATAGATTATATAAAAATCTTATAATTTTACCTTAATTGCACTCATCCTCATTCAACCCAAAATTCCTCACTTCCTATTCCCTTCTTCCTTTCTTTTATTTTCCCTTATTTCCTTACTGATTTCAGCAAATAATGGTTTCAACAGATTTCAGCAAAATAAGAAACCTTACAGATTTCAACAAATAATAGATCTTACAAATTTCAGCAAATAACAGCAGCCTTTATCTCTTCTTCTTACTGATTTTTGCAAATAGCAGCAACCCTTATTTCAGGAAACTACAACCCTTACCTTACTGCATTCTGTTTTGATTTCTGAATTTCTTCCCAGCAAGCAGCAGCCCATATCCTTGTTCTCGTCTCCCAACTCTCTGCTCACATACGGCTTCAGACTTCAGAGGATCGATTGGGGAAATGAAATGGGAAGTGCAAAGGCTTTAGTGCTTACTTAACTTACACACTAACTTTAGCACTTTTCCCACTACCATCTTCCCAATGCCCTCTCAGCCGTAGGATTAAATCATCCCATTGCATGATTTGGTAAGTAGCGAGTAGCTACAGAAATCAATTAACCTTTAAAGTAAAATCTAATTAACTGTAGATACACTATTAATTGATTATACTATTAAATGAATTTATAAATATACTATTATATATCAAAATGTTTGAAATTAAAAATGGAATTAAAAAAAAACTTTGACATTTTATCAAGGAATGATAAAATGGGGTAAACTTTGGGAAAATGTTATGCCAACAAAATTAACCTTATATTTTGAAAATTTTGGGTATTATAAGGGGTCAAATCAATTTTTAATGAAATTAAATCTTGATAAAAGTTAAAAATTCAATATCCATTAAAATCCAAATGTTAACGTGAAATTAAACCCCAAAAGACTTGAGCAAAATACATATGCCCTCCGCAACTATTTGTCGGTAGTAATAAATGTGAGAATAACTTCAGCTGACAAAGAGAGAATGTCTTCTTGAGTTTATCACTAAGATTCGTTCTCCAACAATCTCTCGCTAGTTAGGACATAACCCTTGTCCTCTAATCGGTGGTCTTGCCCCAAAATGACATCACATGTAAAGGGTTATGATCGGGGCTTTCATGCTAGGTGATTTTGTCACAAAAATAATACCTCTAAATTACAATCATAGCAAGAGCTCGTTTGTTTCCCAGTAGATCCAAACCCTTATGTATTAAATTATAGGGTATACTAATAAAAATCAAAGCCCTCTATTAGCTAAAGTTGATTCGAATTTGTTCCCTTAGTCAAATATCTACTGCAAGTTTACAAGATACTCTTGGTCAAAACAATCCATGGCTCATGATAAGGATCCTTCAGTCAGATTTGGTTAATTATGTCCTCTGACTAAGCGGACTAGGGCCATAATGACTTAGGACAGTAAAATCATGGGATCTTGATTGGGCTTGTCATCATTCCCCTATTTCCCATTTTAAGTGTACGACGATGAATTCCAAAATTTTGAAGTTGCTGTTACTATACGTTAGTTACTTTGTGTCTATCTAACAACTAGCTTTAATCGAAAGTTCTCTCTCATTGTAGGGAGGGGTAATTAACCATAGGGGATCGCACCTGTTAAAAATCATACCTTAGATTATAAAGTCGCAAAATGAGCGCAAAATCTTTGTGTATTGTCTTATCTAAAAATCTAGTCTATCTTCTGAATAACATTTTTGTACCCAAAAGTTTGTCTGTACAGCTTCTACTCTGACCTATATACTCCCAAAATGTATGAATACAAAAGTGCAGTCAACGTTCTGCCTAGCGCCCTACTAGCTTCATCCCCTTTCCTGCAGTACAACCTCTGTTAACGAGCTAGAGCTCGATGAAATACACAAGTATATTATAAGAAATAAGAAACATATTTGCACTGAAAACAATATGGGATTTCTATAATAATCATAAGTTGTACAAGACAAATGTATATGTAACTTTCCACATATCCTTTTCTGTTCACAGTTCAATACTTTCTGCAAGTCATATGATGACTATAGGCTTTTGCACAGTTACATCTCTCTAATTCAAGATTGAGTCCGCATTCCCAAATTTTAGAATTTGAGGTCAGCTCTCTTATTAAAGGAAGGGTCCAAATTTTCAACTTTTAAGAGTGAGAGTATGTAGCGTACCTTCTGTACGGCTTCCCTAAGGCTTATCTCGTTAGCTCTTTGGCCTTTACTTATGCAGGCCTATCCCATATATGACTTATCTCATTTACATTTACTTTTCATAAACATGCAGATGTTCATAACTTACATCTGTATCCTTCTGAAGCATCACATCTCACCAATGATGAATGGCATGCTTGTTGAAAAAATAATTTCTACCACAATTACATTAAGTATATATAAATACTTCCGTTCCTTATATTACAGGTTAGGCATCTCACCTCCTTCTCTTGGGTAGTCGGATAAATTTGATCACCCGAAGTACCCCGCATTTTTTTTCTCTTATATACAATCTAAAAAATACATTTTTATCTTTTAAACAAACATTCAAATAAAATACAATAGATTATACAAAAACCTTACAATTTTATCTCCATTGCAGCAAAGTACATCCCTTACCTTATTGTTTTTTGTTTTGTTTTCTGAATTTTCTTGCTTGTAAGCAGCAACCCACAGCTTTGTTCCCATCTCCCAGCTCTTCGCTCGCACGCGCCTTCAGACTTAAGAGGATCGAGTGGGGAAAAGAAATGTGAAGTGTATAGGCTTTAGTGGTTACTTAATTATATATATTAATATACTAGGTCTAGTGCTTTTTCCTCTACTGTCTTCCTAATACCCTCTCAGCCATAGAAGTAAATCAGCCCATTGCATGATTTGGTAAGTGGAGAGTAGCTACAGAAATCAATTAACCTTTTAAGTAATAATTTAATTAACTATACAGTAATATAATTTAATTAACAGTAGATAAAATTTTAATTGATTAGGCTATTAAATGAATTTACATATATACAATTATATATCAAAATATTCGAAATTAAAAATAGAATTTAATAAAAATAACTTTTACATTTTATGGGGGAATGATAAAATGTGATAAACCTTGAGAAATTATTATGCCAACAAAATTAAGCTTACATTTTAAAATTTTGGGTATTATAATACACCCCTCATTGAAATTTCGTCATCGAAATTTTATCTTAGTGGCTATCAAACAAATAAGGGAATTTCAGTCTAATGTCTTCTTCTTTTTCCCATGTTGCCTCTTTTTTTGGTCTGTATTTTCATTTAACTTTAACGTAAGACTCTGATGGTTTCTGAGTTGTTTACTATCAAAGTTTAATATTCTTTTTAGTGTTTCAGTATAAGTCAGATTCTTCTCTAGATCAATTTCATTATGTGAAATTCACTAATGGACATCTGTAACCCATTTCCTTAGCAGTGGCACATGAAAAATATTATGGATATCTGACATGTCAACTGGAAGAGCAAGTCTATAAGCAACCTTACCGATCCTTTTAATAACTCGAAAAGGTTTTATATACCTAGGACTCAATTTGCTTCCTTGCCCAAATGTGATTGTATGTTTCATTTGTTTAACCTTCAGAAATATACAATCACCAACTTCAAAGTCTACTGCTCTGTGCTTGGGGTCATAATATTTTTCCTAGCGATCCTGAGATGTTTTCAATCTGTTTCTAATTAATATGATTTTATTGTTGTTTCATCAATTAGCTCTGGGCCCATTAGTTGTCTTTCCCCAACTTCAACCCAAGTTAAAGGTGTTCTACACTTTCTACCATATAGTGCTTCATATGGTGCTCTTTGTAAACTTGATTGGCAGCTATTACTGCAAGCAATTTTTATTAATTATATGTGGTCTTCCCAATTACCTTCAAGATCCAAAACACTTAATCTCAACAAGTCTTCCATTACCTGAATTGTTCTTCTTTCAGATTGGCCCTTAGTTTGAGGATGGAGAGATGTACTAAAGTGTAGATTTATGCCCAAGCTTTCATGAATGCTTTTCCACAGTCTAGAAGTGAATCTACTATATCTGTCTGAAACAATGATCTTTGGGATACCATTTATTTGACAATCTCTTTCACATAAAAGTGTGCCAATTTGTCTACTGAATCAGTTTGCTTGATAGGCAAAAAGTGAACTTATTTTATCAATCTATCAATAACCACCCAAATATTGTCATGTCTCTATCTGGATCTGAAAATCCCATAACAAAATCCACTGCAATATCTTTACACTTTCACTCAGGGATAGGTAATATTGCAATAGTCCATTAGGTCGCTGATGTTCAGTTTTCACAATTTGATATGCTTCACACCTAGGCATATATTCAGTAACATCTTTCTTCATACTAAGCCATCAGAATATTACTTTTAAATTTTTATACATTTTTGTACTGCCTGGATGAATTGTGTAGCCAGAGTGATGGGTTTCTTGTAAAATTTCTTTTCTTAAGTCTTGATCACTGGGTAGCCACAACTGAGATTTATGCTTAATGATTTCATCAACATCAACAGAAAGATTTGGTCTTTTTCCTAATTGAGCCTGATTCATTAACTTTAAACACTCACTATTAACTTTTTGAGTCTCTTTAATACGACCTGCTAAGGTTAGTTTTACTGTCATCTGATATAAGCATTCCATATTTTTAGAATTTCTAATCTTCAATTACAGATTCTTCGTTTCCTTGATCAACTGAACCTCTTAATTAATCATCCAATTTTTCATTCCTGTGGATTTGCGATTTAAAGCATCAACCACAATGTTAGCATTTCCAGGGCAATATTGAATATCCACATCATAATCCTTAATTAGCTCCAACTATCTTCTCTGTTTGAGATTTTGTTCTTTCTGTAAGAATATGTATTTTATGCTTTGATGATCAGTAAAGATTTAACATCTTATCCCATACAAGAATTGCCTCCAAATCATTAAAGCAAATACCACTTCAGTTAGCTCTAGATCATGAGTAAGATACTTTCTTTCATGTGGCATGAACTATCTCAATGCATATGCAATTACCTTTTTGTTATGCATTAAAACACATCCTAAACTCTTCAAAGAAGCATCACTATAAATTTGGAATCTTTTTGTTCCTAATGGTTGTCAACACTGGTGTTGTAGTCGGATGCATTTTCAATGTTTGAAAGCTCTTTTCACGTTTTGCAGTCTATTCAAATTTAACATTCTTTCTCATCAATTTGGATAATGACATAGCAATTTGTGAGAATCCTTTAACAAGTCTCTTATAATATTTAGCTAATCCTAAGAAGTTACGAACCTCTGTAATATTCTTTGGTGTGGGCCAATCCAAGATTGCTTCGTCAGTGTTTCCAAAACTATTCTTAAATGCTCAGCATGCTCATTATTAGTCATTGAGTATATCAGGATGTTATTAATGAAAATAATCACACACTGATCTATATACTCCTTGAAAACCTGATTCATCATATCCATGAAAATTGCAAGAGCATTTGTCTACCCATAAGGCATGACTACAAACTCAAAATGACCTTATCTGGTCTCAAAAGTTGTCTTACTTATATCTGTTTCTTTAACCCTCACTTGATGATATCATTATTTTTAATCAATTTTCAAAAATATTATGGCACTTGCTAATTGATCAAACAAATCATCTATGTAAGGCAGTGGATATTTGTTCTTGATGATCACTTTGTTCAACACTCTGTAAACTTTGTTCAACTCTCTGTAATCAATACATATTTGCATAGATCTATCTTTCTTCTTAACAAAAGTACAGGTGCACTCCATTGTGAATTACTGCCCTAATAAATCTCTTATCCATCAATTCCTGCAATTGAGCTTTCAACTATTGCAATTCTTTTGGAGCCATTCTATAAGGAGATTTGTAGATTGCTGATGTTCCTGGTTGCAATTCTATCCCAAATTCAACTGGCCTTTCAGGTTTAGGAAATACATCTGAAAATTTTGAAACAACTGAAACATTTTTAATGCCTGAACATCTTTATTTGAACACCTCTATTTTGGCCAAGAACACCAACTCACTCGCCTAAATATTTTCTCATCTTTACTGCATTAATAAGAGAGAATATTATATTCTTCTTACAAAGAAAATAAACGGTTTTCTCATTTGGCAAATTAAACTTTATTCTTTTCTTCCAACATTCAATTATAACAAAATGTTTAATTATCCAATCCATTCCCAAAATGATATAAAAAATTTTAATAGGCACTAAAATCAATTCTGTTGAAAACTTTTGATCCTGAAAATCAAGATTAAGAAAACACATCCTATTGGCATACAAATTATCCCCCGTTGGCATCATAACACAAAAGGTAGGTGTAAAGCATATAGTCTTAATAGATAAATCAGAGCAAACAAAAATAAATTACTGGGATGCACCGTAATAAAAAAGAAGTTTGCCAAATTTATTTGAAATCAAAAGTATATCTGTAACTACGTTCTCTGAATCTTTGGCTTCTTGAGGTGTGATGGCAAATACTTGAGCTTTCATAAGTTGATTACCTTTAACATCTGATGTTTTTTCCCTTAGCTGAACTGGTGGCTTCCTATGCACTGTTGGCTTTCCCTAAAAATAAGTTTTCCCTACCTGATTGCCTTCCATATATCTCGTATGTTATGCCTACTCCTGATATCCCTATGGCTTGGCATTGTTTCTTTTCTCATGAGGGAAATCCACTTTGCGATGACCCAATTCGCCACATTTATGACATCATCTAGAGCCCAATAAACACTGGCCATACTATCTCTTCCTGCTCTGATCACACAGAGGTTTCTCAGGCTGAGTTGGCTTCTACTTATTATCAAATGATGGCTTCTTGGTTCTAAGTTGAGAGCTAGTTTGACTGGAGGAGGAATAAACCAGTCTCTGAATACCCTCACAAAATCATCCCACTATATGCTAGTGGTAGGCATTAATTCAAAATTTTCTCTATGCTGCGCTTGCCACCATCTTTTAGTCTCTCCTTCTAGAATAAATGAAACCTTTTTAATTTATTTTTTATGTTCGTGAATTTGCTTATATTGTCCTGACCATTTCAAGTGATTGTCTTTAGAAATTTTGGTCCATTTACGGTTGATTTCAAGATGAGTAGTCCCTTTTGTTTGTATTTAGACATGGATTATTAAGTATAAAGCATCATCAGCAGCAGCATGAGAAACAGCAATTTTTTCATCTTTATGTTAACTATTTATGGATGGCTTTTTCAAGCTTTGCATGACAGTGAGTTCTGTTCAGAGCTGCAATTAATGTTAATTCTCTTGAGAAATAATTTTGAACAAGTCCTGATGAAATTAGCTCTGGCTAAACCTTTCATTCCCCATCCCATTCCCTCGTTTTTTGTTCTTTTACTTTGCTTGTTAATATCTGAATCTGTTTGCACTATGTTTCTTCTTGAGTGGATTTTTATTACCTCTCTGCTGTATCTTTCTTATTACCACCATGCATTCATCAGTTTTCTTATTCTTTTGTTAGCTTGTGATTTGTGAAGCTATATTATCTATAAATAGCATGTCATGCTATTGTTACCGAAATACCCCTATAGTTAATATTATTCATTTGGTTTTATGTCTTCATTACCTGTTCTTTGTGTTAAATGAGAGTTATACGTGATACATCTTGAAAAATTACCTCAATCGAGCACGAATCTCAATGCATATTTGAAGTGGAATGTTCAAAAAATAAATCTAGGACCATTTGGATTCTGATTTTAGCCAACTTATTGAAATTCCTAGTTTTCATAAGATAAAAATATAATTTTTTTAAATTAAATTATACCTTAAAAAAACACCAAAATCATTCCATTAAGTTCAACTCATCAATTTGAGCAAATTGGTATGTAGAAGTATATGTTAATTTGTAAATATGTGAAAGTTGCAAAATTAATTTCTATTTGAATAAAATTTTTAAGTTTTTAATTAACTTATTGTTCATTTATATTATTTACTGTAGGAGGGTAGTGAAAAATTACAGAAATTCCACTTAGGAAGGCATGCAGTGGTGAAGGCCTTGGGATGAATAAGTACATGATGGACGGGGGTTGTCATTGCGCATTGATTGCCTTCTTTAATGGAAATCTTAAATTGGAAAAGAATTTAAGGGCCTTTCAAAATTTAAAATTCAAATTAAAGTGGATTGATTGATTGGAGGAATTAAGGAGATAGGAGAGAGGATAAGGGGGCCGACCAAGAGAGAGGAGAGAAATAAATTAAGAAATCTGAATTTAAATTCAAATTTCCCAAAAGGAGGGAGGGACTAATTTGAAATTCAAATTATCTTTAATAGGGAATGATGGGGGGTGACTATTGGGGCTGATTGGGGTTGATTGAGAGCATTAATGGAGGGGTATTAATTAGAGAGAATGGGAAAGAGGGGGCCGACCATATGGGGAGGGAGGAGAAGTGTCCACATACAATGTGTGAAACCAAGCAATAAATGTGGTTAGAGATTATATCTGATTTTAATTTCAAATTTGAGAGATTTGAGGGGTTTCCTAAATGAGAGTTAGTTTAATTAGAAAGCTTTTGGAATTCAAATTATTTTGAATTTGAATTCAAATTCTTTCCAAATAACAAGAGGCTAAATAAGGAAGTTGCTAATGGGGATTTAATTTGGGACCTAATGAGAAGTGCGAGGGAGGTCAACAGTTAAGGGAGGACATGCGGGAGGGGTTGTGGGTGGAGGATGATTAGCGGCTTGGGGTTGGAGGAGGGTGTAGCCGGGTAGGGGAGGAGATGGGTGGACGGGTTGCCGACTCAAGGAGGAGGAAAGAGATGGGATTTGACCGACGACTTTTGGAGGGGTGAGGGGTGGGCGGCCGAATGAATGGAGAGGAAGGAGAAGATACGTTTAGGGAAAGAAAGATAGACCGTGAGCCCGGACTCTTCCTGCGGTTGATGGGTGATGCATTGCCCTTTCCTAGGGATTTCAAGCCACGAGCTCGGACCCATCCTGTGGCTGGTGGAAACTATGCTTCCCTCCCATAGGAATCTCACCAAAGTCCTCTCAAGGAATAAAAGTGCAGAACAATTTTTTTTTATTAATAATCCATCATCCCATTACACTAGCAAGGGCCTCTATATATAGGCCTCAGAAATAAAAGAAACTAAAATAAGACGAATATGCCCCTAGGGCTTATATAGGACTACTCCCTCAAGTGAGCATAAAAATGGAAATGCATAATTAAATAAAATTACAAATAAAAATTTAAGATAACGTGGGACGATCACGGCCGTCAATCTTCAGCTCCTCAGATTATCATTCACGGTTGGATGTCCGCATCATTTTCCTGGGGTGGGAAAAAGCTCGACTCTATCGAGTTCACGTCCCTGGGTGAGCAACCATGTTTTGATACCAAACTGATGTAGAGCGGGAGGGGGGTCAAGATTGACTCATTGATTGCCTTCTTTAATGAGAATCTTAAATTGGGAAAGGATTTAAGGGCCTTTCAAAATTTAAAATTCAAATGAAAGTGGATTGATTGATTGGAGGAATTAAGGAGATAGGAGAGAGGATAAGGGGGCCGACCAAGAGAGAGGAGGGAAATAAATTAAGAAATCTGAATTTAAATTCAAATTTCCTAAAAGGAGGGAGGGATTAATTTGAAATTCAACTTATCCTTTATGGAGAATAAGGGGGTGCGGCTAATGAGGCTGATTGGGGTTGATTGAGAGCATTAATGGTGGGGTAGAGAGAAGGGGAAAGAGGGGGCCGGCCATATGGGGAGGGAGGAGAAGTGTCCACATACATTGTATGTGGAACCAAGCAATAAATGTGGTTAGAGATTAAATCTGATTTTAATTTCAGATTTGAGAGATTTGAGGAGTTTCCTAAATGAGAGTTGGTTTAATTAGAAAGTTTTTGGAATTCAAATTATTTTGAATTTGAATTCAAATTCTTTCCAAATAACAAGAGGCTAAATAAGGAAGGTGCTAATGGGGATTTAATTTGGGACCTAATGAGAAGTGAGAGGGAGGCCGACAGTTAAGGGAGGACATGCGGAAGGGGTTGTGGGTGGAGGGTGACTGGTGGCTTTTTTGTTAGAGGAGGGTGTAGCCGGGAAGGGGAGGAGATGGGTGGACGGGTTGCCGGCTCAAGGAGGAGGAAAGTGATGGGATTTGACCGGTGGCTTTTGGAGGGGTGAGGGGTGGGCGGCCGAATGAATGGAGAGGAAGGAGAAGATAAGTTTAGGGAAAGAAAGGTTGACCGGAAGCCCGGACTCTTCCCTAATGGGTGATGCGTTGACCTCTCCTAGGGACTTCAAGCCACGATCCCGGACCCATCTTGCGGCTGGTGGAAACTATGCTTCCCTCCCATAGGGATCTCACCAAAGTCCTCTCAAGGAACAAAAGTGCAGAACAAATTTTTTTATTAATAATCCATCATCCCATTACACTAGCAAGGGCCTCTATATATAGGCCTCAGAAATAAAAGAAACTAAAATAAGATGAATATGCCCCTAGGGCTTATATAGGACTACTCCCTCAAGTGAGGATAAAAATGAAAAATGCATAATTAAATAAAATTACAAATAAAAATTTAAGATAACGTAAGACGATCATGGCCGTTGATCTTCAGCTCCTTGGATTAGCATTCACGGTTGGATGTCCACATCAAACATGCATATTAATTAAGCATTAAGCTTTTCCCTGCATAACCAAAGCCTCATTTTGGCTGAGAGTTCATGGGGTTGGAGGTCACGGCTTAAGGCGGAAGCAAAGCCTAAAAAGGAAATTGAGAAGAATAGAGCTAAGAATGTAATTATATTGTAAAATGTATTTGTAAGCTTCTATTTTAATAATATTTAGTTATGATGTAGGATTTAAGTGGTGTATGAGGAGAGGAAATTTTGAGGTATAACATTATTTAAGAATGAATTTCGGTTGTATGTATATTGATTAGGATAGAAGTTATAAAAATTGTGAAACTCGAGTTATATTTGTAATTAATAAGTATAAAACATTGCGAGGTGTTAGAATTGAGGAAACAACTCATCACAGTGATAACATTTGCTAACTTTTAATTCAAAAAGTAAATTATTTAATGATTTTGCATGTATAATTGCACTGGACCTAAAGCTAATTATGAAATGCATTAAAATTCCTCATGTTGTTATATACATATTTATAGTTTAGTAGTTATGTGTAAATGACCATACATAGAATATAACGGTTTAAACTCAAAATTAAGTATATTTTAATTATATAAATATTTCACTAATTAACAACATTTTTGATTTGAAGTAATGGGTTATCTATGGCGTTCTTCATCTTCTTCAGATACCTACATGGCATTACTGATTCTTTTTATATTAATGTATGAACTGTTTAATTTCAAGTTAAATAAATTGATCAAAAAATTTTAAGCTTAAGGAATATAATGTTCGGTGATGGGTGACAATAATATGTTATAATATCTTCTCAGGATGGGCAAAAAGGGACCCTAATGGAGGCATCAGGATCTCAATGATAATAATGTTGGTTTTTATTTTGGGTTCATTGAACATTATTATTAAGCCATAAAGGCTATTTTTTGTTATGATGATAGCCAAAAAATTTAGATAAAATATGAGGTGAAAAAAAAAAAGAACATAACTATCAAATGAAATATCATAGTAGTGTCTGATCCAGTAATTACGATGTCAGGGGCTATGATGCAGATGCAAATGCAAATGATGAGGAAAAAGATACAGTCTTTTGTAAAACCTATAGCACCTAGTGTACCGCCAACAACTATACCAATCACACCTATAGTTTTCAAGTACTAGTGCAGGTATAAATGCCCATATCAGCGATGGTGGTGGCTGTCCTTAGCTATTTTTGTATGGGAGGGTGAAGCGGAAAGGTGGTGGAGAGGCTAGCATTTAAAGAAATTTGATTGTAGACCTAAGACATTGATCTCTCGGGAGGAGTTTGAACAAGTATTAAGAGATTGGTATGTTCGTTTATCTGCCAGACAAGCGATGCAGGATAGTTTTGTGAATATGATTCAAGGAGCTAAGATTGTATTTCAGTATGAGACAGAATTTACATTTTGTTAAGATATGCTCCCCAACTTATTAGGAGTTCTACGGAGAAATGCTATGTTTTTGAAGGGTTTGAGAGATCAGCTGTGAAAACCTCTCATTCCTTTGTGTATCAAGGATTTTTCAGAATTGGTTGAGAGTGCCAGGCTATTTGAGAGAGATTTAGAGAAGGTGAGATAGAGATGGGAGATAAACAGCAAGAAGAGAACCTTTGACAATGATGGAGATCAATTTATGAAACTTAAATTCATGTTGAAGCAATAGCACTAGCCTAGAGGGTTCGCGTATGATACTAGTTTGTATTACATGTGAGAAGCCTCATTCAGAAAAATGTTGGAGGATATTAAGATTATGCTACTCTTGGGAGATCCTTGGTATGTAATAAAAAATTATTCCAGAAATGCCGAAGAAGGTGGGGAGCAAAATAGCATTCAAAGGATAGAACAATATAGAGGTGCAAGACCAATAGTTAAGGAAAAGGGTGAAGCCCCAAGTGGCAGTACCACAAGTGTTCTAGCTTGAGTGTTTGCTTTCACCTCCCTGGAAACTCAAAAAGTTTCCAAAAGTTTTGATAGGTATGTTACTATTTCAGAGGTTCCTACCTGAGTACTTTTTTATTTTGGTGCTTTGCTCTCATTTTATAATAAACAAAATGTTCAAAATAAATGTAAGCATATTTTTGGGTATGTAAATGTTATTTGAAGTTTAGTAAACTCATATTTTATATGATGAGTTTAAATATGCTTCCAGTTATAAAAAATATTGATTCTACTATTAAGTTTTGAAAATTTTGAGGTGTTAGGATAGTTTGAATTGACTATTTCTTACTCACTTTGTCCTGATAGATATTTCAGGAGGGATGTTAGTAAAAGATAGGTTTGTTCAGATTCTCCTTCTCTGTCACACTCTAGATTGACTATAGGAAGGTCAAAATGGGTGTGACATGTTTATATCTGGGATTTTCTGTGGTGATTTACTTTTTGAACCTATTATATTCACCCCTGATTTGAGTATTACATTACCGGTTAGTGAGTGTATGTTTGCTAGTGCTTTATGTAAGTAGATGTTTTGATGGCTGGAAAAAAATTCAGATTTGAGTTAATTGTCTTACTACTAGTTGAGTTGGAAGTAATTCTTGGCATGTATTGGTTGGTGAAATATTTTGCTATTATTGAATGTTAAAATAGGAGACTAGATTTGATCTGCTTGAAGATTATATGTTTTACTTCATGTGTGAAAAGGGAGTAAGTTCCTTTGTGCTCAATTCAATTATAGCGAATAAATGTATGAAAACTGGTGAATTGATTTTCCTGGTTAAGTTGGTGGTTAATACGAAGTTGAATAGTGATATTAATGTAATCCTTATGGCAAATGAGTTTGTAGATGTTTTCTCAAAGAGTTAGTTTATCTCTAGAGAGAGATTGTGTTTGTAATTGATGTTCAACCTAGAACCGCACAAATTGTGAAAACACCATATATAATGTCCACTAAGGAGTTGTAGGAGTTGAATGGTCAATTAGCAGAATTGATGGAGAAGGGTTTCATTAGACCTAGTACATCCTCCCAGAGTACACTAGTGTTGTTTGTTAAGAAGGATTAATCAATGTGTCTTTGTATTGAATATAGAGAGCTGAATAGGGTGATTATTAAGAACAAATATCCTCTGCTACGATTTGACTATTTATTTGATCAGTTAGTGAGAGCCTCTATATTTTTGTGGATTGATTTGAGGTCTAGATACGATCAAGTTAGGCTAAAAGAAAGTGACATTCTAAAGACAACCTTTAATACAAGTTAGGGTAAAAGAAAGTGATATTCAAAAGATAGCCTTTGATATTAGGTACGGGCATTATGAATATATGGTTATGCCGTTTGGATTGACAAATGCCCTGACAATATTTATGGATATGATGAATAGAATTTTCATACCATATTTAGATCAGTTTGTAATAGTTTTTATGATGATATATTGATTTTTTCTAATATTGATGAAAAGCAAGTAAACATTGGAAGATTGTTTTGGGCTTGTTGAGAACATATAAATTGTTCGCCAAGTTTTTTAAATGTGAGTTTTGGTTGAGGAGAATCGCATTATTGGGGCATATTATTAGTATTGAAGTCTTAACAACAGATCTTGAAAGGTGAAAGCAGTGGTTGAATTGCCAAGACCCACTAATGTAACTAAAATCATAAATTTTCTTTGGTTAGCAAGATGCTATAGACAGTTCATGAAAGGATTCTCTCGAATTGCCTTGCCTTTATCCAAATTGACCAGGAAGGAGGTGAAATTCGAATGGCTGGTTGAGTGTAAGCAGAGATTTTTAGAGTTAAAAAAGTGTCCAGATTAGCAGGTAGGGACTGTTGATACTTTTAATAATGATTAATCTTGTTTCATGCATAGTTATTTGTGCATTCATTTCCCATTATGATATCAACGACTGAATACTTAATTGGATATTGGTGCAAACTCCCAAATTTGTTGTGGTTTATCTTGAGTTCTTAAGACTAGAGATTAAATTGCCTTACAAATGTAATGCAATAATAATTTTTAAAGTATAGAACGGATTTTAATATCTAGTGTTTAAGTCTTTCTTGTTAAGGAGAAGTTACTCAACTGTATTATGAAATAAGATAATATGAAGGAGACATATAAGTATATTTTTATTTGAAATTACAATTAGGTGTAAACAGATATAAGAATATTAAAATAGATATGGTAAAGTGATGCGAACCTTTATAAGTGAAGCCTACTATACGAAGAAAATCAATGAGTGAGAAGAGAAGCCAATGAATAGTAGCACGTAAGAGAAAAGAGGTGATAACTAGGCAATTTGAGGATTGGCAATGGGAGGAGCTAATTCATTTCAGTTTTTGAGACCCACTTGTTAATGGAGAGTATTTATGAATTACAGTGACCCATTGACTACCCATTAACCAATAACCTAGCTCAAACTACTCCTTATAATTATTAGCTTGAAAATCCTTATCGTAACCAATAGAAAGGGTAAGGGTTGATGGAGAAATGATTATTAAAATGATTGTAGGATATGTCGAAGCTTATATGCCAAAAAATAGGTTCAGGTGATCTAGGCATGTACAACAATAATTAATAGAATATCATCAATAATACGAGTAGATATAACTAATGCAAAGAAAAATTAGAGCAAAAAGTGATAGAACAAAGTGAACATGGCCATAAGTTACGAGAACATTTGATCAAAATGGGGTTTCACACCAAATACAACGCTTAAGATGAATGCATGGATAACGAGATTCTTAAAGCCGAGCTGAATTGTTGGGATAAGGATACTATCACAATGAATCATAATTTGTTAAAAGAAAATATCTCAGTAGAATCCTTGAAGCAAAACTAATAATAGTTTATTATTTAAGGGGCTGTTTGGTTGGATTACTTTAGGGTGTAAAGTTTTTCAAATGCAGGAGTTTTGTAAATTTTGGTGTTTAGTTGGAATACAAAATGATGCAAAGTAAAGTATAATAAATATAATGTAAAGTAGATCATTTTTAGTATAAACCAAACTCCTTTGATTTTGAGTGAGAACCATTTAAAGGGAAATTGACAAATCCACCTAAGATGATAAAGCAAGTAAAGGAAAGACAAAAGGCCCCTATTATTCAAGAGAAAATAAACAAACCGTATTCTTTTAAGAAAGAATATATTGGAAAAATTTTCAGGTATGCACTCAAAATTAGTCTTCAACTACTAGAATCTCATCGACCTGAGCAAGTTGGCATGATCAATGATCTAAATTATTGCACATACCATAGAATCATTAGTCATTCGATTGAAGATTGTTTTGTACTTAAAGATTGGGTTGAAGGAAGCTACCTAAACGGTGAACTTAGCCTCTCAGATAGTGTCTTAATTAATCCTAAGAGAGAAAGGGCCAATGTCGTTTCTTCTATCCCATGTCAAGAAGCAAAAGTCGATGGTAGAAAAGAGCCATAAGAAGAAGGTAGGAAACTTTCATTTTGAAGAAAATCAGACGAATGATGAATATCTTGTTAGCCATAATAGATATTCATCAGAGGAGTACTTTAGAGTTGGAAGTCAATTCGAGACTCTTCTCTTCGAAGAATCCAACTGCGAAAGAACTCATTTCAAATAAAAAAAAATCTTTAAAAATATTCATAGATAAAGGAGGAAAGTAATGTTCTACTTCAAAATCTCGAAGATCAAAGAAGAAGAGATTAAGGAAGTAAAAGATTGAAATTTAAAAATGCATTAATTCCATAGATGAATATGAGCAACCTCCTAGACAACCTGTTATGCTGGAGGAATATATAGTTGATTTACATCTTAACTCAAAGTCAGATGAAAAAGATAGCATTCCTATGAAAATTTGTCGAGTTGTAAGTTGTCGAGGTGGAAGAGCTGCAAGAGGACGTAATGTACCTCTTAATCTCCACAGAGCTGATGTGAAAATTCCAAGAAGCACATTCTACAACATCACCTTTCACTGATTCAGATGAACTCCACTTTCCTCATGGTGAAAATGATAATAAGAGTAAAATGACTCTTAAAGATAAATGCCCAAAGCTCAAAAGTAGCTAAAATTTCGAAGAAGCTGAAAATGTGACCTCATGTTATAATGTCTTGGCCCATCTTCGCAAGTTACATGCATTGCTAAATATTTATGATGCCCTCATCATGTTTAAGGACATCCGAGAAACGCTCATTTAAGCTTTGCAAAATCTAGAATAATATGAGGCATTTTTTGCAGAACAAAGCATGAAGAAGGCTTTGTATGCTGAAAACACTACTATAATCACCTTTGATGGCAATGATCTACTCTTGGGAACAATAGATCACAATCGACCACTGTATGTTACTACAAAAAGTCACAATATTCAAGTGAACATAAATCTAATTAACCTTGGCTCCTCTGTCAATTTAATGAGTCTTAAAACACTCAAAATGTTAGCTCTTGATGTTCAATGCTTGAATATGAGTACGATATTTCTTGAAGGGTTCGATGAATAAGGGCAAAGAACCTTGTGATCCTTTGTTTTACCCCTAAGTTTTGGAGAACTTTATACGAAGGCAAAATTTCATGTGATTGACTCTGACACCTCTTATAAAGTGCTCATAGGAAGATCGTGACTCCATGAATATGATATCGTGCCTTCACTTCATCAATGCATGAAATATGGCCGAGATGGTGAAGAACATTAAATTGATGGCAATGAACAACCATTTTCGATTCATGAAGTGAAAACCTATGATGATGTCAAATATTTCGTAACACAAAAGCCAAAGGCTGATAGCTCTCCAAAAAGCTAGACTCTTCCACTTGATAAGGAAAAATTAAAAGCCAAAGGCAAGAGTGAATCAAAACAACCCAGTTTAGTGCCTCACCTTGGCAGTGATACTAAGAATGAGGAGGAAGAATTGTTCCTTTATCAACCTAATGCCCAATGATGCCTCAAAAAGAAGAGGATCTAAGGCCCAGCTCCATTCTAAAGAAGTTTAAGAAAATTTCAATCTTTTTGAGGAGAGTATCTGAATCTCAAACATCCTCAAATACCATTGAAATGATACCCATGCTAGCAGAGCATGTTAAAACTTAAACTTTCTCATCAATCACAAGTGTAGAGAGGTTAAAAACCTTTTATGTTCTCCCAAGGAGAGGTCGCAATGAACGTGAGATCTTTTTCTACAAATCATAGGGTGTACCAAGGCACATCCCTAATGGATTAAAATGAGAAAATGATAGTTGGGAAGATGAAGATATGGCGCCGAATATCCCTCAATATTTCTCACCATCTCTAAGAAGGTTTTTTTGAAAGAAATGTTATTTTACGACGAACAAACAAACAAACTTGCTATTTTAGAATTCTCTGGAATAGTGATCATACTCAAATGCTTGTCGGATTTAGGAAATTTACAACATGTGGTCTCGGGTATGCTCGATCAGATCGATGATGCGCCGACACTTCTCCTCAAAGAGGCGTGTAATATCCGATACGTATTTGATACGACATGCGTCCGACACGCCTCTGACTCTTGTTGGACACACCGAAAATGTGTCTGATTAAAAAAATTGTTAAATACAAATTTGATCTACGTGTCTGACACGTGTGTTAAATATTTTATGAATTTTTATAAAAATATAATTTCTTGTATTTAAAATTTTTATATATTTTAAATATAAAATTAAATTTCTTATTTCTATCCACAACACCAAATCAATTGCCCGCACTCAACACCCCATTCATCGAATATTCTCATTTTCATTTCTCTTTTGCGGACGTGAGTTTGGTTTCACAATAATGCCTGATGTCATCTCAACATCAACATCTGACGTCGTTACAACCATAGTTTAAAATTGCGCAATTAGAGGCTCACCTCAAGGCGAGCCTCTGCGCTATTTATCTACTTGACGCCTCATTGCTTAAGCAATTTCGGGTTCAGAAGAGGCGTACGCCTCGGTGAGCTTGAGGCGCGCCTCAGAGGCGCAATTGCGCAATTTTGGGAGAGGCGTACGCCTCAAGCTTACGGGTATTTTAATAGAGGAGCCAAACCTACCGCAAGCAGAGCTGCCTGGACGGAGCCGCAGTTCGCCCAGTTCGCATGATCCGCCTCCGTCTGGGGACTCTCGGCCGATTTATATCTGAGATTGATTTGAGGTCTAGATACCATCAAGTTAGGCTAAAAGAAAGTGACATTCTAAAGACAACCTTTAATACAAGTTAGGGTAAAAGAAAGTGATATTCAAAAGATAGCCTTTGATATTAGGTATGGGCATTATGAATATATGGTTATGCCGTTTGGATTGACAAATGCCTTGACAATGTTTATGGCTATGATGAATAGAATTTTCATACCATATTTAGATCAGTTTGTAATAGTTTTTATTGATGATATATTGATTTATTCTAAGATTGATGAAAGCAAGTAAACATTTGAGGATTGTTTTGGGCTTGTTGAGAAAATATAAATTGTTCGCCAAGTTTTCTAAATGTGAGTTTTTGTTAAGGAGAATCGCATTCTTGGGGCACATTATTAGTATTGAAGTCTTAACAAAGGTGAAAGCAGTGGTTGAATTGCCAAGACCCACTAATGTAACTAAAATCATAAATTTTCTTTGGTTAGCAAGATGCTATAGACAGTTCATGAAAGGGTTCTCTCGAATTGCCTTTCCTTTATCCAAACTGACCAGGAAGGAGGTCAAATTTGAATGGCTGGTTGAGTGTAAGCAGAGATTTTTAGAGTTAAAAAAGTATTGAGGGATTTCAGGTTTTCGACGATGCATCTTTAATGGTTTGGGTTGTGTGCTGATGCAAATAAGAAAGTGATTGCTTATATTTCCAGGCAGTTGAAACTGCATGTAAAGAATTATCTGACACAAGATTTGGAGTTGACTGTAATATTATTTTCTTTGAAAATTTTAATGTATTATTTATATGATGTGAGATGTGAACTATTTACTGATCATGTGAGGTTAAAATACATTTTCACCAAAAAAAAATAAAATTTGAGGCAACTTAGATGGTTATAATTGATCAAGGATTATGTGATTGGCATTGAGTAGAAAATTTAGTGGGCAGGCTAATTGAATGCAAATTCAGGAAAACTAATTGATTAGCTATTTGACAGCATTATAATTAGAAGTGATCTGCTAGAAGGATCAAGTCCCTAGTAGCCTATATCACATGACAGTGTATTCAACTTTGGATGAAAGAGTTCGAAGACGCCATTATCTTGTGATGAATACGAGAAGCTGATGGAGCAAATTCAGTAAGGTAAAAGGTTGGATATAGCCTTAATGACCAAGCATTGATCAGAAGTATGAGAAAGCTCCGTGTTCTTAGATATTCTCATTTGGTTCTGGAAATTTTAGCTGAAATCCACTCTTCAGGCTACTCCATTTATCCTGGTAGCACAAAAATATATTAAAACTTATATCATTATTCTTGTGGCCTAGAACGAAGAAGGATGTTTTTGTTTGTGGCCAAGTGTAAAGCATGCCAAGTTATGAAAGTTGAGCATCAGAAGCCTATACCCGAGTGAAAGTGGGTGAAAATAGCGATGGACTTTGTTACTTGTTTTCCCATGTCTAAATCAGGGCATGATTGTATTTGGGTGGTGATTGATTGATTAACCAAGTCAACACACTTCTTATCTATTCATTAGACAGATTCAGTGGAGAAATTAGCAAAAGGACTATGATCCCAAGCATAAAATGAAACAATCAGATTGCATGAAATTCTAAAAGTTATTGTATCAGATAGAGATGATCTATTTACATACCGACTTTGGAAGAGTATTCATGATGTCTTGGATATTAATTAACTTTTAGTACTGTAAAACTCGAAAATAACGATCTTCAGCGTCGCACGCATTTCGATGCGCCGCGACGAAATTAGGCAAAATTTCGAAGTCGTCGGAATTCGACGCACTAAATTTTATAAAATACGCAAAATTCTTAGCGAATTAGTGTAAAGAACCTTTATTGGATTTCGTCTAATTTAGAAGTAAAAATTTATTGAAGTTTCATTATGACAAATTTGCCCTTAATGTCATGTAAGTGGAAATATTAGTAAGTGAGGGCATTTAGGACTATATGCTTTGAACCCCCGATGCCCCACTCTTATTAGGGGACCTAATAATTTCGGTCCCCATTTCGCTTCTTGCATCCGAACGAAAGGGAGTGGGAGGCGGAGAGAGGTGCTTCGGTGGCGACGGCGGCCTGCGGTTTCCGGCAAGGATTTTGGAGGGAAAGTGAGGGGGAAAGTCCAAGGAAGAGTAAGGTAAGCTTATTACACCGAAATCCCTTCATTCTTCCTAGATTTATTTGGAGTAAAGTTTTAGGGTTTGTCCAAAACATCAAAGTTTAGAAGAAGAATGTTAGGGAATGAGTAAAGAAAGCTTCTAATCATGAAATTTCTAGTTTTCCAAAAAAAAATTTTGGATTTTGAAAATTAGGGTTTCTTTCATTTTTGTTTTCTTTCAAAATATTTTTGTAGGAATGATTCCTAATGACATTAGAGAGCCTCTATTGAAAGATAATGCAAGTTTTATGAAAAATTTCAAGTTCTAAAAATTAGGGTTTTCTCCGATTTTTGTATTCTTTCAAAATGGCTTTGTAAGAAGGCTTCCTAATGACGTTAGAGAGCTTCTATAGGAAGTTAGTTAAATTTTATGATGAAATTTCATGTTCCAAGGTTTAGGGTTTTGCAAAACCATGAAAATTTTTAAGTATCTTTGTTTCTAATGGACTTAGGAAGGTTTTTAGAGTCAAAAATTAGGGCTTGAGCACAAAAGATTATTTTTCTAATTTTTAAATTAAGTAAATATGAAAATACATTGTATTTTAATTAATATTTAAGTGTAAGGGAGGTTTTGTATGCATGTATTAGGCATTAGACATGAAGGAGGTTTCCAAAATGTTGAGATTATGATTAAATCCCAATTTAGAGAAAATATGAATGAGATTAATCTTGAATTGGGAAAAGGATTCAACTAGAAAGTGTAAGAATAGTGTATGGATGAGTTCTTTATTCATAGATTAGGGTTTTGAGAAGTTTATGAGAGAACAAGTGATGTTTACACTTTATGTTATATCTCTTTTAGATATTGATCGCGTAAAGAGGAGCTCGTTAGGACCTTCGACAAATCACCGTGGTGAGGTAGGTAAAATGAAGTTCTTTTAAATTTAGAAAATTCTCTAAATGTAATCATGTGGAAAGTTATCTTCTAAATGCATCTTGTACTTTCATATGTGGCTTAGCATGTTCCTACATAAATGCTTTTGAATACATGATACAAATACAAATCTCTTATGTAATGATGGTAGGAAGTATTAAACTTATGTTTCTTTTTTGGACATCCATCGATTTATTGAACTTTGATGTATATGATGATTTTTGAATGAAAGAAAAGAAAAAAAAATATTGCTTGGTATAATTAGTGGCTCTTTCTATATGTTTGGAGATTTTTTGATCATGTTTTGTGAATGTTCTTTTTAACTTTTACCGTCTGACCTTCGTTCCCGCCTCGCCTATGCGAGCTTACTGGGCCGGGTCGTGACAAGTACAATATTTCATCTGTAGATTGATGGCTAATCCTAAAAAGTTATTCAAGCATTGGATGACTTGTTAAGTTTGTGTTTTAAATTTTTATGGTAGTTAGGAGGATTACATCCCATTAATATAATTTGCTTATAATAATAGCTATCAAGCAGGTATTAAATTGACTTCATATGAAGCATTGTATGGTAGGAAATGCAGAACTCTATTGAGTTGGCTTGAAGTTGGTAAAAGACAGTTATTAGGTCTACAGTAGGCAGATCAAGCCACTGAGAAGATTAGACTAATTAGGGACAAATTGAAAGCTGCTCAGGATCGTTAGCAAAAGTACTATGATCCCAAGCATAAAATAGCTAAGTTCGAAGTTGGAGAATTTATGTTTATGAAGGCTTCAAGATTTGATTGAGGAGGGAAGTTGAGTCCTAGATACATTGGGTCATTTGAAATTATTGAGAGAATTGGAAAGGTTGCCTATCGTTTGGCCTTACCTGCTAATATGTCTGATGTGCACAATTTATTTCATATATATATACTCTAAAGGTGGGTGACGAATGAACATTAGAGGATTCCATGTCATGATATTGAGGTGCAGAGTGATATAATATTTTCATAGGAGACTGAAAAGATCTTAGAATTTAATGTTCATGAATTGAGGAACAAAAAATTCCATATGTAATTGTAAAATGGAAGCATGGATCAATAAAAGAGGCTATTTGGGAGTGAGAAGTGGACATGAGGCAGAACTTCCCTCACTTATTTGACAGAGCACGAATGAGGTGAATTTTGAGGTCACAATTTTAATAAGGAGGGAAGAATTGTAAAACTTGAATTTGATTAGGTATATGTCACATTTGGATCATTTTAAAAATACCATAAAATACCAACATTCATGAAATTAAAAAATTGTAATATCATTGAGTTCTGCTTGTTCAATGGAGCAGCTTTATATGTAGAACAGCATGTTAAATTTCGTAGGCTCGGATGTTAGGGAATTGAATCTCATTTGCATTTTTTCGCAAGGTGATAAATGCATTTACTGTAGCAAGGTCAAATTAATTCTCTGTTAATCAATTTCATTGTCGACGAAGGAAGGCTTATTTCCCTTGACTAAAGCCCTCGAATGTGTCGGACTTGGGGCCATATCACCGGGAGGCAGAGCGGGAAGGAGCTAGGAGCTAGCCGTGAGAGGTAAGTGGATGGGAGTGTTGGTTGGGTGAGATAGGTGAGTGTAGATGTTGTTTGGTCATTTGTTTGGAGCTTCCCATTGTTAGATAAGGGGGAGATTAGAGTGAGAAGAGAAAAAGAAAGAAGAGGATAAGGGAGTGGATGTGTTGTTTGTTGTTTGGCTGGTTGGAGTAGTGTTTTGGCTATTGTTTGGATGGTTGGAGTAGAAGTGAAAATACTAGAGTAAGTGCGCTACTAAGGAATTTATTTTGTCCTTCATTTTAGTATAATTGTTTATTTAACATTAGTTGGTTTTATTTAGGATTTTCGTAGTGCGAGGGAAATTTTGAAGAAAAACTTAGGTGGTCTATGTGAAGGAAAAATTGGAAGGTGCTATATACGTGTAGGCGAACGTGAGATGTCCGACTGGGTGAGTCGGCTTGTAATTGTGTTATATATGATATACAAGTTGAAATATTTTGTCTGAATTTATATGCGTATTGACTTTAATAGAGGCAGCGCGACCTCAAGAGCCTAGAAGTTATAGACCTAAACCTAGACATCCTAATATGGCACCTCCTAAGGCTAACAATGGAAAGTTATGAATTGAATGAAAATTTTAGCTATGATTGCATATTGTGATAGTGTGATTTACATAGTGTATAATTGAATTTGGCGCATAGTAATGCTATTAATAAGTACATAACATAAAATTGAATGAGAAATTCAAGTGAGCCTAGTGCTGTCATGCTATAATTTATATATTACGTACACTGTATATTCCAGTTACTATTATGTACCTATACATTCCTCATTATAGTTATTATAACCTTGAGTTTGCATATATTTCTTATGCACATATTGAAATTATTAGTCCTTTATTACAATGATTATTGCATTAGAGTGTCATATCATTATGGACATTATAACTCATCAGATCATCATTATGGTTGTTTTTATAGGAAGGGTAATGACAAAGTTGAACCTAACTAATATTAGGTTTACTTGTTATTTTAAGTTTACTTTTGTCTTTGTAAGGAAGGCTTCGATTGAGGTCTGTGGTCCGTTAATAGTATATATTTTGGTTTTTGTATGTATCTGCTTTTATATGAAAATTATTATAAATTAAATTCTTTATCGCTTCTGCCTTTGCTTCAAGGTTCTTGTTATGTATCTTTTATAATGCTTCTCCTTTGAAGGGCATGCATTGTTTTGAAGTGTAGTGGGATAGTGTAAATTATTTTCCGGTAGCTCTCATGTTGCATCTTACATCACCATCTAACAAAAGCAGTGTACCAATCATTGAGGCTATTCTAGCCACATTAATCTCATCCCAGCATTAAAGAGGTAGATTAGGCAGTCTAATCCAAACCAGCGATGACAAACTTTTTAAAGAAGAAGAAAAAAACTTATGACTCCATTTGTCAAGGCCTACAATATGCCCATTTACAAACCAGGGACCACCCGCAAAAACATTCTCCAACATATCTTTGCTTGAACACCTCAAGTTGTTGAAGGTTGCAAATCACTTTTCAAGAAAAGCTATTTTTTTAATTATAATTGATATTATAGGAATATCTGGTAATTTCATGATTTTTTTAGATGCCATTGTGAACAAGACAAGCAATCTCTTATTCTTTGGAGCATATGTTTATGCGTGATTGAATTGTTTAAGCACAACACAATTTTGCAATGATATATCTAAAGATGGGGTATTGAAAGCTCTACACTTGTCTACGTTCTCCTAATAATTTTTTGTGATGTATGAACACAAATTTTGCTGCATTTTACAATATAAAGTTTTGCATACTAGAAAGTGATAGAGATGGCATGACTAGTGACTACTCTGGCATATCTTTGAGGTTTTTGTCAGCTTGGTGAAGATGATAAAAGCATCATTTTTTGAGGAGAAAAATATAAATATTTTTAGTCTACTTCACATTTTAAGCTTTGCGAGATTAGGGACAATGAATTTAATGTTCTAATGAAGTCTTGGTCTTAGATATCATGCGTCACAAGAGTGGAGATGGTTGCTATCGATCAATAAATAATTATCGAAAAGATTGTGTTTCTATCATCATTGGTGATTGGTGCTAGAAAGTTAATGAGGGGAAATCTACTTTCTCTACAAGAGAGACATTAGAAAGCATTGTGGAATAAACCTATTTTTTGGAAAAAAAATCTATGCTTCAAAATGGTCTACTTCGTTCAAATTGTATTGATTGTCTCAACCAAAAAAATGTAACCCACTTTGCCTATGGTTTAGCTTCCCTTTGCCAGCAGCTACATCTTTTGGGGTTTATTGATGTTCCAATTATTGGTTCGGGTTCTCCTTTATCTGATGATGTGATGGACCTATATGAGAAAAGCTCTGATACATTTGCTTTACAATATGGTGATTTTGTTGCTCATAAGAAGGTATGTTCCTGCAATAGATTTTACTACCAGATTTTTATTCAGATGCATTCATAGCATATAATATTATGGTTTTTCACACTTTTTACTTGTTTGGATTAGATGTAAAAAATATTTTAGTAAATGGTGTTTAGAATATTTGCTTATCTAAAAATATTTCTTCATTATTTGAAAAACTGATGTTGTTCTCTTGCTCTACTCTTTTCATTAGTTTTAGCCAAATGTGTATGCTTATTTCTTTGTTGATTAGGTTTGTGTCCTCATAGCTATGTTCAGATGTTATTTATATTTTTTATCTTGCATTTCCTTATGTTATGTAATTGCATATATTATAGAAGAAGTCAATGGAAGGTAGCTACCTAGTCTCAAGAATTTTTTAGGAATGTTTAGAGATACTACAACAATACTTATACCGATTCATGCAAACAAGATGCCATAAATACGTAAGTTTCTTGCAACTTTAGCTGACGCTTTTTAATGGTTGGGTTTTTTTTTAAGAACAATTACTCTAATGCTTATTTTTTTTCATCCAATTGAAGCTCTTCTAAAATAATTTGAAGCTATGAGCTTGAATGTTAATGTGATTGGAGCTTTTGTTTTGACCTTTGAAGCTCATACTTTTCACTTAAGTTTGAAGCTTTTAAAGTTTAAGAAGCTTATGCTTTTTTTATTTTTAAATATCGTGAATGCATTGAGTCTATACCTCAAGCAGAGTATAAGTTTCTTCCATAATTGGACAAGCATCCAATATTATTGTTTTAACTCATTTTCCAAGGTACTTCAAAAAAGTAGGTGTTCATTTTGTTGGGCATGTATTTTCATTTTTAATTTGGCTATATGCTTTAATATATTTTGCTTGTTCTAAAAAGCCCTTTTCCTAATGCAAATCTTTTAATCCAAAGGAAGTTAGCATACCAAATTAACATGAAGGATATTTTTAGCATTTTTTGTCACTTTATATTGTTTCATTAGAACATAAGATTTTAATGCATCTTGTTTATTTTGCTTCAATGGTATTTCTTATAAAACATGTTAGTCCATCTATCTTATGAATGTCTATATAGTTGTTTCATGTCATATATAGATTAGATAAGATTGGTAAGTGTGTTGGAGCTTTATTGACATTATTTTGATATTTAGTAGGCAGAATTCAACTTTACTTGTGTTGATATAAATAGAGAAAATATTTTTTGTGTAGCCAGTCGAATGCTAATTATTATTCCTTAATGAAAATTTGAATTAATTATGAAACATATATTTAATAATTATTTTTTTTCTACATTTTATTATTCGTATTTTTTATTCATTTTATTATGTTTATTATTAATACTTTTTAGGTGACAGAATTAACCTATTACAATTGCATGAATCCAACTGGGTTTATTAAGTTAAAATATTATTCGAGGTTTCTTCATAGAGATCATAAATGATAAAGAGTTAAGGTTGATCTCAAAGTAGGAATAGGGTTGAGACAAACTATGTTTTTGAATAGAAAACATTGGCATTATTTGTTTTCATCGCCAAAATCAAACATAACTTTACTAGTTTAGTTACAGTTATTAAAAAATTTCTTTTAAATCTACATAAAATCTTCAATCTACACAATATTTTAAAGACGTATCTCTACTATACCATGTATATTTCTATTTTTTTTTTAATTTAGTACATCTAATGTACTTAAATTTATTAGTTTTTACCACTCAATCTTCCAATTTATAATTTCACATATTCAGTATATCTTGTAGACATGTACCATGGGTCTTTGTTCAACAAATCATAGGCTTTCTTACTTTTAAATATTCCAACTTTCAAATTTTTACTTCAAAAAATGTTTTACTAAACAAATTTAGGTTATTTGAAATAATGTGCAAGAAGATGCTATCTCTTAATATTTCAATAAGCACCTCCCAAATGATGCAAACTTAATACTAATATTTGATATAACTCAACTTAAATTTGAGTGCTAAGGGCAACAACGAACCCAGAACATTGAAACTATGAGATCTTAATTGGGAGTGTCATACCCACTTGATAGGTTAGTTTTTATTTCACAATCATTTATCCATTTGGACACTTAGCTCATCTGACCTGCATAAATTATTTCTAAGGGCCAAATCAATAATATAACCATTAATAAGAAATAAACCAAGTAATATACACAAAGATAGATATATATATATATATATATATTTAAGAGGAAAACATATAAATTGGATTTTACCCTTAAAACTAGAAAGCAAGACAACTAATATCAAATTCAAATAACTCTCAACACACGATAAAATATAAAACTAACCTAAATCAATAAATAAAATTAAGTGACATACATAGAACTAATATAATCTAATCTAAACTTTAATGAAGTCAAATTTAAACATAAAGATTAAAGACAAGTTTTAAATGATATTAAAAAGAGAGAAAGAAAGATAATATTGATAATGAATAAACCTGGACATCAGAAAATCCATTAAAAATCTAATTAAAAAAAGACCTTAAAAATTTTTCATAAACACATGAACCAATAACGAACGACTAAGTACTTATTTTAATTATGACGTCGTTTAGGACAACTTTCTTATTGCTTTCTAAAGCAGCTTTCTAGTATGAAAATTTTCAGATAGAAAAATTTTTGTATTAAAAAATTGCTTTAGAAAGTAGTAAGAAAGATGTCTCAAACGAAGCCTTACTTTCTATCTACACCTCTAAATTTTAGAAATTCTCTTTCAAACTCAGAAAACCAAAAATCATAAAAAAATAAATAAAAATTAGAAAATAATAAAATAAACTTTTATAAATATGTAAAATTATAACAAATAATAAACTTAAAAAATATTTTAATTAACAACTGATTTTTGTCTCCAAATTAAACAAATATTTTAATTGAATTGAAACTTAGAAAATTAATTAATAATTAAATAAAAATAAAAAATATAAAATAAATTCCTTAAAATTTATAAAATTATAACAACTAATAGTATATATAAAATGTGGATAATTTTAATAAAAAAGTAAAATTTTATGTACAAGCCATTTAAAAGTCAAATAAAAATCACAAAACATCAATATTTGAATTGAAATCTCCTTTTGATAAAAATTAAACATATTTAAAATTAAAAATTGAAATAATAAATTATCAATAGGGTTGACTACTCACATGACCTATCACACACCAGAAGTTACATATAGTTCACCAACCTTAGACTTATTAGGTTAGGTTCTTTACCTTCTATCATATATTTTTTACATGTACTTACATGTTGTTTGCTTATTTGTTTACTTTTTCATACTTTATGTTGTATTTCATTTTCTTTTTTAATTGTAAATATTAAGCCATTAATTGCAAACTCAAACTCCAAAATTAAAATAAAATGCATCTGATTATAACGCTGTCTAGAACAAAAAATTAAAATTCTTAGTTATGAAAAAAATAACCGACAACAGAATATCATCCGATATTTCGAACTCATGATTTACATATACTAAAACTCTCTGATTTTACACAAAACTAAACTAGCGTGTGGTGGACACTTGCATGTTTACGTAGTCACCTGAATGTTAGTTCTTGTTAGCCTTTAAGAAAAATTCTTCTACTTGACATAAAATAAAAAATTCTTTAAATAACATTGAAAGATTAGTAATTAAAAGGATATAAATGATGTTAGGCTAAGTGTATAACATATTGCTTCCATTCCTTGTTTAGGCAACTCTCCGTCTCCGGGTTTTGATTAGACCATCTGACTTATTAGGCTGCAGTTCTATCTCAGGAGAGGCCTACTCCGTAGAATAAAGCTATTTTAAGCCTTTTTTAATTTCAAATCATACGAATTTTTATATATAACTAGCATGCATTGTATTAATAACCTACAAAAAAAAAAGATAATTGCATCTGTTTTAGAAGAATGATCTACCATTTATAGTCTGAGGCCATTTAGGACTTCTTAGTTGTATGCCCCACATTTTTAATTAAATAACAACCTACCTTAATTTGCATTTCATGGAGATCGAACATTATGGTTTTAAAATGTTAGTTGAAATTTAGCTGATAGCTCTATCTAGGCAAGATCATATGTCCATAAGAGTCGGATTTCTCTTAAATCCTTAGCATGGTAAGAGATACAAGTCCCATTGCATTTCATTAGATAAGGTTCGAGCCACTATCCTATAGTGACTCACCTTAGCTCAAGGTTCTGAGGTTAATTCCAATATTATAAATCCTCACTTACTGGACATTTTCCTGATTTAGTAATCAGGAATATAGGTTTAAGTTTTTTAATAAAATAATAACTTTAACAAAAATAAGTCTCATTCTAAAATATTAAAGCCCAACTAGAAAAAATTGCTCAACCTTGAGGCATTCCAATTTAAAAAATTCAGTACTTTTTATCATTGTCTTAAATTTTAAATTCCTAAAAAAAAAATTTCACTACTTTAGTCGAGAGTGTTCTCGAGAGATTCACCTATCTTGGGATGTAATTAACCATAAAGGCTTGCGCTCTTTTAGAGCCTTCTCTTTCTATTTTTTAAGCATATAATCTCTCTTTTAGTAGCCTCTTTTTCCCACTTTCTCTTAAAAGTATTTATTGCACTAACTTAAAGCTTCTCACTCCCTTAGAAGGCTTGCCCTCTTTTAGAGCCTCTCTCTCTCTCTCTACATCTCTCTGATTTAGAAGCACTATTTGTCATTCCTAGCAACAATAGTTTAGTAGCCTAAAATCCTCTCTTAGAAGACTCATTCCCTTATAAGCCTCTCCTCTTAAAAATCTCTTTCTAATAGATATCTCTCTTTTCCTCTCAGTCTCACTATGTTAGATGCCACTATCTCTCAAAAAGCCCTCCTTTACTCTCTCTTAGAACCCCCTCTCTTTCTCTCACTTAGATCATTTCTCTCACTGTCTCTTTTTGAATACTTCCTCTATCTCTTTTATACGTCTCCCTCATAAAAATTTTTCTCTTAGAATCCTCTCTTTGACTTTCTTAGAAGCCTCTCTCCTAAAAGCACTTCTTTCTTACGCTTGGAATCCTTTCAATCTATCTATGAAACTTTTTCCTTGAAGACTCTTTCTCTCTCTTAGAGGCTACCAGTTTTCTATTTTTCTAGACACTATCTTTATTAAAGCTTTTAAGTAACATAGAAGCCTCTCTCTCTCTCTCTCTTAAAAAATAACCTTTATCTTTAATAAGTGTCTCTCTATTAAACACACAGACATAATATACATGCACAAATGTGTATATATATAAGTATAAAAGAAATGCTTTTAGATACTTGCATACGTAAATGTGTATAGATACATGCATACACACACATGTTTGTACATGTATATATACATATAAATGTATTTATAAATATATAGCATGTATATATACATATAATTATATATACATATATATATATATATATATATATATGTATATATATGTATAAACATATTCACGCATGGCTAATTTTCGTCGGTAATAGGAGGAAGAGGTCTTTTAACTAGCTTTTGATTTCTGAGTTGATGGTGTTTTTGACATGGTTTTGAATTTGGTTAAAGCTGGGTATTGGTTTATTAATTGTAAATATTTAGGCAGTTTTTAGGAGAAGGTAGATGTGGTTTCCTCAAAATACAAAATAATAAAACTTATTTACGACCTACAAAATTTATATTATTTTTAAAATCACTTTAACTATTATTTATTTAAAAATTTAACAGATATATGGTTGCATAGGTGTATCCTAATAGGTTAATTATACTAAAATTTTCAAAATAATATGCACGCATATCGACAACTAATCCACTTGACTTGGATACCTACAAAATCATCAGACGTTAGATTTGAGGACCCAAATAGATTTAGGGACCCAAACATATTGGGTTCCTTCTTATAAAAAGAAGAATGCAATGCATGTGTGCTGTGCTATGAAGCATGCAATTTGGGCCTCCATACCCAATGTGTACTACAGTGAACAGTGCATGTGTGAGAAATATGTCCAAGCATGCCACAAGAAAAGCATCTAACACCAGAAAAAGGGTTAACTAATCTACGTGGGTGATTGTGCCTCTTCCTAAGTTTGAATGAAACATGCTTTGATGATTTTGAATTAGATTCTTCAAATGGTGGAGTTGCGTAAAACTGTGCAAAAGAAGGTGTTTTATTTTTCTCAAAAACACTAATTTTCACTCTTAGAAATTAATTCTCCTTTTTAAGACTTGCAATTTTAAATTTAATACACCCTTACTACTCTCTAAGTCACATGTTATGGTGTCTAATTCTTTAAAAGCTCTTTCTAAATCAACATGCGAGGTTTTTAATGAATCATGCTCAGTAATCAAATCAGAATGCTTTTTATTCAATTCATCAAATTCATCAAGTAGTGACATGTGATTGCAATCGAGAGTATAATGATCTTTATCAAAATTTTATGCTCTTTTTGTAAATTTAGAAATTCTAATTTCAGACTAGCATGAGTTTTCTTAAGTTTCCTATACGATGAATGAATTTTCTCAGAAACATCTAGCAATTGATCACAGGTTAGCTCACATACCTCTTCTTGATCAGACTGACCAGGATGATCATCAGCCATCAAACACAAGTATGAAGTCTCCTCTTCAGCTTCAGTCTTAGAGGAGTAAGATGCAGAATCTGCCTAGAACGCCTTTTGAATCCGCTTCTTATCCTTCTTGAACTTGGGTTTCTCCTCACCCTTCTCCTTGTTTGGGTGAGCTTTAAGTGTAGGACAATCAGCCTTTATATGTCCAGGCTTCATGTATTCAAAGAAAATAATATCAGATGAATTTTGAATTGCCTAGTGATTAAGGCAACATCATCGCTACCAGACCCGGAAGAGTTAGTGTCAGTATCGTTGGCTTTCAGTGCCACAGTTTTCTCCCTCTTCTTCTCACCTGCATCAATTTGTCATTGGTTCACTCCTCGCTCATAAGGAATGAGTGACCCAAGTAAGTTATCAATAGAATAAGTGTTCAAATCTTTGGATTCAGTAATTATAATTATCTTGGCATCAGAAGAACAAGGCAAACATCTCAGAATTTTATTCACTTTTTCATAGTTTGTAAGTTCTCTTCCTAAAGCATGTAAAGAAGTGACAATTTGAGTGAACCTAGTATACATTTCAGAAATCGATTCACTAGGTTTCATGCGAAAGAGTTTGTAGTCGTGAAGTAAGATGTTCAATCTAGATTGCTTAAACTCAGATGTACCTTCATAAGTAATGCATAATCTATCCCTGATTTCTTTACCAGTCGTACAAAAAAAAAATAGTTCAATCACTTTTCATTCAGTTGTGCTAAATCACAATCATCAAATGTCCAATCAGTGAAAGGTAGTTTAGTTTTAACATTATTAACAATTCTAAAAGGTGCTTCATAACCATCCTTAACAAGCATCTACATGCGATAATCAATTGATTGTAAAGTATATCATTAAAGAAGTATATCATTAAAGAAGTTAGAGGAAGATCAACAATCATCAATGTTTCTTCCTTTTAATTATTTTAGAGGAGTCAATCATTGCTTAGAAGCTTCTAAACAAAAATAAGAAAAAAATCTCATTTAAAAAGCAAGTTCATCAGTAGAAGTGAGCAGTGATTTGATTCTTAAAGTACTGAAGAAAAACAATAAAAAATCAAAACATAAAATAAAAATATATAAAAAAGAACTAGACAAACAAATCAAACAAAATAATAAGAACAGAAACATAAATAGAAAGCATTATTTTCAAGCATGAATATCTATCACACCTAATCTGGTTCTTAATATGTTGAAGGTTTTAAAGGCTAGTGGTTTTGTAAAGATATCTAGAAGTTAGTTTTCAATGGCTACATGGTGTAGCTCTATGTCTCCCTTCTCAACATGGTCCCTAATGAAATGGTGCCTGATTTAGATGTGTTTGGTCATGGAGTGTTGGATTAGATTCTTTGAAATACAGATGACACTAGTGTTATCATATAAGATTGAAATTATGCCTACAGGTAATCCTAAATCCAGAATTTATTACTTTAACCAAGGGATTTGGGCCACACAAATTTCTAAGGAAATGCATTCAGCTTCAGTAGTAGACAGTGCAATTGGATTTTATTTTCTATTAGACCAGGAGACTAAAGATTGTTCTATGAATTGACATGTCCCAGAAGTGCTTTTTCTATTAACCCTACGTTCTGTAAAATCTGAATCAGAATATCCTATAATTTCAAAGGAAGTCTTATGCCTAGGATATTAGATTCCTAAGTCTTGGGTTCCTAAGAGATATCTAACAATTTTCTTAACAGCAGTCAACTGGGACTCTTTTAGATCAGCCTGAAATCTAGCACAGAGACAAACACTAAATATAATATCAGGTCTGCTAGTAGTCAAGTAAAGAAGTGATCCAATAATTTCTCTGTATTTCTTTTGATCAATAGATTTTCTATTTGAATTCTTATCTAACTGAACAGTGCAACTCATGGGAGTGGTGATTGGCTTGGCTTTATCCATCTCATATTCCTTAAGGATGTCTTTAATGTATTTTGATTGACTAAGGAAAGTTCCATCATCCTTCTACCTTATACTAAATTTAAGAAAGTAAATCAATTCTCCCGTCATACTCATTTCAAACTTCTTACTCATTATGTTTAAAAAATCATCACACAGATTTTTATCAGAAAATCCAAACAGAATATCATCAATATAGATTTGAATAATTAGTAATTCATCTCTTACCTTTTTCAAAAATAGGGTGGTGTTTATGCTCCCCTTAATAAAGGTTCTTTCTAGTAAAAAATTTCTTAATCTTTCATATCATGCCTTGGGTGCTTATTTTAGTCCATGTAAAGTCTTTTTTAATTTGAACATATGATTAGGAAATTATGAATTTTCAAAGCCTAGGAGTTGTTCAACGTACACATCTTTTATCACCCCATTCAGAAAGGTACTCTTGATATCTATTTAGTATAATTTGAATCCCTTATAACAGACAAAGGCTAGTAGCACCCTAATGGCTTCTAATCTAACTATAGGGGTAGAGATTTCTTCAAAGTCAATCCCTCCTATCTGATTATACCCCTTAACTACTAATCTTTCTTTATTTCTCACCATAATACTAAAATCATTCCTTTTATTTTTGAAAACCCGTTTAATTCCAACCACACTCTGGTCCTTAGGTCTTTCAACTAGCTCCTGAACATCATTTCATACAAATTGGTTTAACTCTTCTTGTATAGCTAGGATCTAGAATTCATCAGATAGGGCTTGATTTAAGTTGGTGGGTTCAGTCATTAAAATGAAGACAGAGTGGTTTACTGCTTTTCTAAGTCCATACCTAGTTTTAACACCTTCAGATGGGTCTCCTAAGATCAGTTCTTTAGGATTACTTGAAGAATATCTCTATTCTCTAGGCAGTATGTTTACAGGTTCTACCCTTTCCTTCAAATTTGTAGATTCTAATCATTGGGTGACTTCTATAACCTCTTCTTCTTTAACCTTAGACCCTTCAGAATTATTAAATTCATCAAATACAATATGAGTGGTCTCCTCAACTATTAGTGTTCTTTTATTGAAGACTATATAGGATTTTCCAAAACTTGAGTAATCTAGGAACACTCCTTCATCAGATTTTGTGTCAAACTTTTCTAGTTGAGACTTTTCATTATTCAGAATGAACACTTTACATCCAAAGATATAGAGGTAAGAGAGGTTAGGTGTCCTACCCTTCAGGATTTCATAGGGTATCTTGTTTAGCTTGGATCTAAAATTAATCATATTCAAAACATAACAGGTTGTATTCACTGCTTCTGCCCAAAAATATTTAAGAAGTGAGTATTCAGCTAACATGGCTCTAGCTGATTCTACCAGGGTCATGTTCTTCCTTTCAACTACCCTGTTCTATTGAGGGGTTTTAGGAGCTAAAAAAATATGATATATCCCTTGCTCCTTACAGAAAGATTCAAATTTTTCATTCTCAAATTCTCCACTATGGTCACTATGAAGGGTTAAGATTTCACAACCTAGTTTTCTCTGAATACAAGTGAAAAAAGATCTAAACTCCTCGAATGATTCACTTTTATGAGATAGGAATCTAACCCAAGTAAACCTCAAATAATCATTAACTATCACGTACCCAAAGGCTTTCCCTTGTAGGCTTGAAGTACTGATAGGTCCAAAGAGATCCATATAAAAGACTTCTAAGGATTTGCTAGTGTTAATGCCTTTGATTGAGTGCAAGGAGGATTTGACTTACTTTCTTAACTGGCAGGCATCACAAAGGTGGTCCTTAGTGAACTCTAGTTTGGGTATTTCTCTCACTAAGTCTTTTGAGTGATCTTCCTAAGATTTTTCATGCTTGCATGACATAATCTCCTACGCCATAATCATAATTTATCAGCAATTATTTTTAAGTAAAGAGCAGTATCAGCTTTAAAGTAATTTAGATGCAGTATATAAATATTGTTGATTCTCCTTTCCTACAAAATAGATTTTTTATTTAAGATTATTATGCAGTTGGTAGGCATAAATTTTGTGCTGAAGCCTTTATCATAGAGCTGGTTGATGCTGAGCAGATTATATTTTAAGCCATCTACAGGTAAAATATTTTTGATGATGAAATTTTTTGAATTATCAATTGTACCTAAGCCCACCACTCTCCTGGTGGTGTTATCTACAAGTGTTACCTTGCCTCCTGCCCCTGACCTCTAGCAAAATGAATTAATTTGCATCTCCAGTCATATGCCTTAAACATCCGCTGTCCAGGTACCACATGCTCTCACAAGGCCTTGTGTGAGAGCACACCTACAAAATCATCAGATGTTAGATTTGGGAACCCAAATAGATTTGGGTCCCATCTTATGGAAAGAAGAATGAAATACATGCATGCTATATTATGAATTTTGAACTTTAGGTCTCCACACCAAATGTGTTATACGGTAAATGGTGCAAGTGTGAGATATATGTCCTAGAATGCCATAAGAAAAACATCTAACACTAAGAAAAGGGTTAACTAATCTACGTGGGTGATGATACATTTTCCTAGGTTTGAATGATACATGCCATGGTGATGGATTATGTAACTCTTCAAGTGAAGATGGTGTTTTATTTTCTTTAAAAGCTTTTACTTCAGCTTATAAAATTGATTTACACTTTTAAGAATTGAGATATCTATTTTCAATGCATGCACCCTACCATCTGCTTCATCTACTCATGCTTTTTATTTCTTAAATGAGCTTTCTAACTCAATATGAAATACTTTCAAGGAATCATGCTCATCAGTTAATTCTAAATGCTTCTCGTTTAAAATATCAAATTCTTCTAACAAAGCCATGTGATTGCTATCCAGCGTGGAGTGATATTTTCTTGAGCATTCATGCTCTTTCTGCAGAATTAAGAAATCCGATTTGAGGCTTGCATATAACTTTTTAAGCTTCTTATATGAAGAATAAATTTTTTTAAAAAATTCAAACAATTGTTCATAGGTAAGCTCACATACCTCCTCTTGATCAGAATGATCAAGATGATCATCTGCCGTTAAACATAAGTTTATTATCTCCTCTTATACTTCAATTTTAGAAGAGTCTGGAGCTGAGTCCGCCTAGAAAGCCTTTTGGGTCATTTACTTTTCCTTCTTGAACTTAGGTTTTTCTTCACCCTTCTCCTTGCTTGTGTGAGCTTTAAGAGTTCGGCAATCAGACTTCAAGTGCCCTGGCTTTTTGCATTCAAAACATATAACATCAGAAGAAACTTAAGAATTCTTACCAGTTTTTTCTTTTTTTATTTCTGATGATGCTTTTGCTTTCTCTTTAAAAAGCTTTTGAATTGTCTAGTCATCAAAGCAATATCATTAGTTTTTAATCAAGAAGTGTCATTATCAGAATCATTAGCCTTAAGGGCTACAGTTTTCCCCTTTTTCTTTTCACCTGCATCAACCTGCCTTTGATTCACTCCTTGCTCATAGGCAATGAGTGATCCAAGTAAGTTATTGATGGAATAAACATTAAGATTCGTAGATTCAATAATGATAGTAATTTTTACATCAGAGGAAGAAGGTAAACATCGCAAAATCTTGTTCACATTTTCTTAATTTATAAGCTCTCTTCCAAAGGTATGCAAAGAAGTAACAATCTGTGTAAATCTTGTATACATTTTAGAAATTAATTCACTAAGTTTCATGCGAAAGAGTTCATAATCATGAAGCAAAATGTTCAGCCTAGAATATTTAACTTTAGTTGTTCCTTTATAAGATATATGTATAATCTGTCCCAAATTTCTTTTCCAGTAGAATAAATAGAGACAAGCATGTAATCTTCATATTTTAAAGCACAAAAAAAATAGTTCAAACATTTAGCATTCAGTTAAGCTAAATCTCTATCTTTTATGTTCCATTCAAAAAAAGAAAGTTCAGTTTTTATGCCATTAACAAAATGAAAAGGTACAGAATATCCTTTCTTAACTAACATCCACATGCGATAATCAATTGATTGTAAAAAGATGGACATGCAATTTTTCAAAAATTAAAAGAAAAATATTATCAAATAAAGGTGGTCTTGTGATTGAATAATCTTCTACAATATTATGATTATCAAAGTTAGCAATTGATCAAAATTTAAAAGTTTTTTAAAACTTAATTTATAAATCTCGCTCTGATACCACTTAAAAGTTCCTAAGGGTTGTGAAACCCTACAAAATTAGCCGGAGGCTAACCAAGAGGGAGGTGAATTGGTGTTTTAAAAATTCTTAAATAAAAAGAAAAAAAATTATCCTTTTTTAAATATTTTAAAACAAACAATAACCCTTGATGCAGAAGAAAATATAATTTAATGATAACAACACAATCAGATTTTCAACCATAGAACAAATCACTGAAAAAGCAGAAATAAAATACGAAAAAAGTAATAAGAAAAAACACACCGAATTTTATAGTGGTTCAGTCAAATCTGACCTACGTACACTCCCCAAAAACTTCCTTTCTAGGTATTGACTAATCAGTTAGTCTCTCCTTTTGCCCCGACGGCAAGGCGGAGAGGCCCTTACAAAATCTTTCCACCGATCCGGTGAAGTTGAGAACTTTGAATCATTTTTCACCCTCCTAGTGAAGGTAGAGAACCTTGAATCCTTTTACTCTCACTTGGAGTTGGCAAAGAATTACGAATCCTTTTACTCCCACCTAGAGTAGGCAGAGAACCTTAACCTGATGCTGAAGATCGTCTCCACAGAGCAACCAAGGAACAAGGGATGAAGCTTGAAGAAGATGATCGAATCCTTGCTTGGAGCAAACTTTGTGAATTCTCTCACAAACTCCCCCTCATAAGACTCTCTCTCTCTCTCTCTCTCTCTCTCTCTCCCAAACTCTCATTCTCCTTCTCTAATCTCTCTTATGTTAGAACAGCAGCAAAAGATTTGCTTAACACAATTAAGAGAACTTAAATAGGAGGCTTCTAAAAAAATCCTAATTTTTAATTTGGCATCAAAGATCATCCAGGATGATCATACGATCATCCTGTACGATTAGTATAAAATAGTCATTTCAGCAGGATGATCACCTTTGCTCTGTACAATCAATATAAGTATTTTGTACATATCGTCCTATATGATTCTTCAATCATCCGGGTTGATTAGTTCAAGATAGGTGGCGATCGACATGTCATCCCACAATCCTCTCGGGACATCGAGGATGATCAACTGGACGATTAGAAAAAAATTATAGTTTTCATCTTGGACGATAGGGGATCGTCCTATAAAATATAAAAGATCATACCTGATGATCCAAGTAGATCATCTTGTATGATATGATTGATCAATCTAACCATAATTAGTCTGTTAATCATAGGATCAATTTAAGGATGATTGTCATGAATCATCCAGGATAATATGGATCATCCTGTACGATAAGAACAAATTTTGAATTATAAAATCTTGCCTAAATTATGATTGGCAGTTGTATTCTATGATTAAAACATATTGTTATATACGATATAAGGATCATCTAGGATGATTAGTTTAATTAATCTTATTGACACAGATGCCTTAATTAGAGTTTTATGAAAAACTGATCATCTATGATGATATAAATTTCCTTGTATGATTAGTTCGGAAAATTAAAAATTTTTTAACTCACTCACTCTCTTGAGTGTGTGTGTGCAAGGTTACTTAGCTTCATGATCTATCACAGTACATTTGACTCAAGAAAATGTTAAAAATACATTGGAATTGAAATTATAGACTGACTCAATCCTAGTATATCCGATCTTGAGCTGATTGGCGTTGCAAGTGTACTTGGACTTGAAAGGTTAGTGAGCAGGGCAAACAAGACATATATGCAATCCTAAACCCTAAAAGAAATAATAATATTTGCTATCATCAAAATCACAGTACTTGGGCCCATATTTGTAACACTACGTAACCGAGCAGCAGTAGCATAATCAAGACTTAGCTTGCTTTGATGCCTACATAGCACAACAGCAGTAGCAGCAGTAGCAAGACCATGATATGGCCTAGTTTGGAGAACAGTTTGCTTGTCTTCACCGCTTTCTTTAAAGATCAATCTAGAGAAGGATTTTATCAGCCCTAATTTAATTTCTTTCATCCGTTTAGCTATCAAACTAAAGTTCTCATCTCTCGCCAGGGGGCAAGTAGGATTGGCAACTGGATCTAAGGTATGAGATTCCTCTGACAGCTCTTCGTGAGGACCTAGATTAGATGGTCCTCCAGGCATGCTAACCGTTCACGGCGGATGGTTACGATTAGCGGAGATAAGAATGTCTAGAATTTATTTCAAGAGGCACTCCTCCATGGCTTACAGTTCATGGTGAGTAGTGTATTCGAGACTCATGGTATTCTCTAAGGCTTCAGGCTGCCTAGTAGGTAATAGATTTCTTGCCTTCGGCAGCAGTCCATGCTCATCGCACATAAGAGGATGTTGAATCCCATTTTATTTAGTTGATGATGTCGGGCCATACTTTATGCTACCTATTGGCTGAGAATCTGTGGGGAGAATGTGATTAAATATTAGTGTAGGGAAAGGAGAGAGGAAATGAGTTTGAGAGAGACATTAATTTAGACAAAATCTTTATTATCCAAATAAGAAATACAAGAATGGTGAGAGTAGGAGCTCTGCACCATGGAGCTTGAGCTATATAAGAGAAGTAGTACAATGCTTTAAGAATATCTTTCTTCTTTGAATCTCTTTAATGGTTACAGATATTTGGCTTTCTTTTCCCGCTCCACCATATTTTTAACATATTTTCTTCTCCCGAGAAAGAAGAGTTCAAAAAGTTTTAGAAGAAGCAGATCCCTGCATTTCTTTCCTCCTTCTTCCTTCTTTTATAGGATTTGGAAGGATGTATAAGTTATGTCCTAGTACATAGCTGTCCCATTGATCAGTAGTAATAATTTGTCAATACCGAGCTAGTCGGCGACTGGAGAAGACAAGTTAGAGAAGTTTATATGGTAATCAATAGTCGCCTTGTCAAGATGGAAGAGGGCGAGTGTCGTCCAACTGCTATTAATGAGAGATAGCGGAGCGATCTGGATCACCCTATTGAATTAGAAGGGTAAGTAGCATCTGAGTGTGGTCTCAGGCGTATGTGAGGGAAATCTGTAAGAGAGACAATGCACGTCGGCCGCTCCTTGACGTATTGAGCACAAAAGTCATGACTCTCACTTAGATGGATAAAGATTTGTCTAACTGAGAGAGGAACTTCTGAGGTCACCTTTCCCTAGCGGGAGACAACTGTTTGGAGGATGTGATTGATCTCAATGTAGTGCTCTAGTGTTAAGCTTCTCCCAGCTCCTGAGTGAGTCCCTTGAATGAGCTCTTCAGAGAGTGTAGTGCTTTCTCCTATCGATCAACCCGAATGTAACCTATAAGATACATGCTAATGGGTACTTGCACGGGTATTCATGGGTGTACAACATTAATAAAATTGATTAACTTTATTCAAAATACATTTTAGAGTTTCTAAAATTATTTTATATTATTTTGAATTTAATTAACTTCATTTTTTTATTTAATTGATTCCTATTTACTTAAATTGAAACTTATTTTAATTATTACATTATTAATGATTATTTACTTAATTTGAACATCATCATGAACTTGATCACTTGGTGTGTCAACAAATTAAATTGATGTGATCCTAAATTTCTCAGTACTATATACCTAATTTGTTAAGTATGGCTTCACGTGTTAAGTATATCATTAATATCTTAATTAAAGAAATTTACTGATAATAGCTAGAATATTTGTTAATTATTTGTTTTTTCATGTTTACAAATTTACTTAATTTTAAATGTTCCGTTTCATTAAAATTGTCAAATTATATTAACTATGATTACTTAAATGTTAATTATAATTAATAAGCTGGTAAGTGACCCTTAATAAATTTAACTTAATATTAATTTCATTAGATTCATTAAATTATATTTTTTATTTATATTTATTAATTTTAATTACAATAATAATTCAAAATTATCACTCCCAAAATTGCCTAAACTCATGCTTGCCTAGAGAATCAAAGTCTGTCTGGCATGCGACTTCAGGGTACTAGTCTAGGATGTTCAAGCTCAAATAGTAAAGACAATTTGACTAATTTTTTGGAGCCTTTGGGCTAGCAGTAAGCTATCCTTTTTGGTAGCTTTTTTGGGATAATTTTAAATCATTTAAAAGAGTTATTTCAAGGAGAATACTAGCATAGGTATACCTCATATATTTGAGATGAGAATTCTAATGAATTTGTGCATTAAGGCTTTCATTGTAATATGAATACAAGTGTTTTTTTTAAAGAAAACAAAAAGTTTTCATCCATAAGAAAATCATTGTGATGCTTGATTTTGATAAATATATTCTCTTTCAATCTATGTGTTTCTTATAAAATGTTTGCATTATGAATCATCAATCCTTGGTATTAGAGATTGACTATAAGATTTGTTAGGTAATATATGTTTAATTATCTCAAAAATAATTGATAATCTTAGGCTTCATTTGGGACAGCTTCCTTATTGCTTTTTAAAGCAGTTTTTTAGTACAAAAAATTTATAGCTAGAACAAATACTAAAAAATTAACTTAAAAAGCATTAAGAAAGTTATCTCAAATGAAGCCTTAATTTCATATTGTATTGTGTATTAAGTATTTGAATTGCCTAACCCATCAATCTTAGATAATTAGGTTGCACTCGCCCATTAAGGAGAGTATGTTGATTGTAAAAACTACCTAATAATAAATTCAATATTGGAAACCTACTTTGCATGCAGATCACACAAAAATGATAGGCCAGTGGGGGTCAAAGCATGTAAAAATTATTGTGTTCAAATCTCTATGATTTAAGTTTGCATTCCTTATTGCAAATGAACTTAGTCCTTGATTGCTTGAATTGTTATTTGGTGATATTCATGCTTAATGTTTTTGTGTCCTTACATCCTTTTATAGAGTAATCTATAAATTTTGTGCTTAGTATACAATTACTCTCAAATAACAAAAATATTCTTTAGATCGCATATCTTGTATGCTTCGAGTAGCGCTTGGTGGCTTTGAGGGTTGGCAAAACAAATATTGCTTATACAGTTCAGTGGATCTAAAATTTGGAGCTCAAAAGTTAATCACTCAACTGTTAGCTTTATCATTTAACCTACATGTTAGTTCACTTGTGTATGTGTTAATCCTTCTTAGTGCAAAATCATTTAAATTGTGGTTGACATTTATAGGCTCATTTGTATTTGTTAATCAAACTTTGTATATATTGACTCTTACAATTATACACTTGTTTGCATATTAGTTTATATATTTTGATTGTTAAAATTACAAGCTTCTGGGTGTTTGATTGTGTGAGTTTAAGTTGAGAGAATTTTGAAAGAAGCTTAAAATGCCATAGCACATCCTATTCACCCCTCTTTTTGTGTGCCTTAGTATTATTTTGTGAATTGCAAAAAAATAAGCATGGTACAAATGGAGCTAGATATCCCAAGTGTTAAAAGACATGCCTGCATATCAAGGCATCTCTAAACTCAAATATTTATTATTTTATTATTCTCTCTCTCAATGAGATTTTTTTTCTATTATGCTTATCAAATATTTTGTTGGTTACTAAATTATTCATATTTAAAGCAACAAATGACTACCATAATTTATGTGTACGGGTGTTAACATCCATAGTTATTCGTCAAGCTAACTTGATGGAATGTGACGACGACTAAAGATGTGCAGAGTTTTTTGAATAATCACCCAAAAACATCCCTTCTGTATATAAATGACATGTTGCGACTCGGGCTCACGAGTTCTTGTTTTGATGATAACAAATATTATGACTCACATCTCTTAGTATTTTTAATGTATATATTTGTTTGTGTGTATACTAACTTTTCAAGAATAGCATGCACCTTCCAACAAAGTTTTAAGGCTCAAGAATGGGTAGAATAGGTTACGATGTGATGATATTTGTAAAATATCTCTTGATGTACTTTTTATTTTCTTGAGTCAAATCCTGTAAGGTTGTATACTTGCTTGTGACAATGTACACACATACTCAGGGAGAGTGAGATCTAGTCAAAATCAGAAGTTCAACTTTTGAACAAATTGTACTGGATGATCGTCCTGGACGATTTGTTCATTGAACTAATCATCTTAGATGATATTTATATCGTCCTGGACGATCCATTACTATCTCAAAACCCTAGCCTCCATAATAATTTAGGCAAGGATTTAAGATTCAAATTTTGTTCTAATTGTCCTAGATGATCTAGATCGTTCTGGACGATCTATGATAATGTTGTCTAAATTAATACTGTGATTATTCAATCAAATATGCATGATTTGATATTCTGATCGTCCTGGATGATATGTATATCCTACGGGATGATTTTTGCAAAACTTTTACTAATCATCATGGACATCCAGGACTATTAGGTCAAATTCTGCACATCGTCCTGGATGATCCTACGATCGTCCTGGACAATCTTTGGTCGAAGAATTGAGTTTTTAGGGTTTTTTGAAGCCGTCTTTTGGAGCACATCATCCTGGACGATCCTGCGATCGTTCTGGACGATCTTTGCCGCTAGAACTAATTTGGAAGGGTTTTTGGAGCTCTCTATTTAAGTTTTCTCAAGGCACTTGATAGGTGTCTTTGGCAGTCATTAGGGCTTTGTTTCTTCTGGATAAAATTTGAAGAGAGAGCTTGAAAGGGAGAGTGGAAAGGGTGGAGTTTGAGAGGGAGAAGAGCCTTAGAAGAGGGATTTTTGAGGGAGTGTGAGGGGGTTCACACGGTTGCTCTGGCAAACTTGCAGCTAAGTACCATCAGATTCAAGGGCCGTCTCGAGGGAATTTTTGGGAAGAAGAAGATCTCTGTGGTGTCAAAGGACCCGGCTACTCCGTCGCACCGGGGAAGGTGAAAGTGATTTTGTAAGGACTTCTCCGCCTAGCTGTGGGGGATACAGGAGAATCACTAAAGGTGTAGTGCAATACTTGGAGTTGCCTCCGAGAAGTGGATGTAGGTCAGGTTGGACTGAATCACTATAAATCAGGTGTATTCTTTTTGATTATTTTTTGTACTTTATTTTACTGCGATTAACTGCTTATGTGAAATATCTGATTGATCTTTTTATTATTGATTTAATTTATTTTCACTGCAAGATATAAAATTTTTTTTCTTTTTGTTAAAGAAGTTTTTTTAAATATCTAATTCACCCCCCCTCTTGGTTAGCCTCGGGACTAGTTCATAAGGGTTTAACACCCCTATCAAACTTTCAAGTGGTATCAGAGAGGGATTCATAAAATTAAGTTTTGGAAAATTTTTAAATTTTAATCCATGGCTAATTTTGAAAATCGTAATATTATGGAAGGATATTCAATAACTCGACCACCTCTATTTGAAAATATTACTTTTGATTTTTTTTTAAAATTCGTATGTCTACTTTCTTAAAATTAATAGATTATCGCATGTGGCATATGATTCAAACTGATTATTCTGTATCATCACGTATTATAGATGAAATCAAAATTAATATTCCTTTTTCTAAATGTAGAGTAGATCAGATCAATGCTCAATTGAATGTTAAATATTTGAATTATTTTTTCTGTGCTTTAAATTCTGATGATTGCATGATAATATCTACATGTACTACTGGCACAAAAATTTGGAATAAATTGTGCATTACATACGAAGGAACTAGTGAAGTTAAGCAATCTAAGTTGAATTTTCTAATGCACGATTATGAACTTTTTAGCATGAAACCTTATGAGACAATTTTAGACATGTATACTAGGTTTACTCAAATTGTGACATCATTACATGCTTTAGGTAAATAATTTTCAAACTTTGAAAAAGTCAATAAAATTATATGTTCTCTACTTGATAAATTTGATGCCAAAGTTATTACAATTTCCGAATCTAAAATTTTGAACGAATATTCTATTGATAATCTGATTGGCTCACTCATTGCCTACGAGCAAAGTTTGGGTCAAAAGCTTTTGGATGCAGGTGAAACTATAATACTGAAAGCTGAAAACATGGATGAAAGCGACTCAGAAGATATTGAAAGTAAAAAGTTAGCATCAATAACAAATAGATTGAAAAGTCTACTAAAGCACAAGCATCAACATCAATAAAAGTGGAACAAAGGTAAAAAAAGTAAGAATGTTAAGATTTCTTCTGATGTTATTTGCTTTGGATGTAGGAAACTTGGACATATGAAAAATCAGTGCCCGAACTTAAAAATCCTTTCTGAAAAGAAAAAGGGTAAAGCCAAGCAAATTGTAATAAGGATAAATAATGCAGTACAAAAAATCTCCTGGGCAGACCTAGCTTCTGAATAATCAGACCAGGAGCGAGATGATGTGAATTAATATTTTGCTTGTGTTTGTGTTTATGTTTTTATTTTTTTGTTATTTTTTATTTGTTGAGTTTTTATTTTTAATATAGGTGTTATTTTTATGTTTTTTTTTTTTTTCTTTTATAATTTTTAATTTATTTTTCTGTTGTTTGTGTAGTTTCTCTGATCAGCACACACTTATCACCTTTTATTTCATTTACACCTTTTATTTTATTTACACTTGAGAAAATCAAATTATTTTTTCAAAAATTATGTTTTTTAAAAATGGAAAATTTACCTCCAATTTTTCTAAAAATTCTATGTAAGTTGTGATTGATTTCTCTAAAATCAAGCAAAGGAAGGAAACTCATGATTTTGTCTCTCTACCTTATTTCTTTATATAAGGTTATTTCACTTTTGATTTAAAATCTGTTTCAAATTATAAATTAGTTTTTGAAATTGAATCTTTTTCATCTCCCTACATTTTGTCTATCTCATAGGAATCTTTTGCAAGTTAATGAACCTACTTCAAAGATTATCTTAATTAGGTTGTTCGTCTTTATTATAAAAATATGGTTTGCTGATTTTAAGGATTTAAAAAGGAGGCAAATTACAAAAATCAAAAGAGGCACAAAATGAGCCCAAAGCTAAAAAGATGCACAATGTCGTCAAACTGAAAAGATACACAAAATGTATCAAAAATTAAAAGATGCATAAAGAGCGCCAAAATGAAAAGAGGCACAAAATGAGCCCACAAAAAGTTAGCCTCCTTCTTATAAATCTCTAAAGTTTAGAAAATACATGCCTTTTTGATAAATTCGTTACTTGAGTTTGAAAATCATGATTTATGATTCATTTCTTTGTATTAATCTTTTATTAGATATATTTCATGAAAGGAGTTTTGAAAAGATTTTTGTTTCCTTATCTAATTTGTTCCTTGATTTAGAAATTGTCTTAAAAAATTTTTAGGCTTTTTAAAACCTGAGCTTGGATCAACAATTTTTGAATCTCTAACATTTCTAGGTTATGAGTGGTTAATAAATACCTTATTAAGTTTTGAATAAAATCACAAGGTAACTTTCTCATTACAAGAAAATTCTTGATATTTCAAAATATTTTTTCAAATTTTTTTAAAACTAGATCAGGGACCGTGTCGATCTTTTAGTTTGTTTTGTCTATTTTGTTTTTCTATGCTCCTCTTCTTTTTGATAATGTCAAAGGAGGAGAACGTACTATTGTATTTGTGAAGTTTATTTTTATTTGTTGTATTTGTGTAGTTTTTTAAAATTAAAAAAAAATGTTTCTCCCTATTTTAAAAAGTCTTTTCTTAGTGAGGGGAGATTAGGAGAAAATACTTTTTGTTTGCAAATTCAACCAGTAATGTTTGCTATCATCAAAAAGGGAGAGATTGTTGCGACTCGGGCTCACGAGTTCTTGTTTTGATGATAACAAACATTATGGCTCACATCTCCTAGTATTTTAAATGTATATTTATTTGTGTGTATACTAACTTTTCAAGAATAGTATGCACCTTCCAACAAAGTTTCAAGGCTCACGAATGGTTAGAATAGGTTATGATGTGATGATATTTGTAATATCTCTTGATGTACTTTTTATTTTCTTAAGTCAAGTCCTATAAGGGTGTATGCTTGCTTGTGACCATGTACACACATACTCAGGGGGAGTGAGATCTAGTCAAAATCAGAAGTTCAACTTTTGAACAAATTATACTGGACGATCACAGAATCGTCTTGGACGATCTGTTCATTGAACTAATCATCTTAGACGATATTTATATCATCCTGGACGATCCATTACTATCTTAAAATCCTAGCCGCCATGATAATTTAGGCAAGGATTTAAGATTCAAATTTTGTTCTAATCGTCCTAGACTATCTAGATCGTCCTGGACGATCTATGATAATGTTGTCTAAATTAATGTTGTGATTATTCAATGAAATATGCATGATTTGATATTCTGATCATCCTGGATGATCTGTGTATTGTACGGGACGTTTTGTGCAAAATTTGTACTGATCATCCTGGACTATCCTGGGATCATCCAGGACTATCAGGTCAAATTCTGCACATCGTCCTGGACGATCTTTGGCTGCAGAATTGAGTTTTTAGGGTTTTCTGAAGCCGTCTTTTGGAGAACATCGTCCTGGACGATCTTGCGATCGTCCTGGACGATCTTTGCCGCTAGAACTAATTTGGAAATGTTTTTGGAGCTCTCTATTTAAGCTTTCTCAAGGCACTTGATAGGTGTCTTTGGCAGCCATTGAGGCTTCATTTCTTCTGGAGAAAACTTGAAGAGAGAGCTTGAAAGGGAGAGTGGAAAGGGTGGAGTTTGAGAGGGAGAAGAGTCTTGGAAGGGGATTTTCGAGGGAGTGTGAGGGGGTTCACACGGTTGCTCCGGCAAGCTTGCACCTAAGTACCATCGGATTCAAAGGTCGTATAGAGGGAAGTTTTGGGAGGAAGATCTCTATAGTGTCAAAGGACCCGGCTACTCCGCCGCACCGGGGAAGGTGAAAGTGATTTTGTAAGGGCTTCTCTGCCTAGCTGTTGGGGCTAAAGGAGAGTCACTAAATGTGTAGTGCAATACTCGGAGGGTGCCTCCGAGGAGTGGACGTAGGTCAGGTTGGACCGAACCACTATAAATCTGGTGTGTTCTTTCTGATTATTTTTCGCACTTTATTTTATTGCGATTAACTGCTTGGGTGAAATCTCTGATTGATCTTTTTATTTTTGATTTAATTTGTTTCCGCTGCAAGATATAAAAAGATATTTCTTTTGTTAAAGAAGTTTTTTTTTAAATATCCAATTCACCCCCCCCCCCCCCCCCCCCCCCCGGACTAATTCATAAGGGTTTAACACCCCTATCGAACTTTCATGGCATTCAATGTGGTATATTTTACAAAACAAACCATCTCGAATAGAGAAGATGAATGAGAATAAGGAGGATTTAGACAAGAAAGTTGTTATGAAAAAAATCATACATATAGATTATATTATGCTCCCTAGTTTTCCTAATGGAATTATATAATGCCTTAACACTGATAATCTTAGGTTTATTTTTATGGGTAACAAACGGTGACCAAGTGAATAGATCTGGACAATTGGTTTCATTATCTTCTTCTGTGTGCTCAAACAATAATAACATTGAACAATAATTAGCCAAATAAAAATTACATTTAATAGAGGTAAATAATTAAGAATTTTAATGGATTTACTTCTATTTAAATTTTTATTATGCAGGAATATGTGAATAAAAAGACTTTTACATAATATTATCCCCATGATTATTTGGGATTGGTCATGAAGTATACATTAAAAGAAATTCATAAAAATATTAATTAAAAATACTTTCAATTAGTTGTTTTGGATAATATTTTAATGTGCAATATATTAAATTTATGATTAATAAAAATTCTTTTGAATCTGAAGCTTATGGAGCATCTTTGTTGGAGGATGAAATATCAGCATTATTATGTAAAATGTTTGCCTGCTTGTGCCCTATGTGGTAAGTGATTTTTTATTAGTTAAGAGATAAATGAACATTTCCTTGTTCCGGACATAGTCATCGACATTTGTTTGCATGCTTTAATTATTAATAATATATTGTGCAATATGTTTTATTTATTTAATGTATTTTATCTGTTCATATTAATATGAAATGGTAGTGAGCTCAGCCAAGTTACTCATCACAAAAATTGCTGAGGAATCATCTTTATTATTTTTATAAGATAAAGATCAAAATGATCTTTGACTATTTAAAAGTCTTATTTTATTTCTTTGATTATTTAAATATAAACCTAAATGATTCCAAGGAATAATTTGGTCTCTATTTAAAGAAAAAAGGGACCAAATTGATACTTTTATATAGTGGAGGACTTTTTTGATATTTCAACAAAAGTTAGGGGACCAATTTGATCTTTTTTTTATTATTAAGAAATAACTATTGTGATATAAATCATAATTATATTGATATTTAATCGAATTTGATCATAATATATTCTTCATAAAGAACTTTTAATATAATGAAAATTTAAGTATGCATGTATGTATGATATATCCTATTGAATATTTATTAATTAAGCTAACAGGTTCATAGAGTGACAACTCTTCAAAAATCATTAGATTTTCATGAGTTTGTGCTTATCTTCACAATTTTAGGGTGTCATAATAAAATGGATTATGAATATACATAAATTATAAAAAATAAAATGATACATAACTGATGAGATAAGTACTTAAAGATATGAATAATTACAACAAATATGGTTGAACATGTATATGCTAATATAAAAATGTATTAATTATTGTTTCCATATAAATTATCATGAGCATCGACACACTATAAATCACTTAAAGACTTGATGATATTTATTACACTAGTACTCTGTTATAAAAGGTGCCTCTTGTATTATTAATATTGCATGCCTCATGCCTATTCAATTATCCTGTAATTAGTACATTTTGATAATTGGGTTTATTTTTTAAAAACTCACACTGCCATTTTATGATTTTTAGATTATTAGTTGTACATCAACTAGAAGAGAGTTTATAAACTCATACTTTAAGTATAATCTTGGAAGATAATTAAAGTTAGAAGTTATATTGTTATTGCGAAGGTCATTTATCAATCAGATGAGTTATTGTAGCAGTATAATTTTATTTATATTTTTGTGGATAAATTAATAGGTATTATTGAATTTCGATGGTCTAATAATATTATTAGTGGGCAATTATTATCACAATTATGATGTTAATTATTGGAATAAACTCTAAAATTTTTATCTCACTCCATCTTATCGTATTAGTTTTCTATGATATTCTTTCAAGCTTGATGGGCGGAGTTGACATAATTTTTCTTTGGCGCCACAATAATGCCTCTTTTCTTTAAGAAATTATTACATGCAAAGTTTGGACACGAATATCCAGACGGCATCCGGACTCCAATCAAAAAGGACCACATCACATGTATCTAGTGTGTGTAATATATACACAGTGTGTACAAGATTATGCACATATTGTGTACAGCCAACATGATCTATTTTAATTAGAGTCTGAATACAATATATGTCCGAACTATACACATAATAATTTTTTAATAAAAATATACACACTCTGCACTTGAAACCAGTGACATTTCTCCTAAAGGCTAGCTCGCCCCGATTTCTTATAAATAAATATAAAAAATGCATAGCATTAAATAAGAGGCAATTTTTGTTGGTATGTCAACCCGATTAAAAATAAATAACCCGATTAAAAATAAATAGGGCAAAATTTTAATGTAAGTAAATTTAATTATATAATTAAGTATCATAAAATAAAATTTTTAATATTAGATAAAGTAATTCGTTTAACGGAAGACTTGCAAGTCCAATCAGTTGTCCAGTCAATGTAAAACTGTCCAATCAGCAACGCTACAGTAACCCGATTTAATTGTTTGGCATGATCGGAATAATTTCAAGAAAAATGAATCGTCCAAAGATATCTTCCTCCAAAATCAAATTTTATATAGGTATTATCTATTCAGAATTGCTTAAAATCATTTCATTTCAAAGTGAAATAACTGCAATCAGCACTTCAGCAGTTAAAAAAAAAAAAAAAAAAATTTGCAGGGACCTCACAGGCTAGTCAGGAGTACAATCCGAAAAGCGTGGCACATCCTCCAAGACGACGAGCTTCTCCATGGGCAAGCTTGGGCTCATTCCTAAAATTCGGTGACATTATCCTACGCAATCGAAACCTAAGTTTCCCGTCAGCACCGGCTTTAATGGAAGAAAGCGAGCTCCTTGGACCGAAGGAGTGTTATGATTCCTGAGAAACAGAAGAATTAGCGATAGCAGATTTAGCTAATTTAATTTACATAATAATTAAATTTATTTGTTTAAAAATAAATAAATATAAAAAATAATAGCACAAATATAGTAAGCCACCCGTTAGACAAATAATTTGCTACCGTCACAATTTTTTGCTGACTGGACTGGCTATTGTTTTGGCTTTTTATTACACTGATTAGATAGGGCTAGTCGCACATTAAACAGACGACTTTACCTAATTTAAAATTTGTATTTTGCGATGCTTAATTGACTTATAATGTTCTTAACAATCATTAGTTTAAAATTTTGCCCAAATAAATAAGCCAATTAAACACCTCAATTAAAAAAAATAAAAACAATAATTATATAAAATTTAATAAAATCTCTACCTTCTATTCTTCCTATATGTATTTATATATATACATGAGAAATTACTCTGTGAATATGTTGGCCCCACTAACCAACATCCATAAGAGTATTACTAACATTACAGCATCATATACACAAGCATATATTATATAAATTTTATATTTTAGTAATTATTCTTACTCAAGGTTATAACATGATAACTCATCTACATATCAACATAAATAATGATTTATATCGGTAATAGTTATTTCTCATTAATCAAAATTATATAAATAAATTTTTTAAATAATTTATATAACAAGTAGCATGACAAAGCTAATAATCCCAATATATCACTATGATCCAATGAAAAACTAAGAAGAGATATAGCATATTCTATAGTTTTTTTATCAATAATGAAAAGCATATAAATGAGTAGCGAGGGATACATGCCAAACAAAGATAGCTAAGTTTTATCCCTTACCTAATAAAGAGTCACCTACCAAACAAAGACTACAAACATCCCTGCATTCGGTCATGCACTGATCTTCTTGCTCCAACATATGAAGCTCTATAATGCTAAATTCATAAGAATATAGATTAATGTGCTTTCAATTCATTGCACATCAATTTAAAAAATTTCAATGGCTAAATAATCAAAATAATAAATTTAAGTATAAATTTATCGCCTGTGATTTTAGGAATTTCCTTTAGTGTTCATAATTAACGCTGAACGGTCATGAATTACTTCAAAGTTTCGCTACTTAATTATTAGTGATCATAGTTTCATAAAACCCTTAATACCCTTCTATAATTCAATTATCATAAAATCATTTCATTGTTTTAATTTCATAATGATTATATTGATTTTGTCCAATACTCTTTAATAATTTCATATAATTTAAGCAAATATATATATCAAAATATAATCTCATATAATTCCTAATATTCCATGGACATTATTTTTATTAAGAATTTTTTGAGATAATACTTAGTTAATCACTAAATTCTGAGCATAAAATCTTCAATGTAAATTAAAAAACACTAGGTTAGATCTTTCTTGAAAAGGAGAACCCAAATTGTATATTCATACATTCAATCATTAAAGAATAGTCATTAGGAATTTAGGGTTACATATATAAAGGTTTCCTTGCATCATATAATTTAATCTCAACCACACTGAAAACCCGTGAGTATAACGATTAATAATACAGCAAGAATAGGATTTTACCTTGTAAGAATGAAAAAGAAGAACAAAATAATCCATCAAGAAAATATTGGTGAAAGATTTGTATAGCTTCCTCTTCTTATGCAAGTTGTCCGACCATCAACACCTCCTGATTTCAAGTCCTCAAAGCCAATATTGAACATCTCGCCTTCACTCACACTCCATGTTTTAGCCTCAGGTTGGTCCCATATGCGCTCGCAGAGCTCACTCGAGCACTTCTAGCACTCGTCCAACTCCCTCAAGTCTCTCGTTGCTCTCCCACTTCTCACTCGCTCCTCCCTTGTCAATTCTTTGCCCAAGCTCCCAAATTGAGATTTATTGGTGCCCAATGTAGCTTTCTGTATGTTGACTAAGTTTCGTTTGTGATAACTTTTTTGTTGCTTTTTAAAGTAACTTTTTAGTACAAATTTTTTTTTAATTAGAAATTTTTGTACTAGAAAACTTCTTTTGAAAGCATTAAGAAAGTTACCCCAAATGAAGCTAAATTTACAGGCCAACTAAATCAAATATCATCTCTTCATATGTCTTTGTATTTTTTTTCTACTGTTCTAAAATTTGTTGAAGAACTACATTAAGAGTTGAAATGTATCTCATGCTCTCCACATGAAGTTCAAAACTAATAACTTGACAGGAATCCTCTATAATATAAATCTAGCGTAAAATTATCGGGTCTAAGGTAGGCTTAATTTTTGTGCTTTGAATAAGGACACTTAGACTTCCCATATGATAAAAATGAAGGCGTTTAACATGTCACGTAAATAAAATATTTGACTCCCTTGACAAATTCAATCTATTAGTTTTTCAATGTAGGTAACAATCAATTATATTTCTACGGACTTTGACTTCAGATATTCATATATATGTTGCCACAAAACAAAGATAGTCTAAAATTTCTATAAATTGAAATTCCATATATATTAATCCACACTAAAATGCATTAAAAAAATGCTTCAGATTCCAACAAAAATCATAACTATTCAATTGTCATATTTAGCGTGAATCATATATTAAGTATTAATACATTTTCTTAATATATTTTTATCCATTTTCATGGAATGAGATTAATTAAATCATCATACGAGATTAAATCGGGTTCAATAAATTGCTGGTTATGAAATTATTTGCGTGCATCATTTACAACAAAGATTCAATGTAACCAAGACTTGCCCAAAGCCTTGCGTCGCTCATAATCCTATATCTATAAGTCACCTCCGATGTAGATGGCCTGTCGTACGCTAATATATTTACTCACTAATATATTTACATATTTACATATCCATCAAACCTCGATTTTAAGCTACTAAACTTACTCAGTAATATATTTACATATTCACATGTCCATCAAAACTATTCACCTAAAGAACTCCATAACTTGCTCAGTATACTCGCCAGGACTTCATAAAGTCATAAATCATTGTACAACCACTATATACTCATTACATGTCTATTATCCATGCATCTTGGCCTTCATGAGTTATTAACTCATAGAATATACACATTATGCAAACATATTGAATATACTGACATAAAATTTTGAAATTATTTTTAATATTATAAATGAATCTTTTTTATAATCTTTTGAAATATATATTTATTGATAATTTTTAAAAAGTTTTATAAATACCATTTAGTAAAGAAGCCTAATTACCATTTAGTAAGGAAAGCTAATTACCATTTATTTAAGTTTTATAAATGCCATGCATAAACACCATTTGTTGGTATTTCTTAAAAGTTTTTAAGAGTACTATATGAGATGTGCAGATAAGCAAATCTATTTAACGTAGAATTTCTAGATGTCGCAAGAAAATTGATGCAAATGAGTTATAACATAACCACCTAAAACAATAGTATAATCATATGGAAAATTGATTACATTAAAGAGACACTCAAATCTAAAAAAAGTTTTAAAAAAATTTGATGGGTACTGTTTGTGGGAATGATGCAGGTTATTTGCGTTGGTTTATGCTTATGTGTATTCAAATATAAATCCCTACTAAAATTGCAAGCACACGTGTTGATCAAGTAATAAGAGTGTTTATGAGAGAGTGTTGATCCCACGAGGAAATATTCTGCTTCACACAATTATTCTAGTACTGTCTACTAAAAGCTACAAAAATTATCCTACGTAATGAAATTAGGGTTGTATTCTATCTAGAATGAGAATTGCAAAAAAAGTAAAGATACTAATAAATAAAGTAGTTTAGACTAATGACAGTGAAATCTCCTAAGCTTTCCTAAGTAGACTCTCCTAAATTAGTTATAAATCAGAGTATGTGCATCCTTAGATATATGTCAAGCTTGTACGAATGTGAAGAAAGATTTATGGCCTTCCTATAGTTGTTCTATCTCCATAGACTCTAAAGACTAAACATCCTATGCCTAGGCATGCAAATAATTCATTCCAATTCTCCTAATTATTATAATATTCTCCATTGAGGCATTCTATCATACTAGGTTTTAATTCAAGATATCGCCACTGCATAGATTAAATTAAGAGAGAGAGAGAGAGATTAAAAAAACCATTCATTATTTAAAGTACAAGATTCTATATGAGTAATTACTTAGGTTTTTACAGCATTATTCCAAAACTATGATTTTAGCTGGCTATAGAATAAAAATAAAATAATATAATTTTCATTCATTGCTCAAGAAAGAAAGTAAAAGTAAAGAGAGCAATAATATATCACTCAAAATAATGGATCCCAAATAAATCAAGCAGATGAATCCTTTCTAAAGTGGATCTCCTCTTAAAACTTTACTCTCGACATTCCTTCTTAAAATATTTGCTTACTCACTATAATGTGAAACACCCACTCTAAAGTATGTACCATACTCTCCTCTAGTCTCTTCTCTAAGATATTAATTTAGAACTTTAGCACACTCACACACACAAAAAAAAAATTATTTATACTTATTACAAAAATGGCTCAAGTGTCGCGGTGCCCGACAGGATGACACAGTGGCGCTCGACAAGGTGGCACCGCTGCGTTATAATTTGAACTAGCACCTTAGCACTGCATTGGGCTGACCCAGCACGTCTATTTACTTATCCGACGTGAAGGTTGATTGATCCGGTGTGGTGCTTATTTCCTTAATTGTTCCTCAACATCACTACAAAAGTTGGGTGTTGCGGTGCTCTCTTACATCATCTAGAGCTATGGTGCTTCCAAGGTCGATGCTCTGGCGTTGAATTATTATGCAACTTTCCTGAGATTTTGTCGTAACAATGTTGTTTTATGGTGTTACGGCATTGCAAAGTGCTATGGTGTTGACCTTTGTTCCACAGGATGCTGAATTGAATGATATTTTTTCTTGAGACTTTGGCACTGCAATGTCCTGATATGGCGTCAGGGCGTTAATGATGCTACGACGCTTATGATTCTGGCATTGCGATGCTGCTTCAATACTTGTAAATTTTTCTCTATTTCCTGATAAATTCATGCACAACATCGATTAAAGATAAATATATTCTCTGAAATTTAACACAATAAAATATTACATATTTTTCACTTAACAAATCCCCCTAGCTTAAACTCTTGATTGTCCTCAAACAATTAAGTTTACACCTTTAATTAGCTTCATTGGTTCAAATAAAAATTTTGTAATTTAAAATTAACTAAGATATAAGATAATACTCCATCATTTTGATGTGAATTGAAATGATCAAAGAATGACAATTTTAATTTAACAAATCATGAACAATTATCCTAAGGATTCACTTTCATTAATATTCAAATTGAACTCATCAATTACAAGTGTAAGTGTAATGTTAACTTACTAGTTTAGATTGAATAGTTTATCATTTAGGAATTGGTTGTGCAATAGATAATTTTGAAATTCAATTATAAACCTTCATATACAATAGCTCCCTTACACTCTCTTCACTAAAATTATGTATTAGGATCCTTTTAGGAATTCAACATCCTCATATACAAATTTTTTATATTATAGTACTCATTTTTCTTTTGATTTTCTTTCATTTCACTTCTATTCTTTTTAATACACTTGAGTACTAAAGTAATAATTTTGAAGATCTGATTAACTTTCTTCCTTTAGGAAATTCGAATTTGGAATTATGTAAAGATTGTGCAAGTTTACTAATTTCATATATGAGTTGATAATGAATTTTTTAAATTAATCTAAGTACTTTCTTTTTGTAAACTTAGTTATACAATTATGTCATAAATAGTCAGTGCTTAAGTGTTGTAACAGTTAAGTTCAAAATTGAAGTATTAACTTAGATAATTTTCCTTAGTTGATTGTGATGATTTCAAATTATAAATTGTTATTCTGTGTTTATTCAATTGAGCACATATTTTTTCATATTATTCTTAATTTTAAATAAATTTTAATTGCTATTTTTATTTTGGATAAATTAATTACCAAAGTGTAATATTTGGAGGACATTTCAATAGTTAAGCAAAATAAAAAATTAATTAATGAAAATTTAACTAACTAACATAAACAACAAACAAAATAAAGTGCAATAGTAATAAAAATAACAAAACATAATACTGTAAATAGAATTTGATCATATACACATCAACACAACAAATTTGGGTTGCCTCCCATCAACACTAAGTTTATATCTTCATCCAAACTTGCCAAGATATTTCATTTTGGTTAGGTGGTATCAATACTACTCCTCAAATTTTTCAAGCTATGATCTTTTTCTTTTTCCTTTGGATTAACTTCAGTAGTATTGGATAAGGTGCTATTTGACTTACTGCTAAAGGATATTGCAAGATATCCTAATTAATTTTCTTAATTCTTAATGAAAACATCTTAACTCTACAATTGGTTTCCCATCTGACTTAATAAGTCCTTAAATATGTCTTCGTATCTCTATATTGATTATTTTGACTAAAAATTGGGGGATAAGAAGGTTTAGGTTCATTGATAATGGTTGAGGATAATTCTAATTTCCTACTAGGTTTTATTGGTTTGCATTCTACTTATTTCCACCATTATTATTATTCCAACACAAATTAAGGTGGTTCCTCCAACCTTGATTATAGGTATTAGAATAGAGATTATTTTCTTTCAATTAAATGTACATTATCAATCCCTTGAGTACTAAACTCATTGGTAGAATTCAAATCATGCTCCTCCAAATGCATTTGAGATCCTAACCCAAACTAACTCTAAAATAATCTAACTTCTTAAACATGATAGTTACTTAAGCTAACTAAATTGATAAAGCATCCGACTTATAGACACTTACTACTCTCTTAGGATTCACTCTATCATAAGGCCACAAGAAATTATTTGTTTCCATCTCCTCTATCAAGGCATATTCCTCTTCAAAGGGCTCTGACATCAAAGAACATCCAATTACAACATCAATTATTGACCTAAGGGATGTAATAAGCCCATATTAAAAAGTTTAAATCACCAACCAATCACACAAAGCATGATGAGGGCACTTTCTAAGCATCTCCTTAAATCTTTCTCAACTCTCCTCGATTGTATCTCCTTCAAGCTAGGAAAAGAAGTGATATTATTCCTAAGCTTAGTAGTTTTAGAAGGTAGAAAATACTTTGCTAGGAACTTATGTGCCAACTCATTCCAAATGATTATAAAGTCTGGGAGCAAGGAACTCAACCAAATCTTAGCTTTATCCCTCAGAGAAAGAAAATAAATAAAGTCTAATAACATCATTGCTAACTACATTATACTTGAATGTTATATAGATTTCTAAGAAACTACTTAAGTGTAAGTTTATATTTATAAGAGGTTGTGCTTTTTGTTAATGATATTCTTCATCAGGATAAGACTAGAGAGGAAGCTGAAGGTAAATTTGAATTATGGAGGTCAACCTTAGAGTTTAAAGGTTTTCATTTGAGTAGATCTAAAACTAAATATATGGAGTGTAATTTTAGTAATAATAGATCTAGAGGAGAGATTATGACTTTGGGCGATCAAGTCATTAATAATAGTAAATATTTTAGATATCTTGGGTCTATTATTCCAAGTGATGGAGAAATAGATGGGGATATTATTAGCAGATTCAAGTTGGATGGCTGAAGTGGATGAATGCACTGGGCTTGTGTAACAGAAAAGTCCCCCTCAAACTTAACCAAAAATTCTATAAGATGGTGGTGAGATCTGCAATGCTCTATGGTGTAAAATGTTTGCCATTAAAAGAGAAGCATAATATTAAGTTAAGTGTTGCAGAGATGAGGATGCTCAGGTGGATAAGTGGCTTTACTCTTAGAGATATGATACAAAATGAGCATATATGGGAAAAGGTTGGAGTAGCTCCAGTGGAATATAAGATTAGATAGAGTAACCTTGGATGGTTTAGTCACATAAAATGACAACCTTCTGATGTCCCAATTAGGAAAGTAGATGTACTAGATTTAGCTTATATTAAAAAAGGTAGAGGTAGACATAAAAAGATTTGGTTAGAAAATATTAGAAATAACCTTTCTTTTTTATACTTAAATGAGAATTTAACTCTTAACAGGACACAATGGAGAAAATGGTTTCATGTAGCCAACCCCACGTAGTGGGATAAAGGCTTGTTATTGTTGTTGTTATTATTTTAGTTGATACTTTGATTAATTCTATCTACATACTCCCTAAGAGGCATAGGATGGTTCTGATGTAGATTTGGTTCAACCATTCCTAATGATAAAGTCTTTTTATATTTTCTTATTTTTTTAAGGGTCCTTTCAATCTCAAAATCAAATAATAAAGGCTCCTTACTAACTCTAGTATGTATACATATTTCAAAAGAAAAAAATTGAAATGTAATTGACAAAATAAAAAATTATAAGATATTAACAGTCATAGATTCATAAAAGAATAATGATAACTAAACAAGATATAAGTAGGATTAAATATGAATTTTTTTTAATAATATAGAAATAATAGTAAGAACATACATTACTTCCCTAGCAACAACACCAAAAACTTGATGGGTACTATTTTTGGAGATGATGCAGATTATTTACTTATGTGTATTCAAATATAAATCCCCATTAAAAATATAAATGCACATGTTAATCAAGTAATAAAAGTATTTATGAGATAGTGTGAATCCCACGAGGAAGTGTTCTGCTTCACACGATTATTCTAATATTGTCTACTTCAAGATACAAAAATTATTGTAAATAAAGAAATCAGGATTGTATTATGTCTAGAATGAGAATTGCAGAAGAAAAGTGAAGATACCAATAGATAAAGTATTTTAGACAAATGACAGTCAACTCTCCTAAGCTTTTCTAAGTAGACTCTCTGAAATTAGTTGTGAATTAGAGCATGTGCATCCTTAGATCTTTATCATGCTTACAAGGATGTAAGGAAGGTTTATGGCCTTCCTACTATTGTTCTATCTCCATAGATCCTAGAAGACTAAACATCCTATGTCTAGGCATGTAAGTATTCCATTCCAATTCTCTTAATTATTCCAATACTCATTCATTGTGACAATATATAACACTAGGTTTTAATTATACACATAACCACTACATAGATTAAATTAAGAGCGAGATATTTTGAAAACAACCATTCTAAATTTAAAATATAAGAGTCTTCATTAGTAATTACTTAGATTTTTACAATATTAGTCCAAAAATATGAGTTGAGTTTTCCATTGAATAAAAATAGAATAATATAATTTCCATTCCTTATTCAAGAAAGAAAGTACAAGTAGAAAGAGTAAGAAGATATCACTTAGAATGAAAGATCCCATATGAATCCTGTAGATGAGCCCTTCATAAAGTGAATCTTCCCTTACAACTTTGCTCAATACACTTCTTTCCTCTCCAAATATTTGTTTTCTCACTACAATGTTAGCCACTACTCTAAAGTATATACCATACTATCTTCAAGCCTCTTCTCTAACAAAACTATTCAAAACTTTAGTACACTCATAAATAAAAATAAAAAACTATTTATATTTATTACAAAAATTTCTTAGTGGTCATGGCACTCAACAAAGTGGCACCACGGTGTTATGAAATGAACTAGCACCTCGGTGCTGCTAAAGGTTCTTCGTTGCGGCACTGAGCTGACCCAACAAAGCTGTTTGTTGATCTCGTATAACAGTTAGCTGATCTGGCATGTCTTGTCTTTTTCTTAATTGTTCCACTATGGCGCTACAAAAGTTGGACGTTTTGGCACTCACTTACATCATCTAGCACTACAATGCTTCCAATGTCGGTGCTCCAACATTGAATTATTGTTCAATTTTCTCATGACTCTGGCGCTATAATATTAATTTCTAGCGCTACGGCATTATAAAGCATTGCAGCATTGACCTTAGTTTTTTGGGGAGCTAAATTAAAAAACATTATTCTCTAGACTCTGGAGCTGCAACATCCAGATATGGTATCACGGAGTTAACAATGCTGCGAAGCTTATAGTTTCAGCGCTGTGGTGCTAGTTCAATACTTATGAATTTTTTTTCCATTTCCTAAGAAATTCCCGCACAACATTGACTAAAGACAAACATATTCACTAGAATTTAACACAAGAAAATACTGTATAATGTTTACTTAACAAAAATACATAAATATAAAAACTTTAAACCCTTTTTAAATAAAATTCAACATATGAAATCTTAAATTAATTCAAAACATTCAAGGAGATGAAGATTCATTTTAGATTTTAAAGAAGTTGTAATAACCCAATATAACAAATGAACCTGATCGAATTTGGATTGACCGACACACGTGAAACTCCCAATCCTGTATATTTTTTAATTTCAACTTTGCTTGCGAGATTCTCCCGCATCTTCTCTATTATGGGAGTAATTTAAATGAGTTAAAACAAGGGTATCACCCTTATTCTCCTTCTCACTTCTCTTAGTAGCCGCCAAACCTTCCTCTCTCCCTCTCATAGGTGTTGGACGCCTTCTCCCTCTCATAACTATCATTATAAGAAGTTATCAGCCTTCCTCTTCCTTTGACCAAACACCAACATCAAAGAAAACCTCTTCTTTGAAAGTTTTATATTTCTTCACATGTTAACTTCCTTCCTCTTCCTAATCTAATCAAGAAATAGCAATTTTTTCTCTCTTTTTCCCCCATCAACCAAAGCTATTAGTAATAGTGATTATTTTTTTTGTATTTTGGTGGATTAGATTGAGTGAGATTATTAATCAATTAATCTTGTATGATTTTATATTTTCTTTCTGCATGTAGACTTGACTAATAAGAATATAACCTATATCATTTAGGCTTGGTTATAGAAATTTTATTAGGTACCCAAGGCAGCTCGAAAGAGAATCGGTTCATACTAATCTAGTTCAAGAAATTTGGGAGTAAAATGAAATATTATAGTATCAACTTGACCCTTATATGTATTCCACGATCAATTGTGTGTGACAAAAAAGATGACTAATCAATGCGACACTATGCAAAAAAATAATTGAATGTCATCCAAATGCAAAATTGATTGCACCATTACATTAGGAATGTCGAATTTACCTTTGAGAGACCTCTCACAATTAATTTCAGCGAAGATGGTAAAAAATGTCGGACTACACATGTGACATCATGCTAGGTCAGTCAGAGAAACGATGTCCATTCACAAAATGAACATTATCACTGCATCTAGACCATCAAAATTACCAAAAAAAGCACCCATCTTTCATGGCCTGTCATACAAGTGAAGAAGTGAAATTTTACCCACGCATGAGGCGATGACATGCAAATTGAGGCGCACAAAAAATGAGCGAGGGGTCAATTCACATATATTTGTCAATTTGAGTATTATTTTTTCTTTATTTTATAATAATATTATTATATTAATTTTCTTTACATATGTATACATAATATAATATTTAAAAAATTATCCTATCTTAATATAGTCCCATCAATATGCTACCAAAGACGCATTAAATACTACCAAATCCTTATCTAACTACTTGTTGTCCCATTCGTTAGTGTGGTAGAATAAAAAATGGGGAAATAACCTAAAAAAAATTTGAAGGCATAAACATGCTCCCTCTAACTCTCGACTCTCACTTAGGGGTTGTTTGGTTGGAAGTAAAGTGGGTGTGAAGTATTCCAATGCAGGGGTTTTAAAAAAAATTTGATATTTGGTTGGACGAAAAAGAAAATGTAGTGTAAAATTCTAAAGAATTTCTTTCTCCTCTTTAGTTCAATTTTGATGAATTATAAACTCAATTCATTTTCAGTGAATTCCATTTTCACTACAAGAAAAATGTTTATAACCACCTCCGACCGCCCCCACGGGCCATCACTGGCCACGACCCATCAGTTGACATTGCCCGCCGATGTAACCACCACTGCTGCCCGCTACTGCTGGATACAGCCGCTTGCAATCACCAGTTACTACCGCCAATGTGAGCCACCAATCACCATAATTATTGGACTTTACACTTCATTCATTTTACTACATGCCAAAAAAAAAAATAATCACCTATATTTATTTTATAGTCATCTAAATAAATCTAAAATATTTCAAATATAATACATTTAGTTTACACTGCATTCCTTAATAGCCAACCAAATAGCCCCTTATAAACACAACCCACACAACCACGCAGAGCTCTCATCACTCTCATAATCGCACCTCCCTTTGCCCTTCATGCTCTTATATCTCTCTACATCTACAAACCACCGCCTCCTATAACCCTCAATCAACCACTTTTGTCGACACACCAAGCTCGACCTACGCGAGGTCCCCTCTCCATTCCTATCTTATGCAACATACCCCTTTTCTTAAGCCACTCTAGCCACTGCACTGAACCAAATTGGTCGCCAACATTCTCGATCTCTCCACTTCTTTCCACCTGTAAACATGTATCTGGCTTACAACTGCACATGCTTTCCCCTCCTTTGCTCTATGTGCCATGCAACCCATCCTCACTAAACCACACCTCCTTCCCTCTTCTTCATAATTGCAGAACAACTACCTTTCAACCATCATGTAGCCTCACTCCTACCTCTCAGTAGCTCTACACCACCCATCTCCTCACCCAACCTTTAGCAATTGGCTTTCCTCCTTGCAACTGCACATTTCCCCCACATAACCAACTCTTGAAAGTTCGATAGGGATGTTAAGCCCTAGTGAACTAGTCCCGAGGCTAACCAAGAGGGGGGGTGAAATGATTATTTAAAAATTTCATGACAACAATGAAAAATCTTTTCGATACTTAGCAGCGAAAATAATTAAATAAGAATGAAAAGATCAATCTCAGATATTCACCCACGCAGTTAATATCAAAAAGTAAAGTGCAGAACTGAATCAGAAAAGTAAACCAGATTTTATAGTGGTTCGATCAACTTGACCTACGTCCACTCCCCGGAGCCTCCCCTCCGGGTATTGCACTAAACAAAAAAGTGTCTCTCCTTTTGCTCCCATAGCAAGGTGCAGAAGCCTGTACAAGACCTCCTTTTCACCACACGGTGGGGCAGAGAACCCGACCTCCTTTTGCTTCCTCCTGAAGCAGGTAGAGAACCTTCGAACTCCTTTTGCTTCCACCTGAAGCGGGCAGAGAACCCCGGATCTTCTTGCGAACGATCCTCCCACGACGAACACCAACTAGACCAAAGACGATGAGCGGAGAAGATGACTCTGATCCGTGCTTGGAGCAACCTTAGTGAATCCCTCACTAACTCCCCCTCACAAGATCCTCTCTCTCTCTCCCAACTCTCTCTCTCTCTAGGGTTTCTATGGGAAGGAAGGTGGCAAAAGATTTTTCTTGTTTCAAGAAAATTTGCTTTTATAGGAAGGCTTAAAATTTGCCCTAAATCTCAACTGGTCGGCCAAGATCGTCCAGGACGATCGGTAGATCGTCCTGTACGATCAGTTCAAATTCAGCTGAGTCAGCCTGGACGATCTGGCTCTTCTGGACGATTAGCAGAAAAAATTGTTCATATCGTCCCGTACGATACTACGATCGTCCGGGACGATTAGTACAAATAGAGGAATATCGTCCAGAGGACAGTTCAGGTCGTCTAGAGAAACCTGTGTTGGACGACCAAAAAATGACTTGATCGTCCAGGACGATAGGGACATCGTCCTGTATGATTAGTTCAAAAGTGCCCAAATCGTCCTGAACACAGTTCGGGACGTACAGCTGAAATGCACTAGACGATCATGATCGTCCTGGACGATCCTGCGATCGTCCAGGACGATATGATCATATCAATCAAAAATAAATTACTTTCCTTAATTACCAGATTAAATTAGGCATGATTGTACTGAATCGTCCAGGACGATACACGTATCGTCGAGGACGATCAGACCAAATAACTTAAAATAAAAACTTGCCTAACTTGATCTGGTGGCTGAGAATTTCTGATTTGAGCATATCATCCCGTACGATCCAAAGATCGTCCAGGATGATCTGCTTAATAAGACCCTCTTAACTTGGTCGCCCTAATTAGGGTTTCTGTTTTTACCTGATTGTCCAGGACGATGTGAATATCGTCCAGGATGATCTGAACAAAAAAAGAACAGAAACTCTAATTCACTCAAGCTCTCCCCCTGAGTGTGTGTGTGTAAGGTTACTTAGCTGGGGGATCAGTTACATTACAATTTACTCAAGAAAAAGAAAAATATTACATTGGACACACTTGGACCTGATCTTGAGTTGGCTTGATTTGCTTGTGATCTTTTGTGCCTGAAACGGGTTAGCCAAGCAAAACACACTAGAAACATGTTTGTCATCATCAAAACCAGATTTGCAATAATCTCCCCCTTTTTGATAATGGCAAACATTTATATAGTAGTTAGAAAATAACATTAACTAAGAGATCGAAAAAATAAATATATTTTTTTTCAATTTTCATTTAACTAAATCAATACAGGAAACATAACACATAATAAAAAACTGAAACGACTACAACTGACTCCCCCTTTTGACATCACAAAAAGGAGGAGGGTAAACAGAAATACTAAAAAGCATCAGTACAGAATAGAAAAGAAAACAACTACAAAACAGAAAACTAGAACGAAGGCGGATCCTGATCGGAAGAAGGAGGTGGCTGTGGTGGGTTGAAGTAGTGGTGAAGGACAGGAGTGGGGTGATGTGAATTCGATCCCCTGCCTTTGGAATGACGGAGGAACAAAGAACATGCTGAATAGTCCGGGCGTCCTTAAGAAGAGTGGTGCAGGCATTGTCATGATAAGGGGCATTTGTATTACGAAGGAATTGATTGGCGACACGCCAATCATAGTCTGGGTCAGTGATAAGGGTGTGGAGTTTGTCGTCAGTGATGGAAAGTTGGAGAATATTATGAAAGTCCTGATAGGTAAGTTCGACTGGGTGCTGATTTACATAAGAGCGGAGGGTGGAATAATCAGCCGAAATCCACAAGTTTGCAAAGAAAACACGAAGAAGTTCTGAGCTAAAGGGAAATGCGAGAGTCATGATGAAGGTGAGGGAGGTGTGTGCGAAGAGGTCAAGGACAAGATAAGTGAGAGTGCGGAGATTTATGATTTTCGACGGCATGATCCCCACTTCACAATATCGCTCGTAGGCAGCCTAATCGGCTGTATTGGGGAAGCGAGGATCAACAGGTCCCCGGGAGGAACTGGCACCCTTTTGACGGGACCGTTTGCCACCAGCCATTAGGAATCAAAAGTGTAAGGAAGTAGAAGGAGAGTAGAAGAAAGGTGTGAAAAATCCTTAAGAAAACTGCTGTTTATATAGAAAACGGCCTGATCGTCCCGTAGGATCGCGACATCGTCCGGGACGATATGGGCATTTATGACGTCCTAGACGATTGGTCAAAAAAGCGGTCTGATCGTCCAGGACGATTAGACACAGACGATCGTCCCGAGGAGTCATGCTGGATGACCATTGACGAAAAGGTATCGTCTAGGATGATTAGGTGGATCGTCCCGGACGATATGCAATAAGTGTGTCGGACGGGCCGAATTCCAATCGTTCAGCAGCTGACACATGGATCGTCCAGGACGATAAGGTGGATCGTCCTGGACGATGGACAATAATTGGAGCAATGTCAGCCATTTGATCAGATCAGGAGGATATGGATCATATCGTCCAGGATGATGTAAGGATCGTCCAGGACGATCACCAATAATTGGAGTTCTTTCAGCAGCAGGAGCAGTGTTGGGATGATTTTGAATGAATCGTCAGGATGATGTTTGGATCGTCCAGGATGAAGAGGATCGTCGAGGACGATCGAGGTATCGTCCAGGACGATGTGAAGAAAATAGAAAAAGATGAGGATGAAGATGATAGATCAGGATCCTAAAAATACAACCATGAAATCAAAATAAAACAAAAATGAATAAAACTCATAGCAAAAACACCTAAAAGCAACATTTTTTTTTGATCAAGCTACTCGAGTAAATCAGAATTTTTTTCTTGATTTTAGATTCAAAAACCAATAAGAAGACAATTGACAGCGCTGAAATCCAGAAAAGGTTAGAAAAATCAACTTTCGTAACTCCGACCCTGGGCACCTTATCGATGCAAACCTCTTTCAAAATAAAAATTCGATTCAGAAGAAAAGACATTAGATTTGAAAAGAGATCCTTTCAAGCCTCGTTCCAGAAAAATAACTGATATAATAGAGTAACAAAGTAAAAAATCAGAAATCAGAATTTTCAAAACACAAGCTTTTGAAAGTATTAAGCGGCATACGGATTTTTCTAAGACCTTTTAACGATCTGAAAGGAAAGAAAGCTTGGTTGGGCTCATTTTGTGCCTCTTTTTCAATTTAGTTGGCGCTTGCGTATCTTTTCATTTTTGATACACTTTGTGTATCAAATTTGGCAATTTCGCATCTTTTCAGTTTTGGGTTCATTTTGTGCCTCTTTTTCAATTTATTTGGCGCACTGCACATCTTTTGTAAGCTTCCTCCTTTTTATCATCATTAAAGAGTCTTAGCTGTGAAACTATCTTCCATACATAGGAGATGACTCTCCACAGTAAGGAAGAATGATTCACAAAATAAAAGCCATACATCATATGATAAATGCAATCACTTGGTTTAGAAAATCAAACTAATGACTTAAGACTTTGAAAAACACTATTGATATGAGGTAGATTACTGTAGGAAGATAAAATAATCTCTATTTCAAAAATTAACATTTTAATTTTGAAGAGGATTTTTATCCAAAAGAAACTATACACTAGTAAAGGAGTTAGAGGAAGAGAAACAATTATTAATGTTTCTTCCCTTTAACAGATTCAGTGGAGTCAATCACTGCTTACCAGCTTCCAAATCAAAACAAGGTAAAACTCCCAGTCAGAAATTCAGATTATCAGAAGTAGTGAGCGGTGATCAGATTTTTAAAAGCATAAAATAGTAAGTGCAAGATATGAACCAGTGAATAAAGAACAGGTAGAAAATCACATCAAACTAAATGCTCAAATCAAACTAACAGTAAGGCTAAAAATAGAAATCAGCAGAAGAAATAAAATCAACTGAAAGTAAATAACCAAACCAAAAACTAACTAACAGAAAATAGAATACCAATCAGAACAATCAAAAATCAGCAGTCATCAGAATCAAGCATTTATATCAATCACTCCTAATCTAGTTCTCAGAATGCTGAATGAGTCAAAGGCCAGTGGTTTAGTGAATAAGTCAGCCAGCTGATTTTTAGTTGCTACATGATGTAGCTCAATGTCCCCTTTTGTAACATGGTCCCTAATGAAGTGATGCCTTATATCAATGTGTTTGGTCCTAAAATGTTGGATTGGATTCTTAGAGATACAGATGGTACTAGTATTATCAAATAGAACAGAAATTGTGCCAACAGGTACCCCTAAATCCAAGACTTGTTGCTTCAACCAAAGAACTTGGACCACACAACTCCCTAAGGCAATGTACTCAGCTTCAGCAATGGAAAGTGCAACTGAGTTCTATTTTCTACTGGACCAGGAGACTAACGACTGTCCTATGAATTGACAAGTCCCAGAAGTGCTATTTCTATCCACCCTACACCCCGCAAAGTCAGAATCAGAATATCCAATGATCTCAAAAGAGGTGCTGTGCCTAGGGTATCAGATTCCTAGGTTTGGGGTCCCTAAAAGATATCTAAGAATTCTCTTAACAGCAGTCAGGTGGGACTCTTTAGGATCAGCCTGAAACCTAGCACAAAGACAGACACTAAACATGATATCAGGTCGGCTAGCAGTCAGGTAAAGCAGTGATCCTACTATCCCTCTATACTTCTTCTGATCAACAGATTTTCCACTTGAATCCTTATCTAACTGAACTGAGGAGGTCATGGGAGTATTGATTGGCTTGGCTTTGTCCATTTCATATTTCTTCAAAATGTCCTTAGTATATTTAGATTGATTGAGAAAGGTTCCATCATCTATTTGCCTCATGCTAAACCCCAAAAAGTAGGACAATTCTCCCATCATACTCATCTCAAACTCCTTACTCATTGTTTTAGAAAACTCATCACATAAATATTTATCAGAAGATCCAAAAATGATATCATCAACATAAATCTGGACAATGAGTAAGTCATCCTCTATTCTCCTCAGAAAAAGGGTGGTGTCTACGCTCCCCTTAACAAACTCTCTTTCTAACAGGAATGTGCTAAGCCTCTCATACCAAGCTCTGGGTGCCTGTTTCAATCCATATAAGGCCTTTTTTAATTTATAAGCATGATTTGGATATTGGGAACTCTCAAAACTGGGGGTTGTTCTACAAAAATATCTTCTTTTATTATCCCATTTAAAAAGGCACTCTTAACATCTATTTGAAACAGCTTGAATCCCTTATAACAGTCAAAGGCTAGTAGTACTCTAATGGCTTCCAATCTAGCTACAGGGGCAAAAGTCTCCTCAAAATCTATCCCTTCTATCTGATTAAACCCCTTAGCCACCAATCTTGCCTTATTTCTCACCACCACACCAGAATCGTTCATCTTATTCTTAAAGACCCACTTGGTTCCCACAATACTTTGATTTCTATGTCTTTCTACTAACTCCCAAATATCATTTCTTACAAATTGATTCAATTCTTCCTGCATAGCTAAAATCCAAAACTCATCTGAGAGGGCTTGATTGATGTTGGTGGGTTCAGTCATTGAGATAAAAGCAGAATGGTTTACTTCCTTCCTAAGTCCATGCCTAGTTCTAACACCTTCAGAAGGGTCTCCTAAGATCAGTTCTTTAGGATGACTCGAAGAATATCTCCAATCTCCAGGCAAAGTGGTTTGAGGTTCTACCCTTTCCTCCAGACTTGTATTTCCAACCCCTTGGGTAACCTCAATAATCTCTTCATCTTCTACTTCAGATCTAGACTCCTTAGGATCAGATTCATCAAATACTACATGGGTTATTTCTTCCACCACCAAAGTCCTCTTATTGAACACCCTAAAGGATTTCCCCACACTTGAATATCCTAAGAACACTCCTTCATCAGATTTGGGGTCAAATTTTCCTAAGGGTGACTTCCCATTATTCAGAATGAAAACCTTACAGCCAAAGATATGGAGGTGGGACAGATTTGGAGTTCTACCCTTAATGATCTCATAAGGTGTTTTGTTCAGTTTGACTCTCACATTCACCATATTCAGCACATAACAGGCAGTGTTCACCGCTTCAGCCCAAAAGTATTTTGGAAGTGAATACTCGGCAAGCATGGCTCTAGCGGTTTCCACTAAGGTCCTGTTCTTCCTTTCAGCTATCCCGTTCTGCTGAGGGGTCCTAGGTGCTGAGAAATTGTGACTAATCCCTTGCTCCTCACAAAAACTTCGAAATCTTTCATTTTCAAACTCCCCTCCGTGATCACTATGGATGGTAATAATCTCACATCCTAACTTCTTCTGAATCCAACTAGAGAAAGATCTAAACTCATCAAATGACTCAGATTTATATGACAAAAATTTCACCCAAGTGAACCTCGAATAGTCATCTATAATCACAAACCCATAGACTCTTCCCCCTAAGCTGGCAGTGCTAATGGGTCCAAAGAGGTCCATGTGAAGAACTTCTAACGGTTTAGAGGTGCTAATGTCCTTAACAGAGTGAAAAGAGGACTGGACTTGCTTCCCCAACTGACAGGCATCACACAGGTGATCCTTAGTGAACTTAAGCTTGGGCACACCTCTAACTAAGTCCTTTTGGGTGACTCTCCTAAGGGTTTTCATGCTGGCATGACACAATCTCCTATGCCATAACCAAGACTCATCAGCAGCAGTTTTTAAGCAAATTGAATTATCATATTTAATGCAACTTACATCCAGCTTGTAGACGTTGTTGATCCTTTGCCACTGCAAAACAACTTCATCATTTAAGCTTAAAATGCATCCAGTGGGCAGGAATTTGATGTTGTATCCCTTGTCATAGAGTTGACTGATGCTCAGCAAGTTGTGTTTCAGTCTATCTACAAGCAAAACATTATCAATCATAAAATTCCTTGAATCACCAATTATACCTGAGCCTACCACCTTCCTGGTGGTGTTATCTCCAAGTGTAACCTTGCCTCCAGCTCTAGCCTCCAGCAAAATTTGCATCTCCAGTTATGTGTCTAGAACATCCGCTGTCCAGGTACCACATGCTCTCATGAGGTCTTGTGTGAGAGCACTCCTATAAAAATCATCAAACGTCAGTCTTAGGAACCCAAACAGGTTTGGGTTCCTTCTTATGAAAAGAAGAATGCAATGCATGTGTGCTGTGTTGTGAAACAGGCAGTTTGTGTCTCCACACCCAATGTGTACTACGGTGAACAGTGCAAGTGTGTGAGATGTGTCCTAACATGCCACATGAAAAACACCTAACAACAGGAAAAGGGTTAACTAATCTATGTGGGTGATAGTGCCTTTTCCTAGATGTATATGAAACATGCTTTGATGAACTTACAACAGATTTTTCAAAAGGTGGCGGTGCATAAAACTGTTCAAAAGTGGGCGGTGTTTTGTTCTTTTCAAAAGCACTGATTTTCACTTTCAAAAACTCAATATGTTTATTTAAACTTGCAATTTCAAAAGTTCTCGCACTTTCATTACTTTCTAAATCACATGCTATATCATTCACTTTCTTAAAAGCAACTTCTAATTCAACATGCGATATTTTTAATAAATCATGCTCAACAGTTAAATCAGAATATTTTTTGTTCAACTCATCAAATTCATCAAGCAAAGACATGTGATTGGAATCAGCAGTGGAATGATCTTTAACTAAAACATCATGCTCTTTTTGCAAAGTCAAATAATCTAATTTCAAACTAGCATGAGTTTTCTTAAGCTTCCTATACGATGTATGAATTTTTTTCAGATACTTCAAATAATTGATCATAAGTAAGCTCACATACCTCTTCCTGGTCCGACTGACCAAGGTGATCATCAGCCATCAGACACAAGTTTGTTTCCTCCTCTTCAGCTTCAGTCTCAGAAGAGTCGGATACAGAGTCTGCCCAGAACGCCTTCTGAATCCGCTTCTTATCCTTTCTGAACTTTGGTTTGTCCTCACCCTTCTCCTTGCTTGGATGGGCTTTAAGTGTAGGATAATCTGCCTTTATGTGTCCAGGCTTCCTGCATTCAAAACAAACAGATTCAGATGAACCTTTAAAATTTCTACTGGTCTTACCTCTGTTCCACTTGTGAAAATTCTTATTCTTCTTCCTTAGAAAGCTCTTGAATTGTCTTGTGATTAAGGTAACATCATCGCTATGAGACCCGGAAGTGCTAGCACTGAATCTTTGGCCTTTAGTGCCACTGTCTTCTCCTTCTTGCGTTCACCTGCATCAAGTTGCCTTTGGTTCACCCCTTGCTCGTAAGCAATGAGTGATCCAAGTAAGCTGTCAATAGAGTAAGTATTTAAATCTTTAGATTCAGTAATCACAGTAATCTTAGCATCGTATGAAGAAGGCAAACATCTAAGAATTTTGTTCACTCTTTCGTAGTTAGTAAGTTCTCTACCTAAAGCATGTAAAGAGGTAACAATCTGAGTGAACCTTGTGTACATTTCTAAAATAGTCTCACTAGGTTTCATGCAAAAAAGTTCGTAATCATGTAACAAGATGTTTAACCTAGACTGTTTGACTTCAGTTGTACCTTCGTATGTTATACATAATCTATCCCATATTTCTTTTCCCGTTGTACAAGTAGAAACACGTATATAGTCCTCAGATTTTAAAGCACAAAAAAAACAGTTCAAACATTTTGCATTTAACTGTGCTAAGTCACGATCATCAAAAGTCCAATCTGCAAACGGGAGTTCAATTTTAATATCATTAATAAGTCTATGTGGTGCTTCATAACCAACCTTAACTAATATCCACATACGATAATCAATAGATTGCAAAAAAGTAGACATGTATATTTTCCAAAAATTAAAAGGAATATTTTCAAACAACGGTGGTCATGTAATAGAATAACCTTCAGCAGTATTACGATTGTTACAGTTAGCCATAGATCAAATTCAAAAGTTTTAAAACCTAAATTTTGAATCCCGCTCTGATACCACTTGAAAGTTCGATAGGGATGTTAAGCCCTAGTGAACTAGTCCCGAGGCTAACCAAGAGGGGGGGGGGGTGAATTGGTTATTTAAAAATTTTACGATAACAATGAAAAATCTTTTTGATACTTAGCAGCGGAAACAATTAAACAAGAACGAAAAGATCAATCTCAGATATTCACCCACGCAGTTAATATCAAAAAGTAAAGTGCAGAACTGAATCAGAAAAGCAAACCAGATTTTATAGTGGTTCGGTCAACTTGACCTACGTCCACTCCCCGGAGCCTCCCCTCCGGGTATTGCACTAAACAAAAAAGTGTCTCTCCTTTTGCTCCCACAGCAAGGCGGAGAAGCCTGTACAAGACCTCCTTTTCACCATACGGTGGGGCAGAGAACCCGACCTCCTTTTGCTTCCTCCTGAAGCAGGCAGAGAACCTTTGAACTCCTTTTGCTTCCACCTGAAGCGGGCAGAGAACCCTGGATCTTCTTACGAATGATCCTCCCACGACGAACACCAACTAGACGAAAGACGATGAGCGGAGAAGACGACTCTGATCCGTGCTTGGAGCAACCTTAGTGAATCCCTCACTAACTCCCCCTCATAAGATCCTCTCTCTCTCTCTCTCCCAACTCTCTCTCTCTCTAGGGTTTCTATGGGAAGGAAGGTGGCAAAAGATTTTTCTTATTTCAAGAAAAATTGCTTTTATAAGAGGGCATAAAATTTGCCCTAAATCTCAACTGGTCGGCCAAGATCGTCCAGGACGATCGGTAGATCGTCCTGTACGATCAGTTCAAATTCAGCTGATTCAGCCTGGACGATCTGGCTCTTCTAGATGATCAGTAAAAAAATTGTTCATATCGTCCCGTACAATACTACGATCATCCGGGACGATTAGTGCAAATAGAGGAATATCGACTAGAGGACAGTTCGGGTCGTCCAGAGAAACCTGTGCTGGATGACCAAAAAATGACTTGATCGTCCAGGACGATAGGGACATCGTCAGGATGATTTGGGCACTTTTTAAACTAATCGTACAAGACGATGTCCCTATCGTCCTGTACGATTAGTTCAAAAAGTGCCCAAATCATCCTGAACACAGTTTGGGACGTACAGCTGAAATGCACTAGACGATCATGATCGTCCGGGACGATCCTGCGATCGTCCAGGACGATATGATCGTATCAATCAAAAATAAATTGCTTTCCTTAATTACCAGATTAAATTAGACATGATTGTACTGAATCGTCCAGGATGATACACGTATCGTCCAGGATGATCAGCCCAAATAACTTAAAATAAAAACTTGCCTAACTTGATCTGGCGGCTGAGAATTTCTTATTTAAGCATATCGTCCCGTACGATCCAAAGATCATCCAGGACGATCTGCTTAATCAGACCCTCTTAACTTGGTCACCCTAATTAGGGTTTTTATTTTTACCTAATCATCCAGGATGATGTGAATATCGTCCAGGACAATCTGAACAAAAAAAAGAACAGAAACTCTAATTCACTCAAGCTCTCCCTCTGAGTGTGTGTGTGCAAGGTTACTTAGCTGGGGGATCAGTTACATTACAATTGACTCAAGAAAAAGAAAAACAGTACATTGGACACACTTGGACCCGATCTTGAGTTGGCTTGATTTGCTCGTGATCTTTTGTGCCTGAAACGGGTTAGCCAAGCAAAACACACTGGAAATATGTTTGTCATCATCAAAACCAGATTTGCAATAACTCTTCCCTCCCTAGTTATTTTCCCCTTTAGACCACTATTAGCCTGCCCTTCTCATAGTCCAACGACCTCACACTCACCATAAATTGCACCTACCCACCTTACCACCAACCAAATTCAACTTTCCCTCATTCTCTATTATTGCATTCCCTATTCTTCTCTGTTCAGGAAATGACCACCCTTTGCTTGCAGCTAGCAAAGTCGTCGCCCACTAACTCGAAACCTTTGACCCGTGGCCTCTTTAACTCTCTTTCCCTCTCTCCTATTTTCTTCTCTCTCTCCACTCTCATTTTCTCTCTCTAGCTTCCCTTCCTCTTTCTTCCTCTCTATTTTGTTTCTCAATCTCTGACTTTTCCCTCAATCTCCCTATTTTACCTTCTCTCTCTAGCTATTCTCCCGCCTCCTTTTGTCTATCTCAATAGTGAATATATATTTAATCAAAAAATAAAAAAGGGACATCATAAAAAGTAAAAAAAATTGCATTTTCAATGCCCAAGCAATTTCTCTTCCTCGTGGTCACATCATCTTAACTCACCTCAAGCGTAATGTATAATTTTTAAAATCCAAATAATAAGTCATGGTCACATTATTCCAATGAAGTAGGGAAAATTGCAAACTTATGTACCCATTCATGTTGTTCCAATGCAACGAGAAAATTTGTAAAATTAAGTACTTCTTCACATTGTTCCAATGCGATGAAAAATTTTGTGTAATAAGTATTCACTCAAATTGTTCCAACATGATAGGGAAATTCATACTTTTTCTCATGCAGGTGATGATGACTTTTGTGCGCTCTTTTAAGCATAGTGGGATGAAAGACCCTAGTCGTAGTGCCTTATGACCCTAATGATCCACACTTTCTCAAGTGTATTGGGATGGCCCAACACTCCCTATAGATGCCCTATATATGAGGAAGACACTGAGAGGATGTCAAAATTTGAACAAAATTGACTCATATAAGATCATAATTTTTAAAAATAAATAAAATTTGCAAAATTAATAAACTTATAGGTATATAATCATGAATACCTATGCAAGTACCCATTTGCGGGTATCTTGTAGGTTACGTTCGGGTTTAGTGGTAGGAGTGCTCTCTACTCCCTATAAATATTTTGTTTAAGGGACTCACTCAAGAGTTGAGAAGGAGCTTAGCATTGGAGCAGGAAGGGACAAGCTTCGGCCAACACTTCCAAGCAATCGCCCTCCCTGATGAGGGTGACCTAAGAAGTTCCTCTCTTAGTTAGGAAATGTTACAACTCGGGCTCCCGAGTTTATAATTTTGATGATAACAATATTATTGATTGCCTCTTTATTTCTCCTAGTATTTGTTGTGCATATTTGTTTATGTGTTGACTAACATTTCAGGTACAACAGGCACTATTCTTTGAAGATTTAAGGCTCAAGATTGGATAGAATAGGTTATGTTGAAAGAGTCTATAATTTTTATTTATTTATTTTTAACTTCTTGAGTCAAGTCTTGTATGGGTGTATGCTAGCATGGTCACCGTGCACACATACACAAGGGGAGAAAATTTAATGTAAAATATTTTAATTTTTTTGTACATCATACTGCACGATCTTGATCGTACTGTACAATCTGGTTTTCTAGAAATCAATTAAAATATTTTATTTTTCTAAAAAAATATTTTTAAATGATAACTAATCATACAGTACGAACACCATACCGTACTGTATGATCTGTTATAATTAGAAACCCCGTCGCTCATTAAATTAGACAAAAATTTGAATTTGAAAATTGTTCTATTCATACTGTATGATCATAATCGTATTGTACAATGTTTAAAACATTGCCTAATTTAATCCTGTGATTAGTCAATCAAATTTGTGTAATTTTGATATTTGGATCGTACTGTACGAATTGGATCGTACTGTATGATGAATAGAGACGATTTTGGTCATCCCAGGATTCATCTTGGATGAACTGCACTTCGATTGAACTAATCGTACTGTACGATATTGAGATCATACAGTACTAACAAGTCAAATTCTGCACATCATACTGGACGATCCTGAGATCGTACTATACGATCTTTGACGGCTGAATTGGATTTTTAGGGTTTTCTGAAGCCCTTTATTTAAGCTTTCTCATAAGACTTTGTATGAGTCTTTTGGGCATTCATTGAGTTATTTTCTTTTAAAGAAAGCTTGAAGAGAGAGCTTTGGGCTAGGGAGAGAAAGGGTGGGGTTTGTAAGAGAGGGAGAAGATCCTTGTGGGCTTCAAGGGAGTGTGAGAGGGGGTTTTCACACGGTTGCTCCGGCGAACTTGCACCTGAGTTCCTCCAAGAGTCAAGGTTTGTCTTGAGGGAAGCTTTCGGAAGAAGAACACCTCTTTGGTGTCAAAAGACCTGGCTACTCCGCCGCACCGAGGAAGGTGAAAGTGATTCCAGGTCCTCTGCCTCACCAGGAGGGTGAAATGGAGTTCAGGTCCTCTGCCTCACCATGAGGGTGAAAAGAAGTCAAGGTTCTCTGCCTGTGAAAGGAGTTCGGCCCTCTGCCGCACCGGGTTGGTGGAAGAGAGTTTGTAAGGGCTTCTCCGCCTAGCTTTGGGGGTTAAAGGAGAGACACTATAGTGATAGTACAATACCCGGAGAGGAGGACTCTGGGGAGTAGACGTAGGTCATGGTTTGACCGAACCACTATAAATCTGGTGTGTTCTTTCTGATTTTATTTTTCGTTCTTTAATTTTTTCTGCATTTTAATGTTTATTATAACTGCTTGGTGAAAATTTGAGATCAATGTTTTCATTGTGATAATTAGAGAATAAGCACCATCTTTATAATTATTTACAAATCATCAGCTTCCGCATTTGACTAATTAAGTTATTATTGTAAGAAACCTGAAAAATCAATAAGTATTAGAACTCTTAGCGCATCTCGATCTTTCAGGAAAATCTTTATCTTTCCTAGCTAGAGTCAAGCCTCCCATGCGATACATATCAATATTTAAGCAAATAACCTCTATCTCCTACAAAATATGTCCCCACTACTTCTAAACATTACCCGCTCCTCTAACATTATTAGGGAGAACTCGGAATGGCTTCTCATCGGTCTCATGCTATATGCCAACCTAGCTTTTTGACTGCATCCAATCACTACTCGCCTCTCTCACGATATGGGGCGACCTCAGACTAGATCCCTATTGATGCTGACTCAATCTATAGGTTCATCCTACTCACGCCCTCTTTTTATAGTATTTGTTATTTCACTTGGTATGGATGGCCGAGTTACATCAAAGATGGATGGAACAGCTACTATGTCTTGTACATATCCATTATAACTCCCCAAGCCCTATAAAAGGGGGAGGGGGAGGGGGAGGGAAAAGGGGATTGAGATTGATATCTACATCTCTCTTAGATAGATCTCTTTTTAACTCCCATCTCTTAGGAGAAATACACACTGTACTATTTTCCTTTTAAGCTTAAGCTCTAAGCTCTATAACACAGAGCCACCACATCCATTATTCTTATAAATCTGGTTGGGATAATGAAGCTTTTCTCTTGATCCACATCTCCTCTCTTTTTTTTCTCCTTATATTTTGACGTCATCATCTCCACTCCTCAGGATCTTAATCCAAAGGTGGCCCAAAGTACGATATGATATCATCCACCAGACAAATCATGATTCAGCATCCTCTCAAGTGTGATGAGTATGGATTTGATGCAGAAGGCAAGAAAGTCATCATCTACAAAGCGATCCATGACCCAGGTGAACATAATGAACCGAGAGTACACTATCCATTATGAACTGTAAGAAATGGAAGAGCAGAATCTAAAGTTTATCCATGACACTCTTTGTGACACTACTGATCAGTCACGAACACTAACACACCTGAGGGATTAATCGACCTTAATGCTCATCATGATCCACTGAAAAGAGCACATGCCTCAAATTGTATTGCTAACTCTGCTCACCTCCAGGTAAGAAATGAAGATCCAAGTCCTCAACCTAGATGGATTAGAGAAATTGAATCAGAGCCTATCAATTCTTTTTCCCGATCAATCTCAGAAGCAAGGGAACCTTCCAAGTTCAAGGTACCTCACCTTGAAGCTTATAGAAGAAAGATTGATCCAACAGATCATGTAGTGACCTTCGAGTTTATAACTTCACTCATCAACATTGATGATGACCTCCAGTGTCATCTTTTCTTCAACACTCTCAAAGACTTGACATTGAAATGGTTCACTTGCCTACCTAGTGGGATGATCACCTCCTTCACTGAATTCAAGCGAATGTTTGTTGCACAATTCTCTAGTGTCCAAAGACTCTTGAAGAGTTCACAAGTTCTACTGAAGATTAGATAGGAATTGGGTGAGTTACTAAGAAGCTTCCTACTAAGGTTCTATAAAAAAAAATACTTGACATAAAGGACCTAGAACTAGCAGTTGCCCAAGTGGCTTTGACCCAAGGTCTAGGGGAAGGTCTTTTCAATATGCGTGTGATCTACAGAAACCAAAGATGCTAGAAAAAACTATTGGAACTTGCCAACAGTCAGGTCGACACCAAAGAATATAATCGAGTAATTGAATCCTACATGATCACCTTGTATTATGTGCCACCGCCAAAAAAAACCTCCTTTTAGGGAGGAGCAGAGAGAAAGCTTGGTCCTGAGAAAGAAGGAATCAGGGGCCAAACTTTTAGCATAACTCATGATGTCCAAATCAATATGAGATACCTGCTTGACCAAGATCTCTGAGGGTAGAAGCACCATTAACACCAAGCACCAAGGAGGTAGACAAAGAGGTTACTCACTGACCCTAGGCATACCCCACTTATACTCTGCTATGAGTATATATATCAAAACTTGTAGACACTATTCAAAATAAAGAATTCTTCAGGAGATCACAGCCTATGAAGATTTGTAGTTCTTAGGATACATAGAGGTATTGTGCTTTCCATAAAGATCATGGGTATGACACCAAAGAGTTCCATCACCTACAAGACTCAGTTGAAAAACTCATCAAATTAGTGAAGCTTAAGGAATTTGTCCGCATCAATCTAGAGCGAAGACCAAGGAAAGCCCTAGAAGAAAGCACCAACAATCCCAAACCACCCCGAGCAATTAACATCATTAGAGTAGTTTTCACCATTATAGGTGGTGAACAAAGGGACACCCCCACACGCAAAAAGAAATTGCCAAGTGAAGAAGTTGACTATGCATCATTTTTAAAACCCACCAAGGATACACCCATCACCTTCAGTGGCAAAGATGGGCCAGCTTAAGGGAATCGATATAATGAAGCCGTTATCATCATAGCCTTTATTGCCAACTATCAAATTGGTAGCATTTTATATAAATTTGGAGTTTTGTGAACATAATCTTCAAGGCACCATTTGATAAGATAATCATGATCGCCTCCCATCTCACTCCCACTTTCGAATGCCTCTATGGATTATGTGGCAGATGAAGAGAGATCAAATAAGTAACCACTCTATCTATTGCAAAGGGAGAGGGAGATTGCCAGTGCACGGCCACAGAAGACTTCATCATCTTCAATGCCCCAATTACCTATAATGTTATATTCGAGAGACCACTTTTAAATACCTTCAGAGTTGTGGAATCTTGATACCACATCACTATTAAATTCCCAGCCGAAGGAAGACAGGTTACGATAAAAGATGACCTAGCCTAGTCGTGCACTTGCTACCTACGAGCAGTTGGTCTAGCTGATGTCTCTAAAGAAATACTTCAACTAGATATAGAATGAGGCCCAAACTTTTAGACAACCTAGACCATTGAAGAAATACCAGCAGTGGAAAGGAAGGAGAGTAAAATAGTCAGGATCAACACCTCCTTCGACAAGGAAAATCAAGATGAGTTAGTACGAACTCTCCATAATAACCTTGAAATATTTGCATGGATAGCTACAAAAATGATGGGCATCAGTGAAGAAATTATATGCCACCAGCTAAACATACATATAGACTCTTATCCCATCAAGCATAAGATCAAAAAATTTATTGTCTTACTCACTGGGCCCATCTGAAAAGAAGTAAAAAAGCTACTCGCTATCGACTTTATCCACGAAGTTAAATATTCAGATAAGATTTCCAACGTGGTAATGGTTAGAAAATCTACAAGCAATAAAGAATGTGCATGGATTTTACTAATTTGAACTCGACATGCACTAAAGATGGGTACTCACTTCTAAGGATTGATGACATGGTCGACTCCGCAGTGAATTATATAGTCAAGAGTTTCCTAGATGCATTCTCTGGCTATCACTAGATTAATATGCACCCCAAATATTATGAAAAAATTGGCATTCATCATAGTGGAAGGCCTGTATTGCTACAAAGTAATGCCTTTCAGATTGAAAATGTTGGAGCAACTTACCAAAGAATGATGGATAAAATCTTTAAAGAACATAATGAAAGAAATATCAAAGTATATGTGGATAACCTACTAGTTAAGAATAAATCTCCTGATTAGCATATCGAAGACCAGCAAGTGACATTCCTTGCTCTCAAAAAGTATAACCTGAGGCTGAATCCACTTAAATGCACCTTCAGAGCAGGTGCAGGGAAATTCCTATGGCTTCTTCTAACACTTGACAAAATCAAAATCAATCTCGATAAGGTACAACTATACTTGATAAGAGGATGCCCAAAACTACCAAAGAGGACCAGTGACTCACTAGCCAGATTGTTGAGCTCAACTGCTTCATCTCTCGACTGGAATAGAGATGAGCACCCTTCTTCAAAACTCTCAGGAATGTATAGAAATTTTTTAGGAAGATGACTAAGAATCCACCTTCCAATAGCTTAATAGTATCCTCACTTCATTTCCAATTCTTCAAATCCCTCATTCGGGAAAAAAAAATTGTTATACCTCAGAGTCGATCAAGACACCATTAGTTATGTATTCATCGAGGAAGATGGAAAAAAGTAATGAGCCATCTACTATGTGAGTTACATGCTCTAAGGTGCGAAGCAAAGTACCCCATCATGAAAAAGCTTACATGGAAACTCATCAACTTAGCCAGAAGATTATGGCCTTACTTCTAGGCCTATTCCATCCAAATGGTAACTAGTCATCCTTACTTCCAGCCCAATCACTCAGGTTGATTGCTCAAATGGTCCATTAAACTTAGTGAATTATCTATCACCTACAAACTAAGGATAGATATCAAGGCTCATACACTCATTAATTTTCTAGTAGATTATACCGATCAAGATACAAATTTAGAAATAATGACACTGCCTTGTTGGAGGTTGTACATAGATGGTTCCTCTGATGAACAAGGAGCTAGTACAGGTATTGGCCTCTAAAGCCCCACAGGGGCCATCATTACACAACCTATAAATTTTGAATTTAAAGTTACCAATAACCAGATTGAGTATAATACTTTACTTGCAGACCAGCAATTTGCTTTGAAGTAGGATTTACCCGATTGGAAGTGTACTCAGATTTGTAACTCATGGTACATTAGATTAACAGTGAATACAAAGTTAAGGATGAATTACTCTCTAAATATCTATCAAGGGAAAATAGAAACCACCAACTTCGAATACTTCAACTCTCTCAAATCCTTAGAAAATAGAATGAACTCACTGACCTACTTTACAAATAAGAAAGCATTGACATTCAATCTTTTGTACAGCTCTCAAAACTCGCCATCTTAGAATATGAGATTATACAAGAAAAAATGAGTTCTTCAGCTCTTCTTCTCATAAGTTGGATTGACCCTTACATAATATCTATAAAAGATGGATCAATCAACACTGAGGTCTACAACCATAGACAATTTTGGATCAAAGTGATAAACTATCTACTACTCGATGACCACCTATTTAGAAGATTCACATCCTCACTCAACCTTAAATGCATATATGAGGACCAAATGGAAGCTTTATTAACCTAGTTCCACTCAAGTGAGTGCGGATGCCACTATGGAATACACATGCTCGCCCACAGGATCCTTAGGCATGGGTACTTCTTGCCAACTCAGAGAAAAGATGCCAAAGAATTTCCTAAAAGATGTATATAATGCCAAATTTTTACCCTAATTTAACTAAAACCTTCTCATAAGTTACACCCGATCATAAGCCTCTAGCCATTCGCCATGTGGAGGATGGACCTATAAGGTCTATATTTGTCATCAATGGGATAGAGAAATTCATCCAAGTCATGATTAATTACTTTACTAAATGGATTGAAGCCAAGGTTCTCGTCCACTTAACCTCTATTATGGTTTGAAACTTAATCTAGATCGATATCATGTTGATACAGAGTTCCCTTCACAATCTAACAAATAATGGATCCCAATTCACCGACCAAAGCCTCAAGAAACTTAATAGCTACCAAGCTATTTGCTTCAAATTTATTTTCATTCATTATCCTCAAACCAACAGGCAAGTTAACATAACTAACAAGTTCATTTTGATTCTCTTAAAGAAGAAGGTCAAAAGTGCTAAGGGAAAATGGGCTATGGGCACTCAGAATGATGTCATCAACATCAATAGTGATCTCCCCCTTTTTTCTCACACACGACACTAAGGTTGTACTTCTAATAGAGCTCAAACTATCGAGCCAAAGGGTGCTAACTGTGACTCATGATCCAAACACCAAAGCCAGCAAATGGAAAACATCCCATCAAGTGAGTTTGCAAATGTCCATTAATTTAGTAGAAGAACTTAGAATGCAAGCTGCACTCCAATAAGAAGAAATAAAGCAAAGAATCACCAGACATTACAATCTGCACATCAAGGAGAAGACCTTTCAACTTGGAGACCTAATCTTGGCCACTAATTACTCCCCACCCAGTAAACTTACGGGTGCTTGGGAAGGCCTCTGCATCATCGAAAGGGAGGCTAGTCCAGGATCTTATCAATTATAGACACACAACTGGATAGAAATACCTAGGACTTAGAGTACTGATGATGTCAAGTTATTAAATCCATAAAAGAAGCACCTATTTTCAAAGTAATGATATATGACTCTCTATATGATAAAAGGTCATTTCACTCAATTTAGTGAATCCAAATGATATAAAATGTAAACTGGGAGAAGGGACGAGATGAAGAGAAAATTTTGAGAGAGAAAAAGAAGGAAATTTGGAAAGAAAGAAATTTGTGGAAAGCAAAGAAGGAGGAGAATTTGTCTATCTTTAAGGCTATCGAAAGATCAAGACTTGTCGGGAGGAAGAAAAAGTGAGCCTCCATTTCTAACGATGGGGAATAAGTGGGTCATTTAAATTTTATTTTTTAAAAAATTTAGATAAGAAGTACATGCATAATTTTTTTTATTTAAATACTAAAATATAGTTATTCAATAGGAAGGAATCAAATTAATGAGAGTCTCGATTCAAAGAGGAAGGAAAGAAGCTTTAACCAAGGTAATTAGTTTTGATTATCTCTAGAGATTTATAGTAGTTGATAAATTATAATCATCATATGATAAATTAGAAGCATTAAATGTTATATAGATTATGTCTGATGCATTTGAAGTTGTCTTTAAAGATGTCAAATAAATGCAATGTTATCTTGATGACTTTTAATTTTAGGATGATATTTGTAAATATTTGATGCAACTGGTTATTATTTGGAGTAGTGAAGGATTTAAATCATTGAACTAAGGTGAAGTACTCAAGCCAACAATATCTCTTAAGGAGAGTTTGGGTAAGATTACATATATGTTAATGAAAATTTTATTTGAAATTAATGAATGTTAGTTGTAAGATAACAATGCAAATTTATGTAATTATGTATGTGACTTTAGGTTGTATAAATGAAGGCTTGGAGTTTGAAAGTGCCAACACATGAAAGAGAGGTAAAGTAGGTGATTATGTTTATTGTATAGCAATTACATTATTTTGTTTTTAATTTTAGTTTTCAATATAGTATCAAGCCTATTTATTTATTAAAGTTTGAATGTTTACTATATTCCAAAATGATAAAAAATTAGCAATTAAAGTTACAATATAATTTGAATATATATATATGTGTGTGTGTGTGTGTGTGTGTGTGTGTGTGTTTGTGAAAAGTGCATATATTGATTAAAATACATGAAAAGGAAATTTTAGGTGAATAAAATAATTTTTAACATATAAGTGAAAGTATTAAATGAAAGGAAAAGGTGCATGCATGAACATATAAAAGTTTACCCCTTATGATATTAACTAGGATGCAACGTACCCATACATGCTAAATGAAAATGATTGTACCCTTATTGGTACAAAATTTTGACAGTGCTCCTTTAATACATAAAAAAGGAAAATGAATAAATGAAATGGAAAAAGGAATAAAGATATTTGAAAGGAATTTAATTGGAATTTACATTTATAATAAATATTTATGTATATGTTAAGGGAAAATATTAATAATGGAACATGACTGCTTTTATATATGCTTAATTTCTATATTATGTTGTAATTATCCACTAAATTTATTACAAAACTTAAATTATTAAATTCAAAATATCAAGTAAATCTCCTGTGAATTAAATGGCTGAAAGAGAAGAATTCATCAATAAAAGAAGAGGATCAAATGGTATTAGGTAAATTTGGTTTATTATAGTGTCATGCCTATTAATTTATTTAAAAGTGCATATATTGATTAAAATACTTGCAAATAAAAATGAAGTGAATAAAATAATTCCTAACATGTAAATGAAAGTATTAAAAGAAGGAAAAGGTGCATACATAAAAATATAGGAGTTCACCCTCTTATAGTACTATCTGGGGATGCAACATACCCTTGTATATTAAATGAAAAAAAAATTTAAAAAAAAAAAAGAAGTAGTTGTATCTTCATTGGTACAAATTTTGATGGTTCTCCTATTAAAAATAAAAAGGGGACGGAAATAAATGAAAAAAAGAAGGAATAAAGACATCTGAAAGAAATATAATTAGAATCTACATTTATTTTAAATGTTTATGTATATGTTAAAGGAAAAGATCGACAAAAGAATATGACTATTTTTATGTATGTTTAATTGCTAGATTATAAGTTTTAATTATTTATTAAGTTTATTACAAAACTCAAATTATTAAATTTAAAATGTCAAATAATTCTCTTGTGAATTAAATGACTAAAAGAGAATAGTTTGTCTATAGATGAAAGGATTAAATGGTATCAGGTAAATTTGGTTAATTATATGTTCAAATTGAAAAAAATTATTTTAGTGGCTCTTTAGTTATATGTTGGATATTAGTCTGCTAAGTGTTTTATATTATAGAAAGAATTATACTTACCATCTAACTGTCTGTTCTTTCCTCGATAATTTGAGTCTCCAAGACAGGTAATGATAAAATTAAAGTTGACCTAACACAATCAAAGCTTATCATAGCAGGATGCTAAGGATTCACCTAAAGCAATTATAGGTATGTTTTTCATTTAAATGTATGGGAATTTTATTTACTTATTATGAGTAATCAAATAATATAAAAATAATTATACAAAGAATAATATATTCTATAAAAATAATTTATAGGTATGATAGCAGTTTAACATAAACCTCTTCAAATCCTCTTTGATGCATGAGCTTCGTATTCCTTCATTTTAGAAGAATTTATAAAATCAGTTGATTTGATTATTTTCAACGCGCCCACAATTTTAGAAGTTTTGATGTCAAATTAGTCTAAAATAATTATTAGCAATTTATGTCAGATTGATTTCAAAATAAATGAGAGAAAATTTGAAGAAAATTTGAATGAATTATTGTTGTATGAATTGTGGGCTTAAGAATGGATTGGTTATCAAATCATTTTGTTATCATTGATTGTAATAAGAAGATTGTTAAATTTAATTTTTTGGGTGAAAAGGAATGTAAATTTTATGGAGATAGAGGACTTACTTCAATGGTGATAACAAATTATTATCTAAGGGATATTAGGGCTTTCTTGCTCAGTTAAGGGATACAATTAAAGAAGTCAAGGAGTTGAAAGACAAACCTCTAGTGAAAGAATATTCAGAAAGATTTGTAGATGATCTATCACGTTTACCACCAGAAAAAGAAATGGATTTCACTATTAAACTTTTATAGGGTTCAGAACCTTGTTGACCTCATTTATGTATGAGGTCATAGAGACCCATCCAGATCTTTTCCTAATTAATTTAATGGTTAATAAGGCTCCAGGTGTCAGCCATCTAGATTTGAATTTAAGACTCAATCTATTCAAGCTTAAATTCAATTCAAATCTCAAATCAATCAAGACTTCAAATCAATTCAAACTTCAAACCTATCTAGATTTTAAGTCAATCCTGACCTTCAATCAACTTAGGTTTAAGTCAATCTAACTTCCTATCAAACTTCAATCATATCCCAATCATTAACAATCATTGAAATAATTGTGATTGATTTGGATAATTCAAGTTCAACCATTCAAATCCAAAATCTCGGTTAAACCCAAAAATCCAGACCAAATCCAAAGCTAAAATGCCTATGTCTTGAAAGCCCTTTTGAGTGATTTTTCAAAATCTTCAAAATTGAGTCAAATGACCCTTAAATCATGATCTATTAATTGTATATTCAATAGGGATGTCCCTAGGGTCAATCCTCCAAATTTGTTCTCAATCTGATGTCTCTAGCCCCATAAACTAAATCTATTTTCAAAGGCTGTAAAATCTCTAAATATTTAGAGTATATACCACTAGACCCTGCACCCTATGGATTTTGGCCTTGGGACCTCCCCAAGACCTTTGATCATGTCAAGACCCTTGATTATGACATGTTAAGCATTAAACTATATTTTGGTGAACCCATTTTGACCCCCATTTGACCAGAAGTCAAAATGACCAAAGTGCCCCTTAAGGGAAAAATTGAAGTTCCTTTTAAACTTCAACATGGCCTAGTCAAATCAAACCATAAAACCTCCTCTAATGCATCCTAAACACCATTGTGAGTGCATTGGACCCAAATCCATACCCTAGTCAATCCTAGTTGACCAAGTCAACATATTTTGACCAAAATGCCCCTTAGGGGTTTAAATAGTCATTTCAATCCAAATGATCTTACCTTTGCATGGAACCGCTTCCATTGAACTCAAAATATCATTTCAAACCTATTAAGACTAAATTTAGACCATAGGTCAACCTAGGTTGACCAAATAGCCCCATAAGAGTCTAAATGGTCATTTTGACCCAAATGACCATTCTGACCCTTATAACCACCTGCACTTGACTCCATTGATCAAACCAAATCTGTTGAGCCCAAACCTGGTTGATCATGCCAAGCTAAGTTGATCAAATCAACCTTTAAGCTTTTTTTACATAAAATCAACCCATTCAAACTTTATAAAGCCCTCCAAGCTCTTAATCTTATTCCAATACTTGATCCAAATATATCCAAATCATTTGGAGTCAAATCACATTTACTTTGACCAAGTCAACTCTTTAGGATTGGTCAAACCCCTGTGCTTTTGATCATATCACCTCTAACACTTAATCAAATCCCTCTAAATCTTAAAACCCATGTCATTTGATGCTTTGGACTTTCCCAAGCCTACTATGAGCCAAGTCATGGTCAAGTTGACTTGGTTAACTCAATAAAACTTAGTCAAATCACCTTAAGCTCTCACACTTTTATTCAAGTTCAAATCCCTTGGCCTCATACACCTTCCAATCCATTCCACCAGCATTCAAGACCCTCCCACAAGTCGCCTTCGCAATTAATTTGACTATTGACTAGTCAAACTAGTCAACAAGCCATTAAAACCCCTTTGAAATGGTCAGGTCTCTATGCTTAAGCTAATCTCATTTATTTCAAATCTTCCAAAAGTGTTAATCACTTTCTAGAATATTCTTAAGCTATGTTTAAACTCTGGATTAGACCTAAACTAAGCCAAGTGGTCCCAAAAGTTTATTGTGGGTCTCCGAAAGGATTCTGCTTACGGGATCAAAATACAAAGAGTACGATCACACTATCCCATAGGATAAAATGATCATAGACCTTTACACTCTACACAAGCAGGATAATGGGAGAGTATATGGGATTATATATATGATTAACCATGGAGAATAGTGATGTTTGCCTACACACCTTGATGAGTAATAAGATATATAACCCAAGAATCATGAGATTTCTCCCATCTGATACATTAGCTCGAATGGGGTTTATTTGATGTGGGTGTCAATTTTCCACAGGCGCAAGCCCCCATGGTTAATTACATCCTAGGCCTTGACCCATAAAAATTCTCGATTAAGGATGTTATATTATTCTTTTCTTGGTTTAGTACATAGAAGAGGTTCTTAAGTTCTATTCCAATAAGGATAAGCTCTTCTCTTGATCTTTAGTGATGATTAGACTTTTTTAAATGTATAAAAATTGGATTAAAAATTTAAGTTTAAAAGATCAAAGATTAATTTATTATCATAGGAGAAGACAACAGATTCATAATTTATCAGAAGTTAGAAGAGACACATTAAAGAGTGTACAATCTAGGCTTATGCTTGCCTAGAGTGAACTACTAGTTAACATCCTAAACACAATCAATCACCATATGTATGCAAGATAAGTAGGCTCTATCCTAAGGAATCAAGTATTTTAATTCAAAAGTTTAAATCAAGGACTGTGTAATATGCAAAGGAATCTATCTAGCATCATGTATGATGCATGAAATGGATGCATAAACAAAAGTATTTTATTCATTAATTTGAAAATATAAATATAACCCAAGGTCTACAAGAAAGTAAGGTGGCCAGGCTCCACCATAATAAACCTGATTTTTTACTCTTATGTAATATATAAGTTTAAATGTATCTACTTATCATCTTTTGGCTCTGAATTTTCTTATAGAATTCCAAAAGGGAATACCCTCTAAAAGATGAGGGAATTATCTTTTGGAATCTTATATGTGTATATAAGTAAATACCTTTAAATCTTTATAACTCTTGACACCTTACATTTACATTTAACTCTTTACACATACATTTGCACTTAGGTACATTCTACTTCACTTTACTTTACAAGCCTCCTAGATACATTCTACTTTGATATTTTCACTTGAGCAATAATAATATGATGCATGTATGTAGACAGGGTGCACTGTGAAGTAAGGTATTTAAAGATGCATGCAGATCATCTAGAGTATAGAAAGTAAATAAATACACCAATGATACCCTCCAGGAAAGGTACTCGCATCATAATAAAACACACTAACGGCCTAGCCTAAGGCTAGAATAAGTGATCCTAGCAAATAAATCTAAGTGTATGTAGTAGGCTATGTAGTTTGTGTATGTCATTTATAGGGTAATTTAGTTAAAGTCGCTTTCTGTTTTGATTTGTTAAAGGTCAAAGGAAAGCTTTAATTCAAGTTTAAATATTAATGTCCTAATGTTAATTTAGAATATATTTTAAAGGTTTGATGATTACTACTTTTGTTGCTCACCAGGGCCGTGAAATTTATTTTACCATTCTTAGGGCTAAATTAATAGCCTCATAGGCCCGGGTTATCTAGTAGTATTCAGTTTTATTAAGTTCATTTAGTTGGTTGGAGATTAGGAGTTGATTAATTGATTTTTTAAATGGTTGATTTACTGTTTGATTAAGTTTTAGATTAATTATTAGATTTAGAGATTTCAAGTTGTGATGAGTTTTTAATGAGTCTTTTGTTCTATTCATTTCTACCAATTTCAATCATTTAGATTATTAATCTTTAGGTTTGTTATTTAGTTCCAATTCTTAAAAGGATTTTAAATTATGTATGTAATTAATTATGAGGAGATTTAATCATTGAATGAATTAGAATTTAAATTTTATAAGTCTTTTTATTTTAACATATTTTGATTTAGATTCACTTTTGTTTATTGTATTTCTAATGAATTTTATTTAGTTAAAAATTAGGATAGGAACTTGGAATATAGGTTCCCTTATAGGAAAATTAATGGAATTAATAGATATTATGATTCATAGGAAGATAAATATTCTATGCATTCAGGAAACTAAATGGGTTGGAGAGAAGGCTAAGGAGATTGATAGTTTAGGATTTAAACTTTGGTATTCGGGTAGGAGTCATACTAAAAATGGTGTAGGCATGATTTTAGTAGAATTATAGCTTTAAAGATTGTTGTTGATGCTAAAATTGTTAATATTATAAGTGCTTATGCTCCTCAAGTGGGTTTGGATATGGGTTCAAAATTAAAATTTTGGAATGACTTAGAAGAATTAATACAAAAGATACCTCTTGAAGAAAGAGTTTTTATTGGAGGAGATTTAAATGGACATGTTGAAAGAGAGGTAGATGATTTTAAAAGCATTCATGGTGGCCATGGGTTTGGAACGATAAATAAAGGTAGTAAGTCCATTTTAGTTTTTGTTTAGCTTATAATTTTTTAATTGCTAATACCTTATTTAAGAAAAGGAATGAGCATCTCATTACTTATAAAAATGGATATACTACAACTCAGATTGATTATTTTCTTATAAGAAAATTAAATCATTTAGATTACAAAAATTATAAAGTTATTCCGAGTGAAAATTTATGTACCTAACATCGTTTATTAGTTTTGGACTTGAAGATAATATGGCAGAAAATAAAAAATAAAGTAAAATATTATTCTAAGATTAGATTGGGGCTTTTAAGAATATTAACAAAAATATTTTTGAGAGTAAGATTTTAGATCTTAAGATTTTGTCTGTACATGAGGATGCTAAAGTTATGTAGGAAAAAGTGGCTAGTGATATTAAGAATATTACAAAAGATGTGCTTGGAGTTTCAAAGGGAAAAGCTTCTAATAGTAAAAATAGTTGGTGGTGGAATCAAATGTGCAAGAAAAGATTAAAAATAAGAAGATTTGTTATAAAAATTGGTTTAATTGTAAAAATTTTGATAATTGAAAAATATATAAAGAGGCACGTAAGGAATCTAAGAAAGCAACATGCGATGTAAAGAGTTTAGCTTTTAGTGATTAATATAATAGATTAGATACTAAGGAGGGAGAAAGATATATATATAAGTTAGCCAAACAAAGAGATAGGAGTAGTAAGGATTTAGTTCAAGTGATGTGTATTAAGGATGAAGATCAAAAGTACTTTTTTTAGAAGAAGGATATGAAATGAGCATATTCATGAAAAGGTTGGAATAGCTCTAGTGGAAGATAAGATTAGAGGGAGTCACCTTAGATGGTTTGGTCACATAAAACGGCGGCCTCCTAATAACCCGGTTAGGAAAGTAGAGGTCTTAGATTTGATTTATGTTAAGAAAGGTAGAGGTAGACCTAAAAAGACTTGGTTAGAAAATATTAGAAATGATCTTTCTTTATTAGATTTAAACGAGTATTTGACTTTTAACAGGACACAATGGAGAAAAAGGATTCATGTAGCCAACCCTACGTAGTGGGATAAAGGCTTGATGTTGTTGTTGTTGTTGTTGATATTTATTTAGTTAATATTCAATTATGGTGTGATTAAAAGACTAATTAAATTTGGTTCAAGTTTATGTTCAATCTTTTAATGATCATGTATGTTAGTTATGATTTGATTAATGAAAGTCAAGCATTTTTATGTATTTGGTTTGGATTATTACTAGTTTTGTTGGAGTTTCCAATCATTGTTTGATTATGATTAAGATTAAATTAATATTGCATACTAATCCTAGGGTAAAATGTCACAAAGTTTTCTATGTTTTATGTTTCTCTCCTAGCATGAATCCTAAATTTAAGTTCTCTAATACTCGTCCTTAATTTTTGTCCCTAAATGTCACTCATGTTATGTGGAATAAAAAAAATATTATTACTAACCATTTAGACATACACACACATGTAAATAGGTTTTGGGTTCCATAATAAACAAGAAGTAATTTAAGAAAAAAGAAGTTTCTACAAAGCCCTAAGGTTGGGGAATCGCACAATCCATAGGCTCCCTACGGGCTTCTAAGTTTTAGGAAAACTTACAGCACCGGCGGCTATGACCCAGTGGTTCCGCCCGTAGCGCCTCCATCAGAATTAATGAGGGCGACTGATGTTCGTATCCATTTGTCAAAGCCCCATCAGCTAAATAGCACCAATAGCTCCTTGTCCATTGCTTTCCAAATGTCCCTCACAAATAATGCGAAGAGCGAAATAGGTGTTAGAAATTTATGTATTTTATTTTTAAATTAATATATGTGAAATTGAAGAAAACATGTGATAATAATCATGCATGTAAATAGGATATGAGAAATTAAAAGAAATCATTCCAACTATACATCATCTTAAAACCCATAAATTCATTAAGTGAAGTGATATTTAAAGCAATAATCACATGAATTATAGTACATTTAACTACATGCTAATTAGAGAGATCTAACATTAGGATATAACTTCTATGTATTAGTGCAAATGCTTCATGCATGTTTCTCATTAGTAAATGAAAAGGGCATGAGCAATGGTGTCCGATATTCTTATGCAATGGATAATTAGCAATAACATGATCTATTAATATATAAGAAATTATCATTTGCAAAATATTTACATGGAATATTCTTTACCTTGATGAACATACAAATTAACTTATATGCATGATATGAATGTAAAATTCTATTTACCTACTTCTATTTAAAAAATTAATGGATGAGATGAAAACTCCATCAACATAAACACAAACTTCCACATCAAATATATATATACAATGCTGAAATGAAATTATATATATACTATCTTTCCAAATGATCATTATTCATTGGCATCCATTGCCACATATAACCTCTTACTACATCGCCACATATATATAGTAAATGTTTACGGAAATATAGAAAGGTTATAATATTTTTCTCACTCATTAAATTAATAAAGAATGATTCTTATGTTCAAAGGAAAGAAAATTCTAAGTTATCATATCTAATCTTTGTCGTTGAAGTTTTATATATGTAATTAATGAAATTCTAAAATGAATTTAATTGACGAAGCATATGACAATACTTTAAAAAAAAAAGCATGAAATCTATTGAAGAACATTTTTTTTTTATTTTGTTTAGAAGGTATGATAACAATTAAATCAATCATTGTACTTCTTTAATTTGAGAAGAGAAAAAAAAAAAAGCAATCCTCTCTCCGATCATAGCCCTCTTCTTTATCTCAAAAAGAAACATATAAATGACTGTTTTGTAATGTTATACAGTACATGAGTTTAAGACATGAAGCATGAGAAGACTATACTGTGAGCAATATTTTAATGTATATGCACAATAAATAATATCTTGTAATATTTAATTTCGATAATCAACTCACTCCTCTGAATAATGTAGATACAATATGTATAGTCGTCAGCGCTAATTCCTTTTCCAACTCATTACGATCATATGCATTAAAATCACAACGGAGATATTCCATAATTTTTTTTAAATGCTAAGGAATTTTTATTTTTATTTTATAAAATTGGTGAACTTAGGCGATAGGTAAACAAAAATTCGCATCAGTCGAATATAACATGTGCTATGATTGGTCAAAGTGAACTTTCCAGAGAAAAAGTTACAAGAAGTAATATTTTCCTATTGTGCTTATGTGGATTTGCTATCCATGAGTGATATGTAAAAAGAATGATTTTTTTTAGTATTCGAAGTGAAACTAGTCCACTAATTAATGAGTATATCCATAAAATAAATGAGGTAAAGAAAACAAAGCAATAGAATAGTTCTGCATGCTTAAGCAATAAAATTCACTAGTAGAACTATTAGTTATCATTTTATTTAATAAGATATTATGGCATTGCTCATCCTTCTTTTGACTCTGTTCTCTACAAACCAATAAAAAAAAATAATGATTCCAAAAGCTGAACCAAATAAATGGGACAAGACTAATGGATGCTAGGTCAGGCCATCTCCTCCACTCAAATACACACAATCAGGGCGGAGCTAGGAATTTTTTTATGTGGGGGCACAAATTATCAATATTGAAAAAAACCCTCAAACTTTTGCATCTCACATGTACTTGAAATCTATCATTTTTTCCAATTTCTAAATCGCTTTGTCGGGAAGCTATCACCACTTGCTTGCTTCCTATTTCTGCTACATAAATATAATAAAATAAGCAATAAGTTGTATCTTTGATGAGACTATTCTAACCATATTTTGTAATTATTAAACCACGCAGGATTAAACCTACGTAATTTATTTCCAATTTGTATTTGTGGGAATTCATAATCCTGAGGTTAACAATGACCGCTTGATAAGCACGTTCTTCTCATTATATCCCTATCATTAGGATGATAATTAGAATTTTTTTCTTAATTTAAAGTTAACCAATAAATCATCAAAAATTTTCTACACGAAGATATTTGAGCTCTGTATTAGTATCAATACAATTGACATCTTTCTCAACAACTTGCCTTTCTTTTGAAATCTATCCATATCTATGACAAAAAATATGATGATATATTATTAAATAAAAGAGAACAAACATATTTGAACAACATAACAAAATATTTTTAATGAACATAATGTAATTTATGTGCAAATATTTTACATTCCTTGAGTTGAAAATTGCGATCGTCCTTTCGACAATATACAAAATTTTAATTTATTAAACCTTCTTATCTAAAATTTCTATCAAAGATATTAGAGATTACATAAATATAATATACTCATTGAAGAATAATCGGACAAATTAAAAAATGAATTCATATAAAAATTAAAATTTACTCGAGTGAACAAAAATAAACAAAAACTATATGAAAAAAATTTATTTAAAATCAAACAAAATTGTACTACTTAGTTTTAAAAAAATTAATTTAATTTAACAAATTTTTTTAAAAAATAGAACTAATCAATTTTTTAAAAAGAAAATAATATAAAAATACAAATAATAGAGAGAGCAAAAATTGTTTTTTAGCATTCGTTTTGGCATTTTGCACATACCAGCTCACACACCGAAAGAGTCAGAGAACAAAAATAAAATTTTAATATGATTTGCATAAACAAGTGAGAGAGAGAGAGAGAGAGATAGAGATAGAGAGAGAGAGTGAGAGAGAGAGACTCACGGTTACAGATTATGGATGCGGATGAGAGAACCCAGCGCGAAAACTTGATCGGAGATGAGGACGACCATGGTAACATCGAGACGAGTAGAGGTGATTTTTTTTTTTTTTTGCAACAGCTTAAATTTTTAATTTATGATTATATATAAAAAAATTATTAAAAAAAAAATTTATCTTGCGCCCCCACTGTGCCTCCGCCACTGCACACAATACATTTATCATGTTACGCGTGCAAAAGCTAAAAAAAAAAGTTTAAGCATAATTTAGCTTAAACTCCATAGTAAATGTATAATTTTAACTAACTGCACTCATTTGGCTAAATAAATGACAAGAGTAAGCCAACACGTGTGTAACTCCTATCATTTAGAAGAATAATACAATTCTATGCATGTTCTTAAGAGATTTCATAGCTCTCGGGCAAGACACAAATAATTTATCGGCCAACATTTAACACAGGTAAACAACGCTTCACAAGTTCCATTCTTATCCGATGAAGAGCCGATATTAATCCTGTTGTTGTTGTATTGTCCAGTTGGTTATGGCATTACGTGTAGAACAGCTACAGATAGGTAGAGTTTTGTGATTTGGCCTAGCAGATCGTCGAACCGGAAGGCCGGGTGACGAAGACCACATGAGGTCGGGTCCGGCTATAGGAGTGAAAGGGCTCGGGCAGCTCAGTGATGAAATCGGAAGACTGGCCTTGGTTGATTTGGCCGGCTAGTGTTGGGTTTGTGAGGGAGTCGGGGTCATGAAGCTCGGATCTGCAAGATCAGGAGCACGTCGATGGCTAGATTGACTGGAGGCCGTGTGGTTTCCGATGAGGGAGCAGTGGGGTGAGCTGGTTCTGGCAGTTGGTTGCTCGAGCAGGGAGAGTGGTGGGAGGAATGACATCTATGTGAGAAGGAGAGCGTGAGGGAGAGAAGCTTGAACCTTCCCCCCTCTTTCTTTGCGGCTTCCCTTTCTTAAACCTGCCAAAAGAAATTTGAGTGGAGGAATAAACCCCTCATCCAATGGCTCATATTTCACATCATCTTGATGCCCTTGATCCAAGGGTTGAAATTGAGTGTTGTCCTTGATGAATTCCATCCATTAGATCTAGGAATTTTCTTGATTTAGGGAATGAAAAAGTGAAGCCAAAAATGAGCTTTAATCCAAACTTAATTTACAATTATGTTAAAATGAGATGTCATATTATATTATTTAGCCATTTTTCTTTAATGTATTTTATATTTTAATCTGAATTTAACTTATTATATTTTTAAAATTTTTAAAATAATCAATAGCATATATGTATTTGATTTTATATTTTGATTTTCAATCTAAATTTAATTTATTTAATTTTAAATTAACTAGAAAAAAATCTATTTTATTTCATATATATTTAAATAATAATAATAATAATAATAATAATAATAATAATAATAATAATCTTATATTCTCTATCCTCAACACATGTCAAACGATGCCTGATTCATGCGAATGGGCCCGTTTAAAAGATCTTGGTGATTCAAACGCACTCGCGCAATTCATTTCGTCAAATGAGACCCGAATCAAAAGATATTAAGCACAGAACAAAGATGCGCGATAAAGGCCCAAACATTTGAAATTACATCGGATCGGCATCAACCTGACCACATGCATTTTAGAATAAAATAGAGGATAACATGTGATCTAAAATGAGTAATCCTAAGGCCGATGATGGATCGAGGTAAAATGCATGATTTAACCCTTCAAAAACACAGTAGTGCATCGTGCAGACAAGTGTATCTACTTATGAAATTTGAGTGATAAGGTCATACAAGTGACCCGTACCAAAAAGGAGGTCAACAAACAAAACCCCAACAGGTGCGGTGAAGAATGGGTGAACCACATGTGTTGGCATTGACCTCCTTCTCTCTAAGAAGGTACAACCCAACAACCGATCAATAAACCTCAACAACCTAACCAAAAATCTAACGGTGAGGAAGGACAAGGGAAACTCGACAACCTAAGGAAAACTCAATAATCATTAGGAAAACTCAACAACCACTAAGAAAGTCAACCACATGGCTTGAGACCTGACAGTACGTGAATAGGAAAGGAAGCACCCCTGCCCGACTATAAGCCTGGCGGCAAAGTCCCTACCCGACCGTAAGTCTGATAGTAGAACAAAGCGGAACTCGATGATCACCCGACTAACGATCTAACGGTGAAGCGAAGAGGAAAGAAAGCACCTTCACCCAGCCATAGGCCCCAAAATAGCTAAGTCCCTACCTGGCCATAGGTCTGTCGATAGGATAAAGTTGAAACTCAACGATCACCCGACCATCGATCTGATGGTGAAGCGAAGAGGAAAGAAAGGACCTTCGCCCAACCATAGGCCCCGAAATAATGAAGTCCCTAGCCATAGGTCTGTCAGTAAGATAAAGCGGAAACTCAATGATCACCCGACCATCGATCTAACGGTGAAGCAAAGAGGAAAGAAAGAAACTTCACTCAGCCATAGGCCCTAAAACAGCAAAGTCCCTACCTGGCCATAGGTCTGTCAGTAGGATAAGGCAAAAACTCAACGAACACCAAACCATTGATCTGGCAGTGAAGAGAATAGGAAAGAAAGCACCTTCGTCCGGCCATAGGCCCCAAAACAGTAAAGTCCCTACCCAACCATAGGTATGTCAATAGGATAAAGCAGAAATTCAACGATCTCCCAACCATCGATCTGATGGTGAAGCGAAGAGGAAAGAAAGCACATTCGCCAGGCCATAGGCCCCTAAATAGTAAAGTCCCTACCAAGTCATAGATCTGTTAGTAGGATAAAGCAAAAACTCAACAACACCCTAATAGGAAAAAGGAAATAGAGGGAATAAAGAGGTAGTGAAGTATACCCACCCAGACTCTATCAGATAACCAACCAAAAAGCTCAAAGTTCACCCAGCCATAAGTCTGTCGGTGGGACAAAATGGGAAGCTCGACATCTATCCCGCCATAAGTCTGTCGATAGGATAAAGAGAAAAGATCCAACTCTTCTCGGTCATGGGCCCAACAGTAAAGTCTCTATCCGACCATAGGTCTGGTGGTAGAATAAAGGGAAGCTCAAAAATCACCTGACCATAGGTCTGTCAGTGAAGTGAAGAGAAAAGGAAGCACCCCCGCTCTGCCATAGGCCCTGAAATAGCAGAGTCCCTACCCAGTCATAGGTCTACCGGTAGGATAAAGCAAAAACTCAACAATCACTCGACCATAAGTCTATCGGTGAAGTGAAGAGAAAAGGAGAGAAGTAGCAAATGAGACTTCTTCAATAAAGGAATCCACGAGTAACATTGAAGGGAAAACCCCTCATATGGGCATGTCCGTAGAGGAGCACCGACATGGAAAGAAAATGAATACTCTCATATAAATTCAAGGTAAAGCTATCATGACATCAATAGGCGAAAGAACATAAAAAAACAATCATATATAGAAACATACAAGGGAATAAAACCAACTAGGAAATGGAATCAAGACTTAAATGAGAGAGTAAATCTCAAACAAGGAAATAAAATCAAAGCCTAAATAGGAGGATGGCTCCTATATAAGGAAATGGAATCATAGCTTGAATGAGATGGTGGCTACTAAACAAGTGGACAAAATCAATAGCTTGAATGGTATAGTGGCTCCCAAATAAGTGGATAAAACCAATAGCTTGAATGAGATAGTGGCTCCAAAACAAGTAGACAAAATCAACAACTTGAATGGGATAGAGGCTCCCAAACAAGTGGACAGAAATCACTGCTTGAATGAGACAGTGACTACCAAAAAAGGAAATGTAGCATATAAGACATTAAGAGAATAGATGCACTCCAAATTGCAACTTTTAGATCATCAAATTAGAATGAATACCTAAAATCATATTCTTCAGACAACCAGAATTCAAAAGAGAAAAGTGCAATCAGGGGAAAAATCACATCAATCAATAAGAATAAGATATAATCAAATATTGGGGGTCCAAACATTTTCATGCTTGAATTTTCAAAAGAACAAGATGAATATTTAAACATACTTAATAGTGGAGACATTAAAAGATGTTAAATACTCACAAATTAATTTAGATAAGTTTGATTCATATATTTTTTAAAGAGTGGAAATTATATCAAAGAGTAGGATCATTATTTTTTTTAGAATGAAAATTTACCTCTTTATCATCTTGACCCGGTCAAAAATGACAAATGAGAATGGATTCAAAAGTTCAGTAAGAAGTAGGTTGACTCCATCTAAACTCAAAAAGGTTAGGGATTCAAAATTTGCTAATCCTGATCAAGCTCCCTACAAGCTAGATTGGGCTCTCTCCTTTATATATGTATATTTTGAATTAAAATCTAATTCAAGAAATATTTAAATTAGAGGAAAAAATTAAATCTTGTTAATCTTCTTTCATAAAAAATATTTTAATATCTAATAGAATATCATTGCATAATCATGAATCCAAAATTATGATTTTTAAACTCAAGTATCAAACATATCAAAGGATACATAGGTTTTCTGAGATTTAAAAATTTATAAGAAAGGGAAGACATTTACTTATTCATTTTGGGCTCATTTTATGCCTCTTCCTTAATTTTGGTACACTTTGCACATCTTTTGATTTTTGATACACTTTGTGCATTTTTTATTTTTGGTGCACTTTACGCATCTTTTTATTTTGGGCTCATTTTATGCATCTTTTAATAATTTTGGTGCACTTTGCGTATCTTTTTATTTTTGTAATTGACTTCCTTTCTAAACCTCTAAAAAAAGATATTTTCTCAGTTGTTTGATTATCTTCCAAACATAAGTGAAGAAAACTCACTCTCTTATGCAAGGAAGAAAAATCCACAAAATAAACCCGATCCTATGATAAAAATGAACAACCTGATTAAGAAAATTAAGAAGTAGATTCATTAGCATGCAAAAAATTCCCATGAGATTGAAAATTGCAAGATAATGGAGAAAATTTTTATTTCTAAGTCCAATTTTAGTTTGACATAGATTTTAGTTCAAAAATAAAATCACCCCACATAATGGATTTGGGGGAGAGGACATGCTCTTTTATGGATCATCATGAATTTTCATCTTTAAGTGTTTAGAGGAGTCAGCCACAACTTACTTTATGTTTTAGATAAAAAATAGGTAAATTTTTCATTAAGGAAGATAAGTCACCTATTCACTTAAAAAAAATTCCCTCAAGACTTTGCCTTATGTTTTGACTTTCAAAGTTTTCTCAAATTAAATTTTCTTTTGAAAAATTAGTATATGTCAAATCTATGGACCCCATCATTGAAAATAGAATTTAGATTTCTATTTAGACTTATTTGAATCAAGGCTTAGTCTAAAAGAATTTAGACTAGGCAGATGATGAAAGATGGAGTTTATGCAAAGTATATGAATCATGTCATCAAAAAATAGAATCTGAATTTTCATTTGAAATGATAAAAATCATGATCCAGTCTAAAAGAATTTTTACTAGAAATTGATTGAAATTGGAATTTTGACTTGCATAAGAAGGATTGAAATAGATTGATCTAGATTTAAATTTGAAAATTAAGGACAAAGATCTAATAAATTCAAAATTTTAATTAAATCTTTATACAATAAAATGATCTAATCTTCACTAAGGATGAAGAGAAGAGAGTGGAATAGAAGAGAGGAACCTAAACCATTCACCAAACAAGGAATACCTATTGAAGAGAATAATATAGCATCAAAAGATGGAGAGAAAAATCTATCCCACCGTGGTCGCCAGAAACACAACTCCATAGAGAATCTGCTTTCATCCAATAATTTTGCAGGAAGGAATAAATGAACGCAACCCTCACACATACTTCTTTGCCTCTAGAGTTGTTTGCAAGAGTGAACTCCACTTCCTTAGTTGATTTATTTGGTAACCCTTATAGGAAGCCGGACAATGGAGGCTTGGCTTGTAAGTGGTTGAGTTGATGAGGTCGAGTCTACTGCAAGGGGAAATTTGGGAGGTTGGAAGGTAGAGTGGTTTGAGAGCGTGGTCGCCAGAAACACAACTCCATAGAGAATCTGCTTTCATCCAATAATTTTGCTGGAAGGAATAAATGAACGCAACCCTCACACATACTTCTTTGCCTCTAGAGTTGTTTGCAAGAGTGAACTCCACTTCCTTAGTTGATTTATTTGGTAACCCTTATAGGAAGCCGGACAATGGAGGCTTGGATTGTAAGTGGTTGAGTTGATGAGGTCGAGTCTACTGCAAGGGGCAATTTGGGAGGTTGGAAGGTAGAGTGGTTTGAGAGAATCATAGTTAGTGGTGAGTAAGGTGGCCGGACGGGACTAGTAATAGCCTGAGGTGGTCGAGGCTGATGCTTTGCCGACACAGGGGTGGAAGTAGACGGCTCAGGTTGTGACCGATATTAGGTAGTGAAGTTGGAGAGAGGGAGATCAGATTTATGCTAGGCCGGCGGCCAGAGATGGAGGACCAGAGTGTGAAATAGAGGAAGCGAGGGAGATGGTTGCTTGCTGCTCTCCCCTGTTGTGAGAGGGAGGGACCCTAGTCAGTAGCCTTGAGAGAGGTAGAGAGGAGGTTGGTGATGAAGATGCGGCGAGAGAGAGGTCTGGCTTCTCTTTGGGTTGTGCAAATTGAGAACTTGAGAGAAGAGGCGACGGGCTTTAAGCATGCCCATGCTTAGAGACGGGAGAGAGGTCCTTTTCTTACTCTTTGTTTTTTTTTACTTTGGGTGGACTGAACCAGAGAAAGAGAGAGTTACTCTCTTTTTTTCATGAGAGCCCTTTCCTTCCTTTTTGTTGTACTTGAATTTAGAGAAAAGAAGAAAAAAATGTGGAGATTTGAAATACATTTTAGGATATATGGGTTTTCTATCCTTTCCTGATGGATGAGCTATTATCCAATGAATATTAGATGTCCATTCGTGTTGTATCTATACCTTTCTCTCCTCTTCCCAAAAATAAGAAAAAAAAAGATTTAAAACCAGCCCTTAGATTATGAATTTTACTTGATTTAAATATATATAAAAAGCTAAGGCTAAAAATAATTTGTATTTAAGCTCAATTTAAAGAATCATTTGAATGACATCTCATTTTTATTATGTGTTTGTTAATTCCATCATTATTATTATTATTTTAGTTTAAATTTAATTTATTAGGTTTATTTAATTTAAAATTAATCAAGAGGATATATATCTAAATTATATTTTATATTTTTATTTTAAACATAATTTATTATATTTATTCAATTTTAAATTAGTTAGAAAAAAATAAAAATATTTTATTTCCTCATCTTTTTATTTAAATAAAAATAAAAAATAATAATGATGATAATCTTACTTTTGCTCTCCTCAACACACATCAAATGGTGTCCGATTCGAGCACAAATGGACATGTTTGAAAGATCTCGACGATCCGGATGCGCTCACGTAATCCATTTCACAAAATAAGTCCCCAATCAAAAGATATTATGCACATAACAAATATATGTGAAAGTTCGATAGGGATGTTAAGCCCTTATGAACTAGTCCCGAGGCTAACCAAGAGGGGGGGTGAATTGGAAGTTTTAAAAATTCACAAGCAAAACGACGATTTAAAAATCTTTATGAATGTTTTAAATTGTAGTTATGCAATGATTTGCGGATGTTCAATGATAACAGAATAATAGGCACAATCACACAATTATCAACAAAAAAGTAAGTGCAAAAAATAATAAGAAAGAACACACCATATTTTATAGTGGTTCGGTCAACTTGACCTACATCCACTCCCTGGAGCCTCCCCTCTGGGTATTGCATTAACACAAAAGTGACTCTCCTTCTACTCCCACAGCAAGGCGGAGAAGCCTGTACAAAAATTCCTTTCCACCAACCCGGTGAGGTAGAGAACTTGAACTCCTTTCACTTCCTCTTAAAGAAGGTAGAGAACCTGAACTCCTTTCGCTTCCTCCTTAAGCGGGCAGAGAACCCGAACTCCTTTTGCTTCCTCCTGAAGCGGGCAGAGAACCCGGATCTTCTTGCGAACGATCCTCCCACAGAAGACACTGAAAAGACAAGAGATGACAAGCGAAGAAGATGACTCTGATCCTTGCTTGGAGCAACTTTTGTGAATCCCTCACAAACTCCCCCTCACAAGATCCTCTCTCTCTCTCCCAAACTCTCTCTCTCTCTAGGGTTTCTCTGGAAAGAAAAGTGGCAAAAGATTTTTCTTGTTGAAAGAAAAAGAGCTTAAATATAAGGGCTCAAAAATAGCCCTAAATCTCAACTGGTTGGCCAGGATCGTCCAGGATGATCTAGCAATCATCCTGTACGATCCATTTAAAACACACAAAATCATCCTGAGCACCGCTTTGGACGTACAGGTTAAACATGCTAGACGATCTCAAAATGACTTGATCATCCCAGACGATATCTCTATCGTCCGGTATGATTAGTTCAAAACCACACAAAATTATCCTGAGCACCGCTCTGGACGTACAGGTGAAACATGCAGGATGATCTCAAAATGACCTGTTCGTCTGGGATGATATCTCTATCGTCCTATACGATTAGTTCAAAAATAACCAAAATTGTCCTGACCACCACTCTAGACATATAGGTGAAATGCACTGGACGGTCATGATCGTCCCGGACGATATTACGATCATCTCGGATGATATTATCATATTAATTAAATATTAATTGCTTTCCTTAATCACCAGACTAATTTAGGCATGATTGTGACAAATCGTCCTAGACGATACACGTATCGTCTTGGACGATCAGACCAAAATGTATTAAAATAAAACTTGCCTAACTTAATCTGGCGGCTGAGATTTTTTAATATGAGCGTATCGTCCCGTACGATGTATATATTATCCAGGATGATCAACTTAATTAAACCTACTTAATATGGTCGTCCTGATTAGGCTTTCTATTTTCATTGGATCATCCAAGACGATATGAATATCATCCAGGATGATATGAACAAAAAATGAAAATAGAAACTCTAATTCACTAAAACACCCCATGAGTGTGTGTGTGTAAGGTTACTTAGCTAGGGGATCAATTATATTATATTTGACTCAAGGAAGGGAAAAAATTACATTTAAATACACTTGGACCCGATCTTGAGTTGACTTGAATTGCATTTAATCTTTTATACCTAAAATGGTTTAGTCAAGCAAAATAAAATACAAACATATTTGTCATCATCAAAACTATACTTTTTGAATCCAGATTTACAACAATCTCCCCCTTTTTGATGATGGCAAACATTGATGCAATAGTTGTAAATAAAACAAAAAGGAGTTAACCAACGCATATATGAAAGAAAACCTTTCATTTCAAACTGCACTAAACATAAAATACAATACGAGAAGCTAGTACAATACAAAAATAATAAAAGAAACTACTAGTCACTAGAACACCAACTCCCCCTTTTGACATCATAAAAAGGAGGAGGAATAAACACAACAATACAAGCAGAAAACATCACAAAACACAAAGCTAAAAAGGAGGTGGATCCTGATCAGAAGGAGGAGGAGGTGGTGGTATAAAGTAACTGTGAATGACGGTGAAATGTGCTCCAAACTAGGTAATGTCCTGGTCGTGCTACTGTTTCTGCTGAGCAGCATAGTCATTGAAGCGCTGCAGATCCTCAGTGTGCTGTTGTTCCTGGGTAGCCACATAAGAATCAAACCGGGCCTCCCACTGTTCGAACCGCTACACCAGATGATCAAAAGGGGATGCAATATGAAGGGGAGCAGGTGCAGCAGGAATAGGAACAGCTTCTTCCTCTTCCTCCTCAACATCTGAGGCGGGCTCCGGATGTAGTCGGGTACTGTGGAGTACATGGAAGGAATTATTTGTGAAGTAGGAATGAGGGACATTGGTGGGGATTAGATATTATAGATCATATTTGGTCTCCAGAGCATATGCAATGATGTGTCCTAGAGCTAGATTTGGGCGTCGTCTATGGCCTGAATCCCTAATGCTAGTGAGATGCTCGATATAGCAGAAAAGGAGATCGGTAGCATTAAATTCCTAGTGGGCCATGATGTAGTTGTTGGTCAGGGAAAGTAAAGGTGTGATGTGGATGTGGTCCCCAGTCTTTGGGATGATTGAGGAGCAAAGGACATGTTGAATGGTACGGGCATCCTTAAGTAGGGAAGAGCAAGCATTATCATGGTAGGGGGCATTGGTATTTCTAAGGAAGCGATTGGCGACACTCCAATCATAATCAGGATCAGAAACTAGGGTGTGGAGTTTATCACCAGTGACAGAGAGTTGAAGGATGTGGTGAAAATCCTGGGTGGTGAGTTCTATAGGCCGCTGATTAAAGAAGGAGTGAAGGGTGGAGTAGTTAGCGATGATGCGAAGATTTGCAAAAAAGACCCATAGAAGTTCAGTGCTAAAGGGAAAGGCCAGGGTGAGGATGAAGGTGAGGGAGGTATACACAAACAAATCTAGGACAGGGTAGGTAAGAGTGCATGGGTTGACGATCTTGGATTATGTGATTCCAACTTCAAGATAGCGTTGGAAGGCAGCCTGATTGGCTGCATTTGGAAAGCGGGGATCGACATTGCCCAGGGAGGAACCTGCACCGTGATGCCTAGATCTCTTTCCACCAGCCATTAGAATACCAAGAGATGAAGGATTGAAGGAAGAAGGATGAGAAGAGATGAAGAAATTGGCTGTTTAAATAGAAATTGTCTATATCATCCCGTACGATCGCAGGATCTTCTAGGACGATATGAGTAATTATGACGGTTAGGATGATTGGTCAAAAAGGCAGTCGGATCATCCAGGATAATTAAAGACAGGTGATCATCCTAAGGAGTCTAGCCGGACGACTGTTGACGAAAAGTATCATCCAAGACGATGAGGTGGATTATCCGAGACGATATGTAATAAATATATAGGATGGGATGAATTTGAATCGTCCAACTGCTAACACGTGGATCATCCAGGATGATGAGGTGGATTATCCAGGACGATGACTAATAATTGGTGCATTCTCAGCCATTTGATCAAGATCAGGAAAACTGGATCATATCGGTCAGGATGATGTAAGGATCGTCTAGAACGATCACCAATAATTGGTGCATCTCAGCCATTTGATCAGAGTGGAGATAATTTGAATGGATCATTCAGGATGATGGATGGATCATCCATGATGATGAGGATTGTCCAGGATGATGTGGGGATCGTCTAGGATGATGTGAAGAAAAAATGAAAAAGATGAAGGATGGAGAGGAAAGATCAGGGATCCCAAAAACACATACAACAAAAAGAAAATACAAAATCAAATACAAATAAAAATGAGAAGGCCAAACTAAAAAACACTGATTTTTTGATTTTTTTAATCGATCAGCTCCAGAAAATTAGAATTTTCCCTTGATTTTTAATTCAAAAGCCAATAAGAAGAAAATCAACACCGCTGAAATCAAGAAAAGTTAGAAAATTGACTTTCGTAACTCCTACCTCGGACATCTTACCGGTTCAAATTCCTTTCAAACAAAAGTCTAATTCAGAAGAAAAGAAATTAGATTCAAAAAGAGATCCTTTTAAGCCTTGTTTAGAAAAATATCTGATATAATAGTATTATAAAGTAAGGAATCAGAAATCATGATTTTTCGTCTCAAGCTTTTGAAAATATTAAGTGGAGCATGGATTTATCCAAGACATTTAAAGATCAAAAAGAAAAGAAAGCTTATTTCTTTATGGGCTCATTTTGTGCCTCTTTTTTAATTTGTTTGACGCTTTGCGCATCTTTTGATTTTTGATACACTTTGTGTATTTTTTAATTTGGCGACATTGCATATCTTTTTAGCTTTGAGCTTATTTTGTGCCTCTTTTTATTTTGGTACTCTTTGCGCATCTTTTGTAAGCTTACTTCCTTTCATAATCGTTAAAGAGTCTCAGCTGTGAAATTACCTTCCAGACATAGGAGACGATAAAACTCACTCTCCATAATAAGGAAGAATAATTCATAAAATAAAAACCATACATCATATGATAAGTGCAGTCACTTGATTAAGAAAAATATAACACTGATTCAAAGCTTTGAAAAAACTATTCATATGAGGTAGATTACTGTAGGAAGATAAAATATATCTCTATTTCAAAAACTAACTTTTTAATTTTGAAAAAAAAATTATCCAGAAGAAATAATACACCATTAAAGAGAGTTAGAGAAAGAGAAACAATCATCAACGTTTCTTCCCTTTAATAGATTCAGAAGAGTCAATCACAGCTTCCAAGCTTCCAAATAGAAACAAGGCAAAACTCTCAGTCAGAAATTCAGTTTATCAGTAGCAGTGAGCAGTGATCAGATTTTGAAAGAAATAAAATAGTAAATAAAAAATAAGTAGGAAATTACATCAAAATAAATACTCGAATCAAACTAATAACAAGACTAAAATAAAAATCAACAGAAAAATAAAAACCAACAGGAAACAGATAATCAAATCAAACAACTAACTAATAGAAACAGAATGAAAAACAGACAAATCAGAAATCAGTAGTCATCAGAATCATACATTTATATCAATCACACCTAATCTGGTCCTCAAAATACTGAATGAGTCAAAGGCCAGTGGTTTAGTAAATATGTCAGCCAGCTGATTTTCAGTTGCTACATGATGTAGCTAAATGTCCCCTTTTATAACATGGTCCCTAATGAAGTGATGCCTTATATCAATGTGTTTGGTTCTAGAATGTTGGATTGGATTCTTAGAAATACAGATAGCATTAGTGTTATCACACATAATAGAAATTATGCCAACAGGTAATCCTAAATCCAAAACTTGTTGCTTCAATCAAAGGACTTGGGCCACATAACTTCTAAGGTAATGTACTCAGCTTCAGCAGTGAAAGTGCAACTGAGTTCTGTTTTCTACTAAACAAGGATACTAAAGACTGTCCTATGAATTGACAAGTTCCAGAAGTGCTTTTTCTATCTACCCTACATCCTGTAAAGTCAGAATCAGAATATCCAATAATCTCAAAAGAAGTGCTATGCCTAGGGTACCAGATTCCTAGGTTTGGGGTCCCTAAAAGATATTTAAGAATTCTCTTAATAGCAGTCATGTGAGACTCTTTAGGATCAGCTTGAAACCTAGCACAAAGATAAATACTAAACATAATATCAGGTCGGCTAGCAGTCAGGTAAAGTAGTGATCCAATTATTCCTCTATACTTCTTCTGATCAATATATTTTCCACTTGAATCTTTATCTAACTGAACAGAGGAGCTCATGGGAGTGTTGATTGGTTTGGCTTTGTCCATTTCATATTTCTTTAAAATATCCTTAGTGTATTTAGATTGATTGAGAAAGGTTCCATCATCCAGTTTCCTTATGCTAAATCCCAAAAAGTTTCTCCCATCATACTCATCTCAAACTCCTTACTCATTATTTTAGAAAAATCATCACATAAACTTTTATCAGAAGATCCAAAAAGTATATCATCAATATAGATCTGGACAATGAGTAAATCATCTCCTATTCTCCTCAGAAAAAGGGTGGTATCTACGCTCCCCTTAACAAACTCTCTTTCTAACAGGAATGTGCTAAGCCTCTCATACCAAGCTCTAAGTGCTAATTTCAATCCATACAAGGCCTTTTTTAATTTGTAAACATGATTTAGATATTAGGAACTCTCAAAACCTGGGGGTTATTCTACAAAAACATCTTCTTTTATTACCCCAATTAAAAAGGTACTCTTGACATCCATTTGAAACAGCTTAAATCCCTTATAGCAAGCAAAGGCTAGTAGCACTCTAATGGCTTCCAATCTAGCTACAGGGGAAAAAGTCTCCTCAAAATCAATCCCTTGAATCTAATTATACCCCTTAGCCATAATTCTTACCTTATTCCTAACCACCACACCAGAATCATTCATCTTATTCTTAAATACCCACTTGGTTCCCACTATACTTTGATTCCTAGGTCTTTCTACTAACTCCTAAACATCATTCCTTACAAATTAATTCAATTCCTCTTGCATAGCTAGATCCAAAATTCATCAAAAAGGGCTTGATTGATGTTGGTGGGTTCAGTCATTGGATAAAGGCAGAATGGTTTACTTCCTTCCTAAGTCCATGCCTAGTTCTAACACCTTCAGAAGGGTCTCCTAAGATCAGTTCTTTAGGATGACTCAAAGAATATCTCTAATCTCTAGGCAAGATGTTTTGAGGTTCTACCATTTCCTCCAGATTTGTATTTTCAACCCCTTGGGTAATCTCTCCTACCTCTTCTTCTTCCTCAACTCTAGTCTCCTTAAGATCAGATTCATCAAACACCACATAATTTGTCTCTTCCACCACCAAAGTCCTCTTATTAAACATCCTAAAGGATTTCCCCACACTAGAATAGCCTAAGAACACTCCTTCATCAGATTTGGGGTCAAACTTTCCTAAGGATGATTTTCCATTGTTCAGAATGAGAACCTTACAACCAAAGACATGGAGGTGGGACAGGTTTGGAGTTCTATCCTTAATGATCTCATAAGGTGTCTTATTCAGATTGAAACTAATATTCACCCTATTCAGCACATAGCAGGCAGTGTTCACCGCTTCAGCCCAAAAGTATTTTGGAAGTGAATACTCAGCAAGTATGGCTCTAGTAGCTTTCACTAAGGTCCTGTTCTTCCTTTCAGTTATCCCGTTCTGTTGAGGGGGCCTAGGAGCTAAAAAATTGTGGCTAATTCTTGCTCCTCACAAAAAGTTTCAAACTTCATATTTTCAAACTCTCCACCATGATCACTATGAATAGTCAAGATCTCACAACCTAACTTCCTCTGAATCTAAATGGTGAAAGACTTAAATTCACCAAATGACTCAGATTTATATGACAGAAATTTAATCTAAGTGAACCTCGAGTAATCATCAACAATCACAAAATCATAGACTTTCCCCACTAAGCTAACAGTGCTAATGAGTCCAAAGAGATCCATGTGAAGGACTTCTAAAGGTCTAGAGGTGCTGATGTCCTTGATGGAGTGAAAGGAGGACTGGACTTGCTTCCCTAATTGATAGGCATCACACAGGTGGTCCTTAGTGAACTTAAGCTTGGGGACACCTCTAACTAAGTCCTTTTGGGTGACTCTTCTAAGGGTTTTCATACTGGCATGACATAATCTCCTGTGCTACAACCAAGACTCATCAGCAGCAATTTTTAAGCAAATTGAATTATCAGCTTTAAAGTAACTTACATCCAGTATGTAGATATTGTTGATCCTTTATCCCTGTAAAACAATTTTATCATTTAAGCTTAAAATATAACAAGTGGGCAGAAATTTAATGTTGTATCCTTTGCCACAGAGTTGACTGATGCTCAGTAAGTTGTGTTTCAATCCATCTACAAGCAACACATTATCAATCATGAAATTCTTTGAATCACCAATTATACCTGCTCCTACTACCCTCCTGATGGTGTTGTCTCCAAGTGTAACCTTGCCTCCAGCCCTGCCTCTAGTGAAATGAACTGATTTGCTTCTCCAGTCATGTGTCTTAAACATCCACTATCCAAGTACCACATGCTCTCATGAGGTCTTGGGTGAGATCACACCTACAAAATCATCAAATGTCAGATTTAAGAACCCAAACAAGTTTGGGTTCCTTCTTATGAAAAGAAGAATGTAATGCATGCGTGCTGTGCTGTGAAACAGATAATTTGAGCCTCCACACCTAATGTGGACTACGGTGAACAGTACAGGTGTGGGAGATGTGTCCTAATATGCCACAAGAAAAACATCTAACACTAGGAAAAATGTTAACTAATATACGTGGGTGATAGTGCCTCTTCCTAGGTTTGTATGAAACATGCTTTGATCATTTTGAAACAGATTCTTCAAAAGGTAGATGTGTATAAAATTATGTAAAAGTAGGTGGAGTTTCATTTTTCTCAAAAGCACAGATTTTTACACTCAAAATTTCATTTCTTTTTCAAACTTGCAATTTCAAATTTCAGATGGTGTTCACTACTATCTAAATCAGATGCATGAATTTCTAGTTCTTTAAATACAGCTTTTAATTCAACATGTGATGTTTTTAACAAATCATGCTCAACAATTAAGTCAGAATGCTTTTTATTTAATTTATCAAATTCATCACGTAAAGACATGTGATTGCTATCAAGTGTAGAATGATCATTAACCACAACATCATGCTCTTTTTGTAAAGTTAAGTAATCCAATTTCACGCTAGCATGCAATTTCTTAAGTTTTCTATATGATAAATGAATTTTTTCAGACACTTCAAATAATTAATCGTAAGTAAGCTCACATACCTCTTCTTGGTCAGACTGACCAGGACGATCATCTGCCATCAAACACAAGTTAGTTTCCTCCTCTTCAGCTTCAGTCACAAAGGAGTCGGATACAGAATCTGCCCAGAACACCTTTTGAATCTGCTTCTTTTCCTTCCTGAACTTGGGTTTCTCCTCACCCTTCTCTTTGCTTGGGTGAGCTTTAAGTGTAGGACAATCAGCCTAATGTGTCCAGGCTTCATGCATTCAAAATAAATAGTATTAGATGAACCTTTAAAATTTTTACTGGACTTACCCTTGTTCCACTTCTAAAAGTTCTTATATTTCTTCCTTAGAAAGCTTTTGAATTGCCTAGTGGTTAAGGTAATATCATCGCTACCAAACTCAGAAGAGTCAGTGTCAGTATCGTTGGCCTTCAGCGCCACAGTTTTCTCCTTCTTCTTCTCACCTGCATCAAGTTATCCTTGGTTCACCCCTTACTCGTAAGCAATGAGTGATCTAAGTAAGCTATCAATAGAATAAGTATTCAAATCTTTAGATTCAGTGATCACAATTATCTTAGCATCATATGAAGACGGCAAACAAATAGTTAGTGAGTTATCTTCCTGAAGCATATAGAGAAGTGACAATTTGAGTGAACATAATATACATTTCAGAAATCGATTCACTAGGTTTCATGCAAAAGAATTCGTAGTCGTGAATTAAGATGTTTAATCTAAACTGTTTAAACTCAGTTGTACCTTCATAAGTAATGCATAGTCTATCCTAAATTTCTTTGCCAGCAGTGCAAGTAGAGACACACATGTAATCCTTAGATTTTAAGGCACAGAAAAAATAGTTCAAATATTTGGCATTCAGTTGGGCTAAGTCCCGATCATCAAGAGTCCATTCAGTAAAATACACTTCAGTTTTAACATTATTAACCATTTTATAAGGTGCTTTATAGTCATCCTTAACTAGCATCCACATGCGATAATCTATAGATTGAAGAAAAGTGAACATGCGAGTTTTTCAAAAATCAAAAGGTATGTTATCAAATAATGGTGGTCGTGTAATTGAATAACCTTCAGCAGTATTACGATTACCAAAGTTAGCCATGGATCAAAATTCAAAAGTTTTTAAACTTAATTTTTGAATCCCACTCTGATACCACTTGAAAGTTTGATAGGGATGTTAAGCCCATATGAACTAGTCCTGATGCTAACTAAGAGGAAGGGGTGAATTGGAAGTTTTAAAAATTCAAAAGTAAAATGACAATTTAGAATCTCTTTATGAATATTTTAAAGTGATTGCAGATATGCAATGATTTGTGGATGTTCAATGATAACAGAATAATAGGCACAATCACACAATCATCAAAAGAAAAGTAAGTGTGAAAAATAATAAGAAAGAATACACCAGATTTTATAGTGGTTAGGTCAACTTGACCTACGTCCACTCCCCGGAGCCTCCCCTCCGGGTATTCCACTAACACAAAAGTGACTCTCCTTCTGCTCCCACAGCAAGCTGGAGAAGCCTGTACAAAAACTCCTTTCCACCAACCCGGTGAGGCAGAGAACTTGAACTCCTTTCGCTTCCTCCTGAAGCAGGTAGAGAACCTGAACTCCTTTCACTTCCTCCTGAAGTGGGTGGAGAACCCGAACTCCTTTCAATTCCTCCTGAAGCAGGCAGAGAACCTGGATCTTCTTGCGAACGATCCTCCACAGAAAACACAAACAAGATAAGAGATGACGAGTGGAGAAGATAACTCTGATCCTTTCTTGGAGCAACTTTTGTGAATCCCTCACAAGCTCCCCCTCACAAGATCCTCTCTCTCTCTCCCAAACTCTCTCTCTCTCTCTCTCTAAGGTTTCTCTGAAAAGAAAAGTGGCAAAAAAATTTTCTTGTTGAAAGAAAAGGGCTTAAATATGAGGGCTCAAAAATAGCCCTAAATCTCAACTGGTTGACCAGGATCGTCCTGTACGATCCATTCAAAACACACAAAATCGTCCTGAGCACCGCTCTGGACGTATAGGTTAAACATGCTGGATGATCTCAAAATAACTTGATCGTCCCGGATGATATCTCTATCGTCTGGTACGCTTAGTTCAAAATAACACAAAATTGTCCTGAGCACCGCTCTGGACGTACAGGTGAAACATGCAGAATGATATCAAAATGACCTGATCATCCGGATGATATCTCTATCGTCCTGTATGATTAGTTCAAAAATAACCAAAATCATCCTGATCACCATTTTGGACGTATAGGTGAAATGCACTGGACGGTCATGATCGTTCCAGACGATATGATCATATCAATTAAATATTAATTGCTTTCCTTAATCACCAGACTAATTTAGGCATGATTGTGACAAATCATCCTGGATGATACACGTATCGTCCTGGACGATCAGACCAAATGTCTTAAAATAAAACTTGCCTAACTTAATCTGGCGGCTAAGATTTTCCAATCTGAGCGTATCATCCCGTACGATGTATATATCATCCAGTACGATCTGCTTAATTAAACCTACTTAACATGGTCATCCTGATTAGGCTTTCTATTTTGATTGGATCGTCCAGGACGATATGAATATCATCCAGGATGATATGAACAAAAATTGAAAATAGAAACTCTAATTCACTAAAACTCCCCCCTGAGTGTGTGTGTGCAAGGTTACATAGCTAGGGGATCAATTACATTATATTTGACTCAAGAAAAGGAAAAAATTACATTTAAATACATTTGGACCCGATCTTGAGTTAGCTTGAATTGCATTTGATCTTTTATACCTAAAATGGGTTAGTTAAGCAAAACAGAATACAAATATGTTTGTCATCATCAAAACTATACTTTTTGAATCCATATTTGTAACAATATCGATAAAGGCTCATGTGCATATATAATGCCCATCAAATCGGCATCGACCCAATCACATATATTTCAAAATATGATAAATTATAATATATGATTGAAAGAAACAAATTCATAAAGCCAATGACAAATTGAGGTAAAATATGTGAGGTAATCCTTCATCAAACACAAAGCAATACTACATGCAGACAAGGTAGATCAACCCACAAAGTGCAAGTGATAAGACTGTGCAAATGAGTGGTGACAAAAAAGGAACAAACACAACCCTGATAAGTATGGTGAATAATGGGTGAACCGCACGTGTTTTCTTTGACCTCCTTACCTATGAGGTCCTTACCCCATAGAGTAAATCTATTTTCAAAGGCTATAAAACCTTCAAATATTTATAATCTATGCCACTAGACATTCTACCTTATGGATTTTAACCTTGGGACCCTCCCCAAGACCTTTGATAATGTCCAGACCCTTGATTATGTCATGTTAAGCATTAAACTATATTTTGGTGAACCCAGTATGACCCCCATTTGACCAGGGGTCAAAATGACCAAAATGCCCCTTAAGGGCAAAATTGAAGTTCCCTTTAAACTTTAATATGGCCTTGTCAAATCAAACCCTAAAACCTCCTCTAATGTATCCTAAATACCATTACGAGTGCATTGGACCCAAATCCAGACCTTGGTCAAGCCTGGTTGACCAAGTCAACATATTTTGACCAAAATGCCCCTTATGATCTTACCTTTACATAGAACCACTTCCATTGAACTCAAAATGTCATTTCAAACCTATTGAGCTTAAATTCAAACCTTAGGTCAACTTAGGTTGACCAAATATCCCGTTAAGGGTCTTAATGGTCATTTTGACCCAAATAACCATTTTGACCCTTGTGGCCACTCCACCAGACTCCATTGATCAAATCAAACCTGTTGAGCCCAAACCTAAATCCTAGGTCAACCCGGTTAACCAAGTCAACCTAGGTTGACCAAATCAACCTTTAAGCTATTTTACATAAAATTAACCCATTCAAATTTTACCAAGCCCTCCAAGCTCTCAATAATATTCTAATACATGGTCTAAATATATCCAAATCACATGGAGTCAAATCACATGGAGACAAATCACATTTTCTTTGACCAAGTCAACTCTTTAGGATTGGTCAAACCCTTATGCTTTTGATCAAATAACTTCTAACACTTAATCAAATCCCTCTAAATCTTTAAACCCATGTCACTTGATGCTTTGGACTTTCTTTAGCCAACCATGAGCCAAGTCATGGTCCAGTTGACTTGGTCAACTCAACAAAACTTAGTCAAATCACCTTAAGCTCTCACACTTTTATTCATGTTCAAATCCCTTGGCCTCATATCCCTTTGAATCTATTCCACCAGCACTTAAGACCCTCCCACATGCCACCTTGGCAGTCAATTTTAGTATTGACTAGTCAAACTAGTTAACAAGCCATTAAAACCCCTTTGAAATGGTCAAGTCTCTATGCTTAAGCTAATCTCATCTATTTCAAATCATTCCAGAAGTGCTAATCACTTGCTAGAATATTATTAAGCTAGGTTTAAACTTTGGATTATACCTAAACTAAGCCAGGTGGTCCCAAAAGTTAATATGAGGCCAAAAACACCTTTCCACCTAGGTGTCCTTGGGTTGTCCTTTCTCTCAGCCCCCTAATTACCCCTATCCAGATGCCAAGCATCTAGGGATGATGTTAAACCCATCCTAACCATCCAAAATGCCTAGGGTTGTTTGAATTGACCAAGAGAGGCCAAATGACATATATTCGAACCCTAGCATTATCTCAACTTCAAGTCCTCCTCAAGCCCAATCCAAAGTTTGTTTGAGCTTGTTGACCTCATTTTTGTATGAGGTTAGCATGACCAATCCAGACCTTAGGATCTTTCCAATCCTTAAGATTTAATCTTGACCCTAGGATCAATCTGATCTTAGTTCAATCTAAATTCAAATCAATCCTGACCCCAGATCTCTATGCTTAAGCTAATCTCATCTATTTCAAATCATTCCAGAAGTGCTAATCACTTGCAAGAATATTATTAAGCTAGGTTTAAACTTTGGATTATACCTAAACTAAGCCAGGTGGTCCCAAAAGTTAATATGAGGGCAAAAACACCTTTCCACCTAGGTGTCCTTGGGTTGTCCTTTCTCTCAGCCCCCTAATTACCCCTATCCAGATGCCAAGCATCTAGGGATGATGTTAAACCCATCCTAACCATCCAAAATGCCTAGGGTTGTTTGAATTGACCAAGAGAGGCCAAATGACATATATTCGAACCCTAGCATTATCTCAACTTCCAGTCCTCCTCAAGCCCAATCCTAAGTTTGTTTGAGCTTGTTGACCTCATTTTTGTATGAGGTTAGCATGACCAATCCAGACCTTAGGATCTTTCCAATCCTTAGGATTTAATCTTGACCCTAGGATCAATCTGATCTTAGTTCAATCTAAATTCAAATCAATCCTGACCCCAGATCAATCAAATCTCCAGACTATTCTAGATTCTAGGATTCTCCTAGACTTCAGACCCTAGGATCTATTCTAGACCCTAGGATTCTACCTGACTCTAGATCCTAAGATCCTTCTAGATCTTGAATCTTAGGATTCCTAGATCTTAGGATCCTTCTAGATTATAGGATTCTTCCAGACCCCAAATCCTAGGGTTTCCCTAGGACTTCTAGATTCCAGGACCTTTCCAGACTCCAGTTCCTAGGATTTATTCTAGACCCTAGAATTCCCTTAAGCTGATTTGGACCCTAGGATCTATTCTAAACCGTAGGATTCTTCTAGACCAGTCCAAGCTTTAAATCAATCTATCCAAAACTCAAATCAATCTAGAATTCAAGTCAATTCAAATCCCTGACAAATCCTGACCTTCAAACAACCTAGATTTAGTTGCTCCAGCCTCTGACCTAACTTTAATCCTATCTAATCATCTAAAATCACACAAATGATTATAAATGATTTAGATAGTTCAAACCCTATCATTCAAGCTCAAAATCTAATTCAAAACCAGATTCCCAGATTCAAATCCAAGGCCAAAGGTCTAAGTCCTGAAAGCCTTTTCCAGCAAATTTTTGAACACCTTAAAACCCTATCAAATGACCTCTGATTCAAGATCTATCAGTTCCACACTGATGTGACATGTCTCTAGAGGCAACCCTCCAAATTTGAGCTCATTCTGAGATCTCTAACCCCAAAAACTGAATTAAAATCCAAAGGCTGTAAAACCTTCAAATATTTACAGTCTATGCCACTGGACCTACCACCCAGTGGATTTTGACCCTGGAGCTTTCTCCAAAGCCTCCAATCACCTCCAAACCCTTGATTATGACCCATTGAGCAATAAACTGCATTTTTTTGGACTCAATTTGACCCTTAGCTGATCAGGGGTCAAAATGACCAAAATACCCCTATGGGGTATAAATGGTCATTTGAACCAAATGAGCTCCAAATCAAATGCAGTCACTTCCAGCAAATTTCAAATGTCAAACAAAATCCATTGAGCCCAGAACTAGCCCCTGGGTCAACCTGGTTGACCAAGTCAACCTAGTTGACCTAGAAGGCCCCTTTAGGGTCAAAACAGGTCATTTTGACCAAATGACCTCCTCTGACCTTGGGACCACCTCCATTGGTCTCCAAATGTCATTTCAAATCTATTGAACCCATTTCCAGACCCTGGACCCAACTGGTTGACCAAGTCAACCAGGGTTGACCTAAAAGCCCATTAAGGGCCCAAATAGGTCATTTTGACCAAACAACCTTTCCAGATCTTGAGACCACTACCAGTAGACTCAGAATATTATTCTGAACTGGTTGGACCCAATCCTTGACCCTGGGTCAACCTGGTTGACCAAGTCAACCTAGTTGACCCATTAGGCCCATTAAGGGCCTAAACAGGTCATTTGACCTAGATGACCCATTTAAACCCTGAAACCACCTCCACTAGACCCCATTCATCATTTCAAACCATTCCAGTTCAAACCCTAACCCTGGGTCAACTTGGTTGACCAAGCCAACCCAGTTGACCTATTAAGCCCATTAAGGGTTCAAATAGGTGATTTGACCCAAATGACCTATTCAAACCCTCAAACCACTTCTGCCAGACCTCAAATTTTATTTGAAGTTGATTCAGCCCAAACCCTGGCCCTAGGTCAACCTGGTTGACCAAGTCAACTCAGGTTGACCACTTTCAACCCTTAAGCTCATTTAAACCCAATCAAGCTCCAGATCGATTTCAAATCCACTCAAACTTCTTTGATCACATTCCCTAATGATTTGGATTTGACTGGACCCATTGACCCAGTCAACAGTTGACCTAGTCAACTGAGTCCAAATCTAGTCAAACTTGACTCATTCAACTCAAAATCAACTCAACCATCCAACTCAAGTTCTCTAAATCTCTAAGCCCTCAAGCTCATATCAATAAACAATTCAAGCATATCTAAACAAATTTGAAGTCAAATCACTTTGGGTCTTGACTTGGTCAAACCCATTTAACCTATGATCCTTAAATAACATGAGATCATTTTAAGCCATTCGAATCTTATCAAATATCCAAGCTTCATTACACCTTTAAAACTAATCCACTTTATGATTGAAATATATCCAAGCCATGGGTTAGGTGAATCCAAGTGAATTTGACCAAGTCAACTCACTTGAACTTGGTCAAATCCCACCATACATTCAATCATTTCCCTTAAACCTCCTTAAATCAATTCTACCAGCAAGTCATGTTCTCCCTCATGACACATCAGCTACCCTTGACCCATTGACTAGTCAATATAGTCAACTCAAGGGTCTAAAGCTCTCCAAAATGCCAAATCCCATTTCTAACCCCCTAGCCTTTGGTCTAAGAGGGTGTAGGAGTACTGTTTAGGGTTTAAAGCTCTCCCTAAACCTCTTAAGCCTGGTCCAACCTCAGGTTTAGCCAGAAATGGAAAAAAGTGGTCCCTCCTCTCTTTTCAAGCCACCAATGGGCATGAAGCCATCCCAGCCCGTACCTCCTGCTGCTCAACGACTTGGGACACCTGTCCAGCATCCAAGGGAGGCCTCTGATGCATCAAGACCGTCCCTTTAAGCTCTGGTTGTTTGAATAAGGAAAAATCCCATTTTGAGCCTCATTGAAAAACCCTACACTCTCTCACTATCCAAGCTCCTCCAGACTTGGCTTCCAATCCTCCTGAGCTCTAGACTTCTCTACTTTCGATCCCCAACTAAGCTCCACCGTTAAAACCTCGCCGGCGACGAATCTTCCGGCGGACCTAGCTCAAATCCATCCAAACAACCATCCCACTCGATCCAGACGTCGTGAGCTCGAGGTGTCTACATCAAAAACTTGCGTGGACAATCTACAAGTTCAGAGAATCCAAAAAACCCAAAATCCATCGGTAAAATCTCTCGAAAACTCAAACCCTAGCTAGGCACACTTAGGTCAAATTAGCTTTTCGAAAAGCATTTTTAAAGCCATGAAATTTGCTCCACATTATTTTTGTTCATGAGTACAATGTGTGTTTAAAATTGCGTTCGATTTCATGTATTGGATCGAACGAACGAGCCATTTTACTCGTTCTAGGGCCAATTCGGAGCCTCTCTACGCATGCATGGCGTCCGGACCGTTGATCTTACGATCAACGGTCCGGATTCCGCTGATCCGTGGCTCGTCCAAGCGTGTATCAGTGGGGGGGGGGGGGGGAGTTCCTATTTGGTTCGGCTTGATCTCAGCCTTCCATTCGATACGGCGGGATTGATTTCCTACCGTTGGATCTCCCTTAGCTGAGATCTCACGGCAGGATCAGATCTCTGCCGTTGGATGGAATCAAGGCAGATCCGACGGCTGTCTCCATTCCGCTAACGTGGTTAAGTGAGTAACCACGCGCTGACGCGTGGTTCTCCCGCCGACTGATGCGTGGAAGGACCCGGAATGCCGCCGCCGCGCTGTTTGCGCTGGCCGAATCGTTGTGTGCCGCGTTTCCTCCTGTCGCCGCCGCCGCCGTCAGAGATAGTTAAATAGTTTTAAATTAATTTTAAAACTATTTAATTATCAGAAATTTTAAAAAATTATTAAAAATTCATTTCAAATCCAAAATTCGCGTGTAATATATCGATTTGCTTGGATTTTTAAGGGCTTTAATTTAAAATTAAAATAATTCCAAAATAATCTCTGTACTTTAAGTAATTTTAAATATAGATTATTTGATTATTTTAATTATTAATTAATTAAAGTAAATCAAAATATTTTCAAATTTTAAATTGATATATTCAAATATTAAAAAAAAATTCAATCTCTTAATTTACATCTAAAATTATTCAAAAATATTAAATATATTTTTAAATAATTTTGATACATTTAATTTCAAATTTATTTAATTTATATTAAATTAAATATTTTTCAGAAAAAAAGAGCTTATATATTAAAATATGTTAAATAATAAACATTTATTTGAGATGCTTTAATTTAAGACTAATTTCAAAATTTTAAGTGTTAATTTATTTTTAAATAATTTGAATTTATTTAAATTTTCTATTATTTGATTAATATTCAATTAAATATCAAGTTAAAATATTTTCAAATGTTAAAATCCTACTTTCAAATATCTCAACTATTTCATGGATCTCTTAAAATATTTTAAGATTATTTAATTATATTTTGAAATCATTTTCATAATATTTTGAAATATTAATATCAAGATTTATATTTCAAATATATGTATATACATGTATACTTTAAAATCTATTTTAAAAATTATATATACATATGTACATGTATATCTTTGAAAGTGTATTTTAAAATTATATTTATATTAAATCTTTAAATCATTGAGAGATCCATTCAAATTTTAAGCATGGTTTGAGCATGTGAACAGAATTAATGGGGAGTGATCCTTAATCAATGAACAATTAGTTTTAACTAATTGTTCATTAATTAAACCTTTTTGGTGAATTAAATTCTCTTTAAACTTGCATGTATAGGAAACACACACCACCTAGTTTTAGGGCTCTCCTAGATTTAGGATTTGATTGTGTTTGCATGTTTATTTTTGCATTTGTCAAGGGTTAGTTGAAACCTTGATTCAAACCCATTTAAACCTAGTGACATCGTTAAGGACAATAATTAAGGACTTTGAGTAGAAAATTTAGAATATTTTTAATAATTAGAATTTACCTCCTATTGACTTGAAACTCAAACCACCTGAACTTAGTGACACTCTAAACCTTAAGAAAAATTTTCACTGCATTTTGAAATCATTAAGCCCCTTAATTAACCTAATTAAGATTGAACCTTAATTAAGCCCTTAAACCTTCCAAAAATTGTAATAAATCAAATTTAAATCCAAAAATTACACACAACCCCTCAAACTGACCAAAATCAAACCCTTAATCAATGAAAAATAAAAGCCCCTTGATTGGACTTCAAAATTAAGTTTAATTTAAGTTTAATTGAAATTTAATATTTAATTAATTTAATTAATTAAAAATAATTAAAAATTCCAGAAAATTTCCAAACACTTGGAAATCACTCCTTAGGTCATTCCTGACATCTGGAGTTGATTTCAAGGAGTTTGGAGGTCATTTGGATTCAAATCATAAAAATGGCTCTAATTAAACAATTTAAATAATTCATTAAATACTCAAAACTTCAAAAATTCATAACTAATTCAAATGAACCCCAAATTGAGCAAACTCAAAGGCATAAAACTCATATTAAGGTCTAATATTTATTAAAAATGTTAAGTTTCCAGAAATCAATTAATTTTGAAAAAGTCAACTTTTGGTCAAACCTAGTTCAAAATCAAGTCAAAACTTCAAACCTTCATAATAAAATATAGAAAAATCCAATTTCAATGTACTTACTGTCTAACTGATCGTATTAAGGTCTAGTATTTTAATAAAATATTAAATTTTCAGAAAACACTTTAAATCAAAAAGTCAATTTTTAACCCCTTAATTAAATGATTAAAATAATCCAGAAAATACCAAAATTCAATAAATCATTCAAAATTCCATAAAACATTAATTTGAACTTAAAACCAGCAACCAACTAATTCTAATTAAAATTTAATCAACTTTTAAACTTTAATTAAACTCAAATCACTTAATTATATCGGGTACCACTGGGTAACCCGGGCCTACGAGGCTATTAAATTAGCCCCAAGGAAGGTGAAATAAACTTCACGGCCTCGGTGTGAAACAAAGGTGATATCCAACAAACAATTAAAATCAAGTTTAAAATCAATTTCAAGTCATTAATATTTAAATTCAAATTAAATCTTCCCTTAAGCCTTCAACCAACTAGAACTTTAAACAACTTCAATCAAATCATCCTATTTAGGACATATCAAAGCCACACAACCTACCTCACACACTTTAGATGGTTTGCTAGGACAACCAACTTTAGTCTTAGGTTATGCCGGTGTTTACTTTTCTGCTACTTGCGTGTGCCGGGTTTTCCGTGATTTTCATTGCATGCTGATTGCTAGATTTAAGCAATTGATGTTTATGTGATTGTTTATTTATTTACTGCACTCTGTGATGTGATTGATTGTACGATTAGATCTACCCCTAGGCTAGGGACGATTTGTACTAATTCAATCTTATGCAGGTGGTCATGCTCATACAGGGCATAAATTAAAGGGGGCAAAAATCATAAATATTAAATTACACAGGTGCTCCAGAATGCTTAAGTCCCCCTTTAAAATTAAAAGAGCTTGGCCAAGCGTGGCTGTGATTGAGCATTTTTAAATTTCAAATATATAACTGCTTGGGATATTTTTAAACTGTTGATTATTAGGATAACCTTGCAGGTTGTTGAGTCTAGATTTTTAATTTTCATTAATGTAATTTGACTTGATTTTGAGTTGTATCATTTAAAGTACTTTGAGATTGAGATATTTAAAATCCAATTTGGAATCCAAAGAGGAAGGAACATCCCTTAGGGGAGAGTTCCTATCCATTTGGAGATCCAAATTAGGATGAAGTTCAAGTATCCAAAGAGAAAACATAACACCCCTATCCAGGGGGAGTTTCTTTTCATTTGGATATCCAGACCCGACGATCCAAGGAATTCTAAGGAGACGAGGAAGTGAAGAACGAGAAGAATCTCAAATCTTAAAGTCACTTGAGTCTTAGGAGTAGAATCCGGGTTGTAGTCAGTGGTACCCCGCCACTTTACTTTCCTGCAGACCCTGGGTTGTATAATTAAGGGCACTTGCCTATGGACTTTCAGTTTGAGTATTTATTTAATTGATTTAATTATTTAAATGATTTAATTGATGTGTTGATTGTGATTAAGGACCCGCATGCTTTTAGTAGTTTATTTGGCCTATTGCATGTCGATTTTGATTTAGCCTGGAACCCGATCGGAGGCTCGTGAGGGTACGGTAATAAACTTTTTCTACTTAAATAAAATTAAAATCTTTAAGATCAGATAGAAACTCTAACGCTCTTAAGAAGTAAGCCCGGACTCGCCGGGAGTTTTTCATGCATACATATTGACTTTTCTCATCCGTGTTAGGCACCTCCCCGCCTGCGGGTTCTGGCAGACCACCTGACCTATTAGGGTGCAGTTCTATCCAAGGAAATGTTATGCAATCTCTATGATAAAACCTATTTTTAAGCCTATTTTAAAACTGCTTCATATTGATTTAAGCATTTTATCGAGTCAACTAGCATGCATTGCATTAGATACAAATTAAAAATTGAGTCTAAATTTTAATTGCATTTCTAGCTTATACATTTAACCCAACATATGTTAAGGGGTCAATTAGGATTTGCTCTAGATGTCGACCCCAATTCTTTAAATCAATCTTAATCAATGTCCTTAACCACTCTACATTTAAAGACTTTGACTCATGGTTTTAAAAGCGTTTAGGTGGTTTAGCTGGCTCCCCAATCCAGGCCTGGGTAAGTCCAGATTGCATTGAATTAGCTAGGATCTGGGTCACTGATTCTCAGTACCCATTTTAGACTTAAGTTCTGAGGCATGTCTTTAATCTTAAGACCTCAATCTTCTGGGAATCTAATTCCCACTTTCTAATAAAATTGACCATTCAAATTAAAAATCTCTTTCAATCAAATTCAAGCCCAACACTTAGGATAGTTTGAGGTGTTTCTGAAGCAATTCAGAATCTCAAAACATCTCCTACTCTTCTTCCTTTGACTCCAGAAAGAACTGCTCAACCTTGAACCAATCCCACTTGAAAATTCAAGTCCTTAACCTTCTTTGATATCGATCTTTGAAATCTTAAATAAAATTCGTATCGCTATTTTAATCGAGAGTATTCGTAGGAAATTTTCTGGTTTCCTACGATGTAATTAACTACGAGGGCTTGCACTCGTAGGAGATTTAGAAACCCAGACCCGATTTCAAAATCAAGCTTTTAAAATTTCAATTAATTATCTTTGGGAAATTCAAAAGACAACGATCATTACCCTCATTTTCAAATGATCAATAATAGACGATATCCTCTTTCCTTGGAAAGATATATCGTACTATTATCGTGATCTTGATTATGAAATTAATGATATCTTTAATAGATTATTATAATTAAACCTTGGATTTAACATCATTTTGATCTTTTGAGATCATTTGTTATTTCTCCTTGAGTTTGATTACGATAATCAGATAAATTCAAAGATTTGTAATCTGAACCTATTAGGGAACGATATGTTCACCTTTCGAGGTGATATATCATTCATAATAAGTGTTCGATTATAAAATTCAAAGTTCCAGAAATTAAATATTTCCCAAAGAAAATTAAACCCACTTTTTCAAAATATAATATTTTTTCAATCACATCAAACAATGGCGACTCCGCTGGGGAGTTTCTCTCTCTCCATCTTTAATAGCGCTACGAATTTTATTGTATCGGTAGTTTTGACTACCTTTCTTCTGTTGGTCCCTCTACCCATTTCTTTCTTGGGTGAGTGTGGTCAACTCAATTAAGACATGTGAAAAGAGAGGTGAGTGTAGGAAACCTCCCTCCAAGTCTGGCTTTGACATTTCGCCTCCAAGTTCATTGGTAGAGCGAAAGAGTCAAGCTGAGCCTTTCAAAGTCTTTCTGTACATGTTGTAAACTTGCATGTAAATAAATCATAGCGTGCTAAGTTTCACAATTTATAGAAGATTTCTTTAATTTCAAAGTTATAATTTCAAATGTCTAGCAAAATTCTATTGTCTTCAAATCTCAATCGATTCCTATATCCTACCATTACATATAGGATTGTAATTCCTATAATTCAATATGTGTGATAGGATATAGATTCCTCTTCCAAATTTTAATCCAAAGTTTGAAATTTTCTAGTTAATCTAACCTTCGACATTTTAATCCCGAATCACTAGTCGGAATGAAAGAGTCGGGTTAGCTTATAACATCCCCCCTATTTTTGTAAACCGTTATGTTGAACATACGTTCAACACTTCGAGTTTCAAAATAAGGGGAGATGCTGCCGAAATTACAAATTTTTCAAACATCTATTTTCAAGTTATAATAATCATTGCAACTATATATTCTACAACAATGATTGTAGTTGTATATAGTTAATGCACTTTCAACTTCTCCGGTCATTTCAGTCCTTGACATTCCATTCTGAGTCATTCATCAGAACGAAAGAGTCAGGTTGATTTCTTAGAATCTCCCTCTTATAGGTTTGTAAACCGTTATGTTGGACATATGTTCAACACTTCGAGTTTCAAAAATAAGGGGAGATGCCGCCGGATTTTCAAAAATTTTCAAATCTCTTTTCAAAACCAATCAAGTTCAAAATGCATTGCCATATATTTCTCTATAATAATTGTTATAGCTTAATATATGCAATATTTATTCAAATTTTTTCGGATAAATTAATCTTTGATATTTCATTTTAAATCATTCTTTTAAAATGTAAAGAGTCAAGTGGTTTTCCCTAACTCTTCCCTAACATTTGTAAACCGTCGAGTTGAATGCAAATTCAACTCCTCGAGTTTCAAAAATAAGGGGAGATGCTGCCGGATTTTTGGGTCACTCAAATTCCCTTTCAATTCAAATTCGATTTTCACTGTCACATGTACTACTACAACATTCTCTTGTAGTATAACATGTACCATTTCCAGATTCAAATTTAATCATCTAGTCTTTTCATCAAGTCAAATCTCGGACATCTTATCCCTAACCTAATCAGTGGGATATGAGAGTCGAGTCAAGACCCTTTGACTTTCTTTGATATTTTGTTAACTATTAAGTTGAAATCAAATCCGACTTATTGGTTCCAAATAGTCAAAGAAAATCTTTCAATCTTCAAAATTTTAAACCCCGTCAAATCCTTTCAAGTCAAATCCAGACCATTGTTGTTATACGTTCTCTACAACATTCTCTTGTAGTTAAACATATACAACAAAAATTCAAATTTTCTTCAAGTCAAAATTGATATCTATACTTTATCACTATATATCGGATTATAATTCCTATAATTCAATTTATGTGATAAAATATAGAAAATTTCTTGTCAAAATTCAAATTCAAAAGTTTGATTCAAGTCTTTTCTTTCAAATTTCAGACAATCAAATCTTCTGTAATGACTGGGAAACTTCTGTTCTCTGTTGACCGAGACCTCCAAGTTGAAGAGTTAATTCATAGCAGTGCAATTCAGTTTGGGATGGGTTTCAAGACTCTGAAACTGTCCGTTAATGGTGGAACAATCATTAATCTCGCTGCTGAGGGCGAGAATGGTCCAGTAGTGGAACTAGCTGTGGGAGCTACGAGTGACCTTCCCCCAGTGTTGGAACTGGCAGCAGGTGCTACCCTTACACCTTCTGTACCCTCAGTCCGAAGTAAGGACAAGAAAATTAAAGTGAAATCTACCGTTGAGAAAGGGTCTTCTAGTTCTGCAGCACTGTTTGGCACTAAGAGTGCTAGGTAGAACTACCTGAGAAGGATAAGGAAGAAAATTACCAAGTCAAGGAAGATAGCTGAACAGAAAGCCCTGAGTTTAGTTGAGCCTGAGGCTGCTGAGGAGCTGCCTATCCCTGCCTCTTCTCCACTCCTGAAAGGGAGTCATTTTCACCCCCTCGCAGCTGCTGCAGGGGAGGAGAGGGTCACGCGGATTGCTAGCTCTCCACCCAGCCCAGTCAACTATACTGTTAAGAGAACCACTAAGGAGAAGAATACTTTAAGAACTAGGATTTTAAGGAACATCATTCATACCTATGCTGCTGAGACAGGTCAGACCAAAGAACAATATGTGAGACACCTGAAGGGAGTGATCTCACACAAGCTTGAGAAAGAAGTTCTAAAAGAAGAAAAATCTGAAGCAAGAAACATGACTCCTCAGCCAGTGAGGAGAAACAAAAAGTTTGTTAAGCAACCAGTTGCCTCAGTATTAGTAGATGGATATCATTGGGTGCCTCGTCTCCCAACTGCCAAAACTGAGGAGATAGTTTTAACTGGGTCTGGTAGGAGTCACCCTCTCAGTGGTAGACCTCCAGTTCCCCCTTCAAGACTCTCAAAGTTGGCCCCTGTGATAGCCAAATCAAAAGAAATCGTCAAAGACTTACAGCCAGTTGATGTTAAGGGCAAGAGGCCCATACCTTCGGATGAACCTTATGTGCCAATGAAGATAGGCAGAACTGTTGGGATTCAGATTAGAGATACACCAATTCAGTCACCAGTTCAGTTACCAGTCCAGTCACCTGTTAAGGTCCCCCGACTCCTTATTCAGGGATGTGAGGATTCTCCTCAGATTGATGTTGGAGTCCCTACAAGTCAAACTCCTTCATCACCCGTTAGGTTAGATATCCCTCACCCTGTTGAGGATGCCACCCTCACGACTATCGACCCCGGGACAGTCGGAGGGGAGGGGGCAGAACTTGAAGATGATCAAGAGATGTTAGATCAGTTGGTGGCAGAACCTACTGCTGATGATTTAAAAATTCAAGAGGTCCTCACCCAGCTCGGAGATGAGGAATTTGAAGAGATGATTAACTATAAAGGGTACCTACCAATCGATCTCGAGTCAATTGAGGGTAGACCGGTCGATGAGGTAGTACAGGAAATAAGGGACATACTTAAAGACAAGGCAATTGAAGCCTTTAATCTGGAAGTAGATGATCTGATGGAAGAAGATTCAGCTGGGAACATTTGTATGGTTGAGACTAGAGCATCAAATAAAGATACTGAGCCTTCAAGACACCGATCTGGTAAGGAAGAAACCTCTGCAGCGATAGATTCAGACTCCGATGGATCAATTAAATTGAATGAGAAAGATGAATACATCAAGAGTCTGGAAAATAAAATTGAACAGATGATGCTCAGAATAGAACAAATGCAGAATCAGATGATCAAAGCACAGCAATCTCAATCCGAGCAGTTGCAACCTACAACACACACAGTGGGTGAGCACAGCAGAAAAACAGAATCAAGTCCTAGAACTCCAGAGGTTGCTTCCCCAACCTCTCCAGCCGACAAAGATATCCGCCAGATGATCGAAACCCAGGTAAGGGAGGCCTTAGCCCATTCTCAAAGGACTATATCTATTCCAAAGGGTAGACCCTACCCTGAAGAATATGATTCAATTTCTTATCCTAAAGGCTTTGTGCCACCTTCATTCAAAGTTTTTAGTGGGTTAGAAAATCCAAGACAGCACCTGGCCCACTTCCGAGCGAGCTGTTGCAACGCAGGAGGGTCAGATGCTCTACTCTTTCGCCAGTTTGTGAGTAGTCTATCCGGTATTGCTTTTGAGTGGTACGCAGATCTACCTAATGGTTCAGTGAAAACATTCACAGAGCTCGAGAGTCTATTCTTAAAGAGATTCTCAGGAGCTCAGCAGCGTGTAACCGTTGGTGATCTCGTCATCGAAAAACAAAAACTGGGAGAGTCTTTGGTTGAGTACATCTTGAGATGGTGAAATCTCTCGATGAAATGTGAACCCCAGTTGCAAGAGCAACATGCAGTGGAGATTCTTTTAAAGAACATCCACGGGCCTATTGCTTTTCTCCTGAAGGGTTTCACTATCAAAACCTTCGAAAAACTTTTGAATAAGGCTAGTAATCTACAGGAAGAGGCTTCCAAAATGCCATTCCTGAAGGATTCTACTGAGGAAAAGAAAGCTAGTAAACCATTGAAGTCCTTTGAAAAGAGAACAGTAATGGTTTCAGCTGTTGATAAGGGGAAGAAACCAACGAACGTTCAATCCAGTAATTCTCCGACACAACAAACTCAGAAATCTCCACCTTTTCAGGTAACTTCTCAACCTACAAGAGATTCTCACCTGATTTCTTTTAAAGAGAGATTGGCTCGTACATATCCATTTAAAAGGGAGTCGGTGAGAAAGATCTTTAAAAGTCTTCAGAAGAAGCCAGATTTTCGATTGTCGGAGGCCAAGAAGCCGGAAGAGGCAAATAAGAAGGATGATCCAACTTTTTGCCCCTACCATCGCATGTTAGGCCACACAATCGAAGACTGCATCATCTTCAAAGATTGGCTAGAAAAGAACTTCCATCAAGGTAATATCATAATTCCAAAGGAGTACCTGGTCGATCCGGATCAGGGTCTGTCAAATCCATCTCAGGTATGAATTTTAACTTTTCTCGGTCCATTGAAGATGGTTGGGGATATAGCACTATCCCAGGCATTTAAGAAGTCGATTAATAAATCTTTTCATCTTGCTCAACAGTTGCCGACGAGAGCCCGGGACCCGAGCTGGGAGGTTGACCTCGAGGCCTCACAGGAGGACGTTGGGACAGTTTCCTCTCCAGTAGTTTTAGGAACTACTGTATTAAATAAAAATGAAAAGAGTGAACTTTCTGTAGAGAGGAAATTTGTTGATGAGAGATCTGTACAAGTGGTTGATGGTGGCTCAAAACCATTGTCACCACTGAAATTATCTGACTTTTACTTTGCCCCATCAAAGGCAAAGGGTCAAAAATTAAATAAAAAGTCTGATCCTTCTGCTTATATCTTGGTGATTAATGTTGAGGATGAAGATGTAAATGACTCTTCTGTTGAAAATAATCAAGAACAAGTTGAGATCAATTAAGAAATTCAAACATTCAACTCTCCAGATTTGACTCTTCAAGAGAGAAACGAATCTGATGTCTTATCAGATAGTGAAACCCCTGAAATTAACTTTCAAGGGAGTCTTGTCGTGATAGACTTTTCAGATTTGGACTCTCGCTCAGATAACGATAATCAATCGCCTAAGGAGAGCATAGACTCCCCTGTAGTTTATTCTTCCGATGAAGTCGTGCAAGTACAACTACGTGGTGGGAAGGTCTTACCCCCTAGGCTACCTCTTCAGGATAATGGAAAACAAGTTGTTTCTGATGATCCAATTCAAATCCCCGCTCAACAATCAACTCCAATTCTTTCAAATTCACCGGGTCCCAATGTTAATGTTCCAAGTGTTGATTACAATGTCTTAGCTCACCTTAGGAAGTTGCCTGCCAAATTGAGCATTTATGATGCCCTTGTACTTTCAAAAGAGATGAGGGAGACTCTAATTAAAGCACTTCTCGATCCAGAGATTTTCTTAGCTCAATTAGCCTCGACTTCCAAGGAAGAAGCTTTGTACTTTAAGGAAATCCCTGGGGTTACCTTCTCTGACGAAGATTTACTCCTTGGAACTGTCGACCACAATCGTCCACTTTACATCACAGTAAATGTGGGCAAGTTTAAGTTATCAAGAGTTCTAGTTGACCCGGGTGCATCGGTCAACGTGATGAACATAAAGACTCTCGCATACCTTAGAATTGATACTAGCAAGCTCTCAACTGATAAGTTAGTGCTTCGTGGGTTCAATGAAAAGGGCGAGAAGGCTTTAGGTTCAGTTACCCTTCTTCTAGAAATAGGAGAATTGAAAACTGAAGCGAAATTTTATATAATTGATTCGGCAACGTCCTTTAACGCGCTCCTAGGAAGGCCCTGGATCCACGAGTATAGGATGGTTCCTTCTACCCTACATCAATGCATCAAGTACCAACGAGATGGCATTGAGTTTGAAATTAAGGGTGATCTGCAATCGTTCTCTATTCATGAGGTCGGGATCTACGAGGATGCGGCGTATTACGTACCTAAAGGGTCCACTACTTGTTCTAAGGTAGAGATCAACGTCAAGGAGGAAAAAGAAGAAAATCAAAGTTCAAAAGCAATTCAGAGATTGAGAAAAGAAAGAGTCAAAAATCAAAAAAGACAAAACTCAAGTAGCGAAGACGACGTCGAGCGTGTGATCTTCAGGCCTCCAAACATTATACCTCAAAGAGGTGGGACGATGGCCCAAAGAGCACGTGGTCGAGGTCGCCCTTCAATTGAAAAAAGAAATTCCCCGATCTACGTCGAACTTGAAACAAGTTCTGATGAAGATTCAAGAAAAAGGGGTGCCAGATTTGCTTTTGACTATACAAAAATCAATCCTCCTCCGAAGTTTGATCTCACTTTAGAATCGGATAGCGACCAGGAGGATACAAAATTAAATATTCAAAGTGACGAGCCTGAATTGAGTTTGTATGAAAAGCTCAATAGAACGGTTGAATCCTTAACCTTAACCCCACTGTCTGCTGACAGGGTCTCAGGGTTAGTAATTAAGGATGCTCTGAACTTAGATGGAGAAGTAAGGAAAGCCAAGAAGTTCTTCCCTAGCTCTTCCTCCTCAAGGAACGAAGATGATGTAATCCTTGAAGAGGCAAATTTCAATGAATTAATGGAATTACCTTTTGGCTACTTTCCTGCTGGTGTTAAGTCTCTTATTTCTAAAGGTTTTGCTCCGAGTCAATGGACTAAGGGTCAGGCTAGATACCACGAAAGTCTTTGGAATTCAAAATTAATAAACATTGGACCAGTGGTATCGGCTTTAGTACCGTTAGGTCGTTTGACGATGACGAATTTTGTCTAATGATAACTAGTCGTCCTGAATTTAAAAATATCCCTACTGAAGTCATTGATTCGTTCGATAGACTTTGTTTGGAGACTTTTGATGATTCTGACGAACTTCAGGTTCGGATGCACCCCCGAATTCGAAGAAGAAATTAAATCAACAGTCGATGAACTTAAAGAAATCAACCTTGGAACAGAGGATGACCTCGCCCCACTTTCATAAGTTCTTTTGTCGAGTGAGGATGAGTCTAAGGATCTAATTCAACTTCTATCCGAGTTTAAAGATTGCTTCGCCTGGACATACGACGAAATGCCGGGGTTGTCCGCTGACGTAGTAGTCCATAAACTTGGAATCCAGCATAATGCCATTCCTGTCATGCAAGCTCCACGACGTATGCGTCTGGAGATCGAACAACAAGTCGTTTCTGAAGTCAAGAAGTTGGCAGAGGCCGGATTTATTTGAGAAGAACAATATCCTTCTTGGGTAGCCAGCGTCGTGCCAGTTCGAAAGAAAAATGGTCAAATCCGGGTCTGTGTTGACTATAGAGACCTGAATAAGGCATGTCCTAAGGATGAATTTCCTTTGCCAATCCCAGAACGCATGGTGGACATTGCCTCCTCGCATGTTGTTTTCTCCTTTATGGATGGCTCGTTTGGTTATAATCAAATCAAGATGGCCCCAGAAGATGAGAGAAACACTGCATTCAGAAGTCCTAAAGGGATCTTTTGTTATAAAGTGATGCCCTTTGGCCTCAAAAATGCTGGTGCAACCTACCAGCGGGCCATGACTCATATCTTTGATGACTTAATACATAATCAAGTCGAATGTTACATCGACGATTTAGTTGTCAAGAGTAGAGTGAAAGAGGCTCATCTTTATGATTTAAGAACTGTCTTCGAGCGGTTACGCCGCTACGACCTCAAAATGAATCCCTTGAAGTGCGCTTTCGGCATCACGTCAGGGAAATTCTTAGGTTTTGTAGTCAGGCACCGTGGAATCGAAATTGATCCTGCCAAAGTTGAAGCTATCTTAAATATGCCGCCTCCTAAGAGTCTCACTCAATTGAGATCTCTCCAGGGTAGGCTGGCGTATATAAGAAGATTCATTTCTAATCTTTCTGGAAGATGTCAGCCATTCTCTGTCCTAGCTAAAAAGGACGCCAAATTCATTTGGGACGAGAAATGTCAAAATGCTTTCGAAAATATTAAACAATACCTGACAAGTCCGCCAGTTTTGGCAACCCCCATTCCGGGAAGATCTTTAATCCTTTACACTGCAGCCCTTGATGAATCTCTTGGGGCTCTTCTAGCTCAAATCAATGACGATGGGAAAGAGAATGCCCTTTATTACCTGAGTCGGAGATTACTCCCAACGAAAATCCGATATCCTGCAATTGAGAAACATTGCCTTGCCTTAGTCTTTGCAGCACAAAAATTAAGACATTACATGCTTTCTCATCAGGTCAGTCTGATTTCCAGTGTCAACCCCCTGCAATATCTTATGACCCGTCCCACATTGTCAGGATGTCTGGCTCGTTGGTCTATGATATTGTTACAATTTGAAATCACTTTCATTCCCCTGCGTGCTGTGAAAGGGCAGGCCATCGCCGACTTCCTTGCGGCACACCCGCTACCGGCGGAATCTCCTCTAAATGATGATTTACCTGACGAGCAAATCATGAGTTTCGAGGAATCCAATGTTCAAACCTGGGAAATGTATTTTGATGGTGCAGCGTCCTCTCAAAGGGGCAAAACACCTCAATATACTATTCCTGGAAAAGCCGGAGTCGGTCTGGTTTTCATAACACCGGATAAGGGAATGATGCACTTTTCCTACCATTTATCAGAACCTTGTACGAACAACGAAGCTGAGTACGAAGCTTTGATAACTGGTCTGGAACTTGCAATCCTAATGGAGATTAAAGAGATTAAGATCTATGGTGACTCTCAACTGGTGATTAACCAAGTTGCAGGGACCTATAAGGTTTTGAATCCTAAACTCCTGAAATATCACCAATACACAATGCACCTACTCGAGAAAATTCCCATTGTAACTATGTATAGGGTTCCTCGTGGAAGCAATTCCTCGGTGGATGCCCTAGCAAAGCTTGCAAAGGAATTTGCTTGCCTAGAAGAAGATTTCATCCCTATAGAAGTTCAGGGTCGTCAAGTCCTGTCCCTGTAGACATGGAATACCTCAACAATCAATCCTCCCAGGTCCTTTCTACATCTTCAGCAGTCGATGAAGAACAAGATTGGAGACAACCAATAATCAAGTATTTGCAAGAAGGTAAGCTTCCCCACGACAGGTCTCTTGCCAATCAAATTAAGAAACGTGCCCTATCATATGCACTAGTCAACGATACATTGTACCGACAATGGTTCGATTAGATGTGGCTCCGTTGTTTAGACAAACGAGAGGCCCTGAAGATCGTTAACGAAGTCCATGCTGGACTGTGCGGTGCTCATCAATCGGGTCCTAAGATGAAAATGAAAATCAAAAAACTTGGTTACTACTGGCCTACGATGATTGACGATTGCATGAAAATTGCAAAATGTTGTCATCAATGCCAAGTTCATGGTGTGGTTTTACATCAGCCGCCTAATGTGTTGCATCCTACGATAGCCTCGTGGCCCTTCGAAAGTTGGGGCACGGATATCGTCGGGCCAATTGACCCTCCTTCTTCAAGGGGTCATCGCTTCATCTTAGCAGCGACTAATTACTTTTCAAAGTGGGCAGAAGCAGTCCCACTAAGAAATGTAACATCACATCATGTAATGAAATTCTTTCGTGACCATATCGTATATCGATTTAGCGTGCCTCGCAGAATCATATCCGATAATGGGTCCGCTTTCAAGTCTACAAAAATCAATAACTTTGCAAGTTGCCACGGTATTGATTGGAGATACTCAACGATCTATTACCCACGGGCTAATGGATTGGCTGAGGCCTTCAATAAAACCCTGGTATAAATCATCAAAAAGACCCTAGATGACAATAAACGTCAGTGGGATGAGAGGTTGGTGGAAGCTCTGTGGGCCTACAGGACCACATATCGAACCCCGACCTAATCCACACCGTTTGCACTAGTGTATGGGTCTGAGGCCGTACTCCCTCTGGAAATTCAAATCCCTTCACTCAGAACTGCAGTCCAGAATCAGATCACAACAGAACAGAATGCACAACTTCGACTTGAAGAACTTGAGGGTCTTGAAGAACGTCGTCTCCAAGCCCAGCAGAACCTAGAACTTTATAAAGCCAGAATGGTTCAAGCTCATGATAAGTTAGTGTGACCTAGAACCTTCCGAGTAGGCGACTTGGTCTTGGTTCTTCGGAGGCCTATCTTAGCCCACCGAAAGCTCGGTGGAAAGTTTGAACCAACCTGGGAAGGACCCTTCGTAGTAGAAACAGTTTACGAAGGAGGCTCGTATCAGCTAGTGGATTGTAAAGGAAATCACCCAATGCTTCCTGTAAACGGGCGATTCCTGAAAAAATACTATGCTTGATGTAGCTCGAGTTTCGAATCAATAAAATTTTCAAATTTTGAATCTATTCAGCTCAATTTTGTTCAAGTTTTTGAAAATTCGAAATCAAATTCAAGATGAATCAAAATCAAATCAAACTTCAAGTTTAAAATTCTTCAAATTTAAAATCAATTCAAATCAAGTTTCAAATTCAAACATCTTTAAATTCAAATTCAAAAATCATTCAAATTTCAAATTCCAGAATTCAAATCCGATCCTCTATACAGAGCAAGTTTCCTCTGTATATGATCATTCCAGACTCGATCCTCTATGTGAAGCAAGTTTCCTTCACATATGATCATTCTAGACCTGATTCTCTATATAGAACAAGTTTCTCTATATACGATCAATCCAGACCCGATCCTCTATACAGAACAAGTTTCCTCTGTATATGATCAATCCAGACCCGATCCTCTATATAGAGCAAGTTTCCTCTATATACGATCAATCCTGACCCGATCCTCTGTATAGAGCAAGTTTCCTCTATATACACGATCATCCAGATTCGATCCTCTATGTGAGCAAGTTTCCTTCACATACGATCATTCCTGACCCGATCCTCTGTATAGAGCAAGTTTCCTCTATATACACGATCATCCAGATTCGATCCTCTATGTGAAGCAAGTTTCCTTCACATACGATCATTCCAGATCCGATCTTCTATACAGAGCAAGTTTCCTCTATACGTGATCATCCAGACCTGATCCTCTATGTAAAGCAAGTTTCCTTTACATACGATCAATCCAGATCCGATTTTGTGTGAAGCAATGCTTCCTTCTCACAGGATCATCCAGTTTCTTTTCCTTAAGGACAGATGTGAGTCATCATGCTTTCTTTCCTTGGATTAGATCTACTAGTGATGGATAACGCCCTCTGCGGCACCATTCTAGTTTCAAAATTCAAACCTTTAAATCTGACCTCCTATAGGAAGTAATACTATCTTCCTATGAGATCATCCAGTTCTCTTTTCTTAAGAGTAAGTATTCTCCTTCTCTTAGGATTTGACCCCCCAGTGATGGAATAAGTCCCTTATGGCTCCGTCTTGGATTCAATTTCAATTTCAAATTCAAACTCTCTTCTCCTCAAGGTTAGGCATTTCTTCCTTCCCTTAAGATTATATCTACTAGTGGTAGAGTATGCCCTTTATGGCACTGCCCTAGTATCAAATCTAAACTCGATCCTCTGTAGTTAGGAATTCTTCCTTTCTATACGATCATCCAGACCTTCTTTTCCTTTAGGGTAGGACTTCCCTTCCTTTAGGATTAGATCTACTAGTGGTAGAGTACGCTGCTTCAGCACTACCCTAGTATCATTTCAAATTTAATTATCTAAGGTTAGGATCTCCCTTTCCCTTAGAATCAAATCTAGACTCGATCCCCTGTAGTTAGGAATTCTTCCTTTCTATACGATCATCCAGACCTTCTTTTCCTTTAGGGATAGGACATCCCTTCCTTTAGGATAAGATCTACTAGTGGTAGAGTACGCTGCCTCAGCACTACCCTAGTATCATTTGAAATTCAAATTTTTAGGGTTAGGATCCCCTTCCCTTAGAACTAAGTTTCAAATTCAAACTTCTAAGGTTAGGATCTCCTTCCCTTAGATTCATTTCAAATTCAATCTTCTAAGGTTAGGATTTTCTTTCCCTTAGATTCAAATCTAGATTCAATCCTTTATAGTTAGGAGTTCTTCCTTCCTATAGGATCACCCAGGTTCCTCTACCCTTAAGGTTAGGATTCTCCTATCCTCAAGACCAGACCCACTAGTTGTAGAATACGCTTTTCCTAGCACTATCCTAGTATCTATTCAAACCCCGATTCCCCAGGGATAGATTTTCTTCCCTTAGGATCAAAACTTCAGACTTGACCATTCTATTCGGTCAACACCAATATGTGCAATAGAACTACATTCTATTACACATATTGGGGGTCCATTTATTGACCTCATTTTTGTATGAGGTTAGCATGACCAATCCAGACCTTAGGATCTTTCCAATCCTTAGGATTTAATCTTGACCCTAGGATCAATCTGATCTTAGTTCAATCTAAATTCAAATCAATCCTGACCCCAGATCTCTATGCTTAAGCTAATCTCATCTATTTCAAATCATTCCAGAAGTGCTAATCACTTGCAAGAATATTATTAAGCTAGGTTTAAACTTTGGATTATACCTAAACTAAGCCAGGTGGTCCCAAAAGTTAATATGAGGCCAAAAACACCTTTCCACCTAGGTGTCCTTGGGTTGTCCTTTCTCTCAGCCCCCTAATTACCCCTATCCAGATGCCAAGCATCTAGGGATGATGTTAAACCCATCCTAACCATCCAAAATGCCTAGGGTTGTTTGAATTGACCAAGAGAGGCCAAATGACATATATTCGAACACTTGCATTATCTCAACTTCCAGTCCTCCTCAAGCCCAATCCTAAGTTTGTTTGAGCTTGTTGACCTCATTTTTGTATGAGGTTAGCATGACCAATCCAGACCTTAGGATCTTTCCAATCCTTAGGATTTAATCTTGACCCTAGGATCAATCTGATCTTAGTTCAATCTAAATTCAAATCAATCCTGACCCCAGATCAATCAAATCTCTAGACTATTCTAGATTCTAGGATTCTCCTAGACTTCAGACCCTAGGATCTATTCTAGACCCTAGGGTTCTACCTGACTCTAGATCCTAAGATCCTTCTAGATCTTGAACCTTAGGATTCCTAGATCTTAGGATCCTTCTAGATTATAGGATTCTTCCAGACCCCAAATCCAAGGGTTTCCCTAGGACTCTAGATTCCAGGACCTTTCCAGACTCCAGTTCCTAGGATTTATTCTAGACCCTAGAATTCCCTTAAGCTGATTTGGACCCTAGGATCTATTATAAACCCTAGGATTCCTCTAGACCAGTCCAAGCTTTAAATCAATCTATCCAAAACTCAAATCAATCTAGAATTCAAGTCAATTCAAATCCCTGACAAATCCTGACCTTCAAACAACCCAGATTTAGTTGCTCCAGCCTCTGACCTGACTTTAATCCTATCTAATCATCTAAAATCACACAAATGATTATAAATGATTTAGATAGTTCAAACCCTATCATTCAAGCTCAAAATCAAATTCAAAACCAGATTCCCAGATTCAAATCCAAGGCCAAAGGTCTAAGTCCTGAAAGCCTTTTCCAGCAAATTTTTGAACACCTTAAAACCCTATCAAATGACCTCTGATTCAAGATCTATCAGTTCCACACTGATGTGACATGTCTCTAGAGGCAACCCTCCAAATTTGAGCTCATTCTGAGATCTCTAACCCCAAAAATTGAATTAAAATCCAAAGGCTGTAAAACCTTTAAATTTGTACAGTCTATGCCACTGGACCTACCACCTAGTGGATTTTGACCCTGGAGCTTTCTCCAAAGCCTCCAATCACCTCCAGACCCTTGATTATGACCCATTGAGCAATAAACTGCATTTTGTTGGACTCAATTTGACCCTTGTATAAATGGTCATTTGAATCCACTGGGGTATAAATGGTCATTTGAACCAAATGAGCTCCAAATCAAATGCAGTCACTTCCAGCAAATTTCAAATGTCAAACCAAATCCATTGAGCCCAGAACTAGCCCCTGGGTCAACCTGGTTGACCAAGTCAACCTAGTTGACCTAGAAGGCCCCTTTAGGGTCAAAACAGGTCATTTTGACCAAATGACCTCCTCTGACCTTGGGACCACCTCCATTGGTCTCCAAATGTCATTTCGAATCTGTTGAACCCATTTCCAGACCCTAGACCCACCTGGTTGACCAAGTCAACCAGGGTTGACCTAAAAGCCCATTAAGGGCCCAAATAGGTCATTTTGACCAAACAACCTTTCCAGACCTTGAGACCACCACCAGTAGACTCAGAATATTATTCTGAACTGGTTGGACCCAATCCTTGACCCTGGGTCAACCTGGTTGACCAAGTCAACCTAGTTGACCCATTAGGCCCATTAAGGGCCTAAATAGGTCATTTGACCTAGATGACCCATTTAAACCCTGAAACCACCTCCACTAGACCCCATTCATTATTTCAAACCATTCCAGTTCAAACCCTAACCCTGGGTCAACTTGGTTGACCAAGCCAACCCAGTTGACCTTTTAAGCCCATTAAGGGTTCAAATAGGTGATTTGACCCAAATGACCTATTCAAACCCTCAAACCACTTCTGCCAGACCTCAAATTTTATTTGAAGTTGATTCAGCCTAAACCCTGGCCCTGGGTCAACCTGGTTGACCAAGTCAACTCAGGTTGACCACTTTCAACCCTTAAGCTCATTTAAACCCAATCAAGCTCCAGATCGATTTCAAACCCACTCAAACTTCTTTGATCATATTCCCCAATGATTTGGATTTGACTGGACCCATTGACCAAGTCAACAGTTGACCTAGTCAACTGAGTCCAAATCTAGTCAAACTTGACTCATTCAACTCAAAATCAACTCAACCATCCAACTCAAGTTCTCTAAATCTCTAAGCCCTCAAGCTCATATCAATAAACAATTCAAGCATATCTAAACAAATTTGAAGTCAAATCACTTTGGGTCTTGACTTGGTCAAACCCATTTAACCTATGATCCTTAAATAACATGAGATCATTTTAAGCCATTCGAATCTTATCAAATATCCAAGCTTCATTACACCTTTAAAACTAATCCACTTTATGATTGAAATATATCCAAGCCATGGGTTAGGTGAATCCAAGTGAATTTGACCAAGTCAACTCACTTGAACTTGGTCAAATCCCACCATACATTCAATCATTTCCCTTAAACCTCCTTAAATCAATTCTACCAGCAAGTCATGTTCTCCCTCATGACACATCAGCTGCCCTTGACCCATTGACTAGTCAACATAGTCAACTCAACGGTCTAAAGCTCTCCAAAATGCCAAATCCCATTTCTAACCCCCTAGCCTTTGGTCTAAGAGGGTGTAGGAGTACTGTTTAGGGTTTAAAGCTCTCCCTAAACCTCTTAAGCCTGGTCCAACCTCAGGTTTAGCCAGAAATGGAAAAAAGTGGTCCCTCCTCTCTTTTGAAGCCACCAATGGGCATGAAGCCATCCCAGCCCGTACCTCCTGCTGCTCAACGGCTTGGGACACCTGTCCAGCATCCAAGGGAGGCCTCTGATGCATCAAGACCGTCCCTTTAAGCTCTGGTTGTTTGAATAAGGAAAAATCCCATTTTGAGCCTCATTGAAAAACCCTACACTCTCTCACTATCCAAGCTCCTCCAGACTTGGCTTCCAATCCTCCTGAGCTCTAGACTTCTCTACTTTCGATCCCCAACTAAGCTCCACCGTTAAAACTACGACGGGATTGATTTCCTATCGTTAGATCTCCCTTAGCTGAGATCTCACGGCAGGATCAGATCTCTGCCGTTGGATGGAATCAAGGCAGATCCAACAGCTGTCTCCATTCCGCTGACGTGGTTAAGCGAGTAACCACGAGCTGACGCGTGGTTCTCCCGCCGACTAACGCGTGGAAGGACCCGGAATGCCGCCGCCGCGCTGTTTGCGCTGGCCGAATCGCTGTGTGCCGCGTGTCCTCCTGCCGCCGCCGCCGCCGTCAGAGATAGTTAAATAGTTTTAAATTAATTTTAAAACTATTTAATTATCAGAAATTTCAAAAAAATATTAAAAATTCATTTCAAATCCAAAATTCGCGTGTAATATATCGATTTGCTTGGATTTTTAAGGGCTTTAATTTAAAATTAAAATAATTCCAAAATAATCTCTGTACTTTAAGTAATTTTAAATATAGATTATTTGATTATTTTAATTATTAATTAATTAAAGTAAATCAAAATATTTTCAAATTTTAAATTGATATATTCAAATATTAAAAAAAAATTCAATCTCTTAATTTACATCTAAAATTATTCAGAAATATTAAATATATTTTTAAATAATTTTGATACATTTAATTTCAAATTTATTTAATTTATATTAAATTAAATATTTTTAGAAAAAAAGAGCTTATATATTAAAATATGTTAAATAATAAACATTTATTTGAGATGCTTTAATTTAAGACTAATTTCAAAATTTTAAGTGTTAATTTATTTTTAAATAATTTGAATTTATTTAAATTTTCTATTATTTGATTAATATTCAATTAAATATCAAGTTAAAATATTTTCAAATGTTAAAATCCTACTTTCAAATATCTCAACTATTTCATGGATCTCTTAAAATATTATAAGATTATTTAATTATATTTTGAAATCATTTTCATAATATTTTGAAATATTAATATCAAGATTTATATTTTCAAATATATGTATATACATGTATACTTTAAAATCTATTTTAAAAATTATATATACATATGTACATGTATATCTTTGAAAGTGTATTTTAAAATTATATTTATATTAAATCTTTAAATCATTGAGAGATCCATTCAAATTTTATGCATGGTTTGAGCATGTGAACAGAATTAATGGGGAGTGATCCTTAATCAATGAACAATTAGTTTTAACTAATTGTTCATTAATTAAACCTTTTTGGTGAATTAAATTCTCTTTAAACTTGCATGTATAGGAAACACACACCACCTAGTTTTAGGGCTCTCCTAGATTTAGGATTTGATTGTGTTTGCATGTTTATTTTTGCATTTGTCAAGGGTTAGTTGAAACCTTGATTCAAACCCATTTAAACCTAGTGACATCGTTAAGGACAATAATTAAGGACTTTGAGTAGAAAATTTAGAATATTTTTAATAATTAGAATTCACCTCCTATTGACTTGAAACTCAAACCACCTGAACTTAGTGACACTCTAAACCTTAAGAAAAATTTTCACTGCATTTTGAAATCATTAAGCCCCTTAATTAACCTAATTAAGATTGAACCTTAATTAAGCCCTTAAACCTTCCAAAAATTGTAATAAATCAAATTTAAATCCAAAAATTACACACAACCCCTCAAACTGACCAGAATCAAACCCTTAATCAATGAAAAATAAAAGCCCCTTGATTGGACTTCAAAATTAAGTTTAATTGAAATTTAATATTTAATTAATTTAATTAATTAAAAATTCCAGAAAATTTCCAAACACTTGGAAATCACTCCTTAGGTCATTCCTGACATCTGGAGTTGATTTCAAGGAGTTTGGAGGTCATTTGGATTCAAATCATAAAAATGGCTCTAATTAAACAATTTAAATAATTCATTAAATACTCAAAACTTCAAAAATTCATAACTAATTCAAATGAACCCCAAATTGAGCAAACTCAAAGGCATACAACTCATATTAAGGTCTAATATTTATTAAAAATGTTAAGTTTCCAGAAATCAATTAATTTTGAAAAAGTCAACTTTTGGTCAAACCTAGTTCAAAATCAAGTCAAAACTTCAAACCTTCATAATAAAATGTAGAAAAATTCAATTTCAATGTACTTACTGTCTAACTGATTGTATTAAGGTCTAGTATTTTAATAAAATATTAAATTTCCAGAAAACACTTTAAATCAAAAAGTCAATTTTTAACCCCTTAATTAAATGATTAAAATAATCCAGAAAATACCAAAATTCAATAAATCATTCAAAATTCCATAAAACATTAATTTGAACTTAAAACCAGCAACCAACTAATTCTAATTAAAATTTAATCAACTTTTAAACCTTAATTAAACTCAAATCACTTAATTATATCGGGTACCACTGGGTAACCCGGGCCTACGAGGCTATTAAATTAGCCCCAAGGAAGGTGAAATAAACTTCACGGCCTCGGTGTGAAACAAAGGTGATATCCAACAAACAATTAAAATCAAGTTTAAAATCAATTTCAAGTCATTAATATTTAAATTCAAATTAAATCTTCCCTTAAGCCTTCAACTAACTAGAACTTTAAACAACTTCAATCAAATCATCCTATTTAGGACATATCAAAGCCACACAACCTACCTCACACACTTTAGATGGTTTGCTAGGACAACCAACTTTAGTCTTAGGTTATGCCGGTGTTTACTTTTCTGCTACTTGCGTGTGTCGGATTTTCTGTGATTTTTATTGTATGCTGGTTGCTAGATTTAAGCAATTGATGTTTATGTGATTGTTATTTATTTACTACACTCTGTGATGTGATTGATTGTACGATTAGATCTACCCCTAGGCTATGGATGATTTTTACTAATTCAATCTTATGCAGGTGGCCATGCTCATACAGGGCATAAATTAAAGGGGGCAAAAATCATAAATATTAAATTGCACAGGTGCTCCAGAATGCTTAAGTCCCCCTTTAAAATTAAAAGAGCATGACCCAGCGTGGCTGTGATTGAGCATTTTTAAATTTCAAATATATAACTGCTTGGGATATTTTTAAACTGTTGATTATTAGGATAACCTTGCAGGTTGTTGAGTCTAGATTTTTAATTTTCATTAATGTAATTTGACTTGATTTTGAGTTGTATCATTTAAAGTACTTTGAGATTGAGATATTTAAAATCCAATTTGGAATCCAAAGAGGAAGGAACATCCCTTAGGGGAGAGCTCCTATCCATTTGGAGATCCAAATTAGGATGAAGTTCAAGTATCCAAAGAGAAAACATAACACCCCTATCCAGGGGGAGTTTCTTTTCATTTGGATATCCAGACCTGACGATCCAAGGAATTCTAAGGAGACGAGGAAGTGAAGAACGAGAAGAATCTCAAATCTCAAAGTCACTTGAGTCTTAGGAGTAGAATCCGGGTTGTAGTCAGTGGTACCCAGCCACTTTACTTTCCTACAGACCCTGGGTTGTATAATTAAGGGCACTTGCCTATGGACTTTCAGTTTGAGTATTTATTTAATTGATTTAATTATTTAAATGATTTAATTGATGTGTTGATTGCGATTAAGGACCCGCATGCTTTTAGTAGTTTATTTGGCGCTATTGCATGTCGATTTTGATTTAGCCTGGAACCCGATCGGAGGCTCGTGAGGGTACGGTCATAAACTTTTTCTACTTAAATAAAATTAAAATCTTTAAGCTCAGATAGAAACTCTAACGCTCTTAAGAAGTAAGCCCGGACTCGCCGGGAGTTTTTCATGCATACATATTGACTTTTCTCATCCGTGTTAGGCACCTCCCCGCCTGCGGGTTCTGGCAGACCACCTGACCTATTAGGGTGCAGTTCTGTCCAAGGGGATGTTATGTAATCTCTAGGATAAAACATATTTTTAAGCCAATTTTAAATCTGCTTCATATTGATTTAAACATTTTATCGTGTCAACTAGCATGCATTGCATTAGATACAAATTAAAAATTGAGTCTAAATTTTAATTGCATTTCTAGCTTATACATTTAACCCAACATATGTTAAGGGGTCAATTAGGATTTGCTCTAGATGTCGACCCCAATTCTTTAAATCAATCTTAATCAATGTCCTTAACCACTCTACATTTAAAGACTTTGACTCATGGTTTTAAAAGCGTTTAGGTGGTTTAGCTGGCTCCCCAATCCAGGCCGGGGTAAGTCCAGATTGCATTGAATTAGCTAGGATCCGGGTCACTGATTCTCAGTACCCATTTTAGACTTAAGTTCTGAGGCATGTCTTTAATCTTAAGACCTCAATCTTCTGGGAATCTAATTCCCACTTTCTAATAAAATTGACCATTCAAATTAAAAATCTCTTTCAATCAAATTCAAGCCCAACACTTAGGATAGTTTGAGGTGTTTCTGAAGCAATTCAGAATCTTAAAACATCTCCTACTCTTCTTCCTTTGACTCCAGAAAGAACTGCTCAACCTTGAACCAATCCCACTTAAAAATTCAAGTCCTTAACCTTCTTTGATATCGATCTTTGAAATCTTAAATAAAATTTGTATCGCTATTTTAATCGAGAGTATTCGTAGGAAATTTTCTGGTTTCCTACGATGTAATTAACTACGAGGGCTTGCGCTCGTAGGAGATTTAGAAACCCAGACCCGATTTCAAAATCAAGCTTTTAAAATTTCAATTAATTATCTTTGGGAAATTCAAAAGACAACGATCATTACCCTCATTTTCAAATGATCAATAATAGACGATATCCTCTTTCCTTGGAAAGATATATCGTACTATTATCGTGATCTTGATTATGAAATTAATGATCTCTTTAATAGATTATTATAATTAAACCTTGGATTTAACATCATTTTGATCTTTTGAGATCATTTGTTGTTTCTCCTTGAGTTTGATTACGATAATCAGATAAATTCAAAGATTTGTAATCTGAACCTATTAGGGAACGATATGTTCACCTTTCGAGGTGATATATCATTCATAATAAGTGTTTGATTATAAAATTCAAAGTTCCAGAAATTAAACATTTCCCAAAGAAAATTAAACCCACTTTTTCAAAATATAATATTTTTTCAATCACATCAAACAGAGCTCCCGAGCAATCCTTCCATATTTCCCAAGTGAAATCCCACCGGTCAAAGCCATCGGTGACGAGTCTCTGGCCTCCACAACTTCAAGTTCCATCCAAAACTTTATCCATTAGATCCAGAGCTTATTAGACCATAATTTCAACTAGGAAGTTTTACAAGGATAGTCTACAAGCTCAACCGAACCAACATATCTCAAATCAAATGGTTGGATTGAGGTAAACCTTGAATTAGCTTTTCATTAAGTGCTTATTAGACTATCAAATTCCTTCCCCATGATTTTTATTCACTATAGCAATCTACATTTAAAATTTCATCAATTTTTATTGAGTAAATCTTGAGTTTAAGCCATTTTTTAATTAGGGCATCTGTTTACACTATTACCTTATATAGAGTTGGATGTGAGGTCTTTACAGATCATAGAAGTCTTAAATATATATTTAATAAGAAAGTATTTAATCTAAGACAGAGATAGTGGTTGGAACTTATTAAAAATTATGATCTGGATATATGGTATAATCCTGAAAGAGAAAATATGGTTACATATTTATTAAGTTGAAAAACTTCTAGTAGTACAAATTGGTTACTCAATTAGCAAGTTGAAAATAAAAAAATATGGAAGGATTGGAGATTTCAGTGGTAAATGCTAAAGATACAAAAACTATATTATTAAATCATATAGTGATTCAGACAACATTAAAGGAGCAGATATGTAATGCTTTATCTCAAGATATTAATTTTGAAGAAATCATAAAGAAAGTTTAGGTAGGGAAACTAGATATTTTTGTATTAAGTGATAAGAAATTATTGAAATATAAAGGCAGAATTTGTGTCTCAAATATTGATATTTTAATAGAACAATTATTGTAGGAAGCGCATGTCTTGGGTTATTAAATTCATCCAGGCAATAATAAATTGTATCAAGAACTTAGGAATATTTTGGTGGCCAGGATTAAAAAGAAGTGTTATAGAATTAATGGTAAATGTATTCCATGCTAAATGATAAAAACCCAGTTGGGCTATTGTAACTTTTACCAATACCTGAGTGAAAATGCAATAAAATAACAATGGATTTTGTTATTGGACTACCCAAATCAAGAAAAAGTTGTGATGTTATTTGAGTTATTAAGGATCAATTAATAAAGTTGGCTCATTTCTTACCAATTAAACATACTGATTTAGTAGAAAAATTAGCAAAGAAATATGTTGACAAAATTGTGAGATTACTCACAATTACACGGAGTTCCAAAATATATAATTTCTAATAGTGATGCACGATTTACTTCTAGATTATGAAAAAAGATTCAGGAAGCCCTGGGTATTAGATTAGCTTTTAGCACTGCATTTCATTCTCAGACATATGGGCAATCAGAAAGGATAATTCAGACTATGGATGATTTACTTTGATTATATGTACTAGATTTTGATGAAAATTTTGAAAATTTATCTTCCTTTAATAGAATTTACTTATAATAATAGTTTAAATCTAGCATTAGAATAGTAGCATATAAAGCTCTTTATGGAAGAAAATGTAGAACACATTTATGTTGGATAGAGATAGGAGAAACAAAAGTGATTGGTACTGAATTAGTAGATGATGAAATCAGATTAATTTGAGATAGATTGAAGGCAATACAGGATAGGAAGTGAAAATATTATGATGCCCAGTTGAATTTGAAATTAGTGAATTTGTTTTTATAAAATTTAGTCCAATGAAAGGTGTGCAACATTTTAGAAAGATGGAAAAGTTGAGCCCATGTTTTATTGGACCATTTAAAATTATTGAATGAATTGGAAAAATGGCTTACAGATTGAATTTCTCAATGCATATGCAAGGAATACACAATATTTTTTATATATGTATTCTTTGAAAATATATATCAGACGAGTGAAAAAGAATTTTGCCAAAATCAATTGAATTGCAGCCTTGTTTGAGATATGTAGAAGAGCTTGAAAGAATACAACAAAATAATGTGAAGAGATTGAGGAATTAAGATATACCATTTATACAAATTTTATGGAAGCATGGATAAGAAAGAGATGCCACATGGGAGAAAGAATAAGAAATGTGAACTCAATATCTATATTTTTTTCAATTAAGGTATGTCTAATTATTTTTTGTTTATTTCGAGGATGAAATTTTTATAAAAAAGGGAGATTGTAAGAACCGGCTTGTTAAGTTTAGCTGAATCAGACCTTTAACCCGAAGCACGGGTGAGCAAAGAGTGTGCAGCTGAGCTAGAGCATGAGCGGACAGGTCAATTGAGTGAATGGACGAGCGAATCGAGTGAATGGTGTATTCAAAAGTAAAGATAAGAGACGTCTTTCATAAGAAAAAGGTAATTTCACTAAATCCAGTAAATCCAAATGACATAAAATGCAAGTTGGGAGTAGGGACGAGAGGAAGAGAAGATTTGGGGAGAGAAAGAGAAGGAAATTTACAAAGAAAGATATTTTTGGAAAAGAAAAGGAGGACAAAATTTTATCTATCTTTAAGGCCATCGAAAGATCGAGACTTGCCAAGAGGAATAAAAAGAGAGCATCCATTTCTAACGACGAATAAGTAGGTCATTTAAATTTCATTTTTTGCTCAAATTCAGATAAGAAGTAAATGCATAATTTTTTGTTTTTTTTAATAATAAAATGCAATTGTTCAATAGGAAGGAAACAAATTAGATAGGGTTTTGATTCAAATATGAAGGAAGGAACCTCTAATCGAGGCAAATAGTTTTGATTATCTCTAGAGATTTACAGTTGATGATAAATTTTAATCATCATATGATAAATTAGAAGCATTTAATGTTATATAGATGATGTCTACCACATTTGAAATTATCCTTAATGATATCAAATCAATGCAATATTATCTTGATGACATTTAATTTTAGAAAGTTGTTTTGTATTAATTGACGCAATTGAATATTATTTGTAGTAGTGAAGAATTTGAATTATTGAATTGAGGCGAAGCCAACAAGTGATCTCAAGGGGAGTTTAGATAAGATTATATATATGTTAATGAAAAATTTAATTGAAATTAATGAAAGTTAGTTATAAGATAAAAGTGCAATTTTATAACTGTGTATATGACTTTAGGTTGTATTAAAGAAGGCTTAGAATTCAAAAGTGGCAACACACGAAAGAGAAGTAAAGAGGGTGATTATGTTTGTTATATAGAATTAAATTCTTTTATTTTTCATTTCAGTTTTAAATATAGTACCAGCCCTATTTATTTATTAAAGTTTGAATGTTTATTATGTTCCAAAATGATGAAAATTTAGTAATTAAAGTTACAATGTAATATGAATATATATATATATATGTGTGTGTGTGTGTGTGTGTGTGTGTGTGAAAAATGCATATATCAATTAAAATACATCCAAATAACATGTAAACGAAAATATTAAAATAAGGAAAAGGTGCATGCATACAAATACAGGAGTTCAACCCAATACAATACTAGCTGGTGATACAACGTACTCATGCACGTTAAATGAAAATGGAAATAAAAATGGTTGTACATTTATTAGTACAAAAGTTTTGTGATCCTCCTATAATAAATGAAAGGGGAAAGGAATAAATGAAATGGAAAAAATAATAAAGATATTTGAAAGGAATATAATTGGAATCTACATTTATATTAGATGTTTATGTATATATAAAGGAAAAGATCAACAAAGAAACATAGCTGCTTTTATATATGTTTAATTATTGTATTATAAGCTGTAATTATCTACTAAGTTTATTAAAAACTCAAAATTATTAAAATTAAAATGTTAGGTAAATCTCGTGTGAATTAGATAGCTAAAAGAAAAGAGTTCTTCTTGTGTGTGTGTGTGTGTGTGTGTTTGTGTATGTGTGTGTGTGGGTGAAAAGTGCATATATTAATTAAAATACATGCAGTTAATTCATAACATATAAATGAAAGTATTAAAAGAAGGAAAAGGTACATGTATACAAATATAAGAGTTCAACCCCATATAATACTAGCTAGTGACACAACATACTCATGCTCGTTAAATGAAAAAGAAAATAGAAATGGTTGTACCTTTATTAGTACAAAATTTTAATGATCCTCTATGATAAATGAAAGGGGAAAGGAATAAATGAAATGGAAAAAGTAATAAAGATATTTGAAAGGAATATAATTGGAATCTACATTTATATTAAATGTTTATATATATGTAAAGGAAAAGATCAATAAAGGAACATAATTGCTTTTATGTATGTTTAATTATTATATTATAAGCTGTAATTATCCACTAAGTTTATTAAAAACTCAAAATTATTAAATTTAAAATATTAGGTAAATCTAGTGTGAATTAAATGGATAAAAGAGAAGAGTTTGTCTATAGAAGAAGAGGACCAAATGGTATAAGGTAAATTTGGTTTATTGTAGGTCCATCAAAAAGTAAGCTCACCCTCAAAATGTAGACCCAAAGAACATTATCATCTCCATAAATGCATTCAATATGCAAACTCATGCATCCTAGAACATACTCTCATTCTATTTATAGGTATAAGGCTATGAAATGTTGTGACAAAAAGCAAGAAATGGCAAAAGTGATTCACTAAATAGAAAAGATATCGAAGAGATATATCAAAATAAATTTGCCACCTACCACCATGAGGTAATCCATTTTATCTCCAAAATATCTATTACTCCATACAATAGGATTGACATCACCCTAGTGTTGACCTCATTTTTGTGTGAGGTCATTTGATCTCTAAATTGATGATTGTCAATCTTATGATTGACAATCATTCAGTTTTTAGTCATATAGCCTACAATCATTTGATCTATAACCATCCAACTTATAATTATTCAAGCTACAATCAATCATCAAGTATTGCCTATAATCTACATTCAATTACACCTTAATCATCCATGATCAGTAATCAATCAATCAATAATTAACCATACACTCTATAATCAATCAACCCTAAAATCAACCTTCAATGAGCTTTAATCATATAGCTAACATTTAGTCAACCTACAATCACTCAAATAATAATCAATTGATTTGCAAACACCCAACCTATATCAAGTTGATTCATAATCATATTGATTTTCAACTATATTGATCAATCATCACTTCTACAGTTAAGAATCATTAAACCTCAATCACCTAGACAATTGCAGCCCTGCACAGTAATCAGGTAGCCTAGTGCATTGCCCTGCATAGTGCACTAACTCCTTGACCTCAATCATGATCCAAATAACATCACTAGGAGCTTCATATAGTAAATCACACATTATTGGACCCTTCAGTCATCAATTGAGCTCCGAATCAATTATGATCTTCATCAAATTATTTTGATCATCACCCCTAATGAAATGGACTTGATTGATCACCCTAACTCAGTCAACAGCTGACTTGTCCAATTGAATTTAGTTCTGATTAAACCAGGTCAAATAGAGTCCATTCATTGCATACACTCAAATCAAGCATCTCAATCCCTCAGAACTCTTTTATTGCATGCTTCAAACCCTCCTAATCTCTCCATGAGTTAAGTTTGGGTTGGTTTGACTTGGTCAACCCATTAAGAAAGGTCAAACCTACTCATATACTTGACCATTCACTCAAACCTCATGTTCCTTTATTCAAACATATGCAACCCATTCCAATACTATTTCAAATACTCCCTAAGGTATATCCTAGTTGGCATTGACTGTTTGACTAGTCAAACAATCAGCATTGACCATCAAAGGGGTTTTTCATGATTAACACTTCACTCAACATCTAATATATTGCTTCAAACTCTTTTGAGTTGGGTCCAACAGCATTCAAAGCTCTCATGGTGTCCACCTCAGGACCATTTGATTGGTTAATTAGTCAAATTAAAACATTATAAAAGGTTTAAATGGTCAAACTTGCTTAAACTTTCTATCTCTCCCAGCCTAGACCACTTCTACTTATTCAAATCATCTTTAGAGCCTTCTTAAGCACCAGCCTAACCCAACTCAGCCACTAGTGTAGCACTAAACAACTCGAGTGGTCCCTTCCATGTGGAATGACTCCAAGTCCTTTTCACCTTCTCCAAGTCACCTCCCTACTCCCTAACAGCCAAAGATAGATGTCCAGCATCCACACAAACCACCTAATTAATCCTGACAGTCTAAGAGGGCTCCAATAGCTAAATTGGGAAGGTCCTCTTAAAACCTTCATAAAGCTTTTATTCTTAATATAGTCATTCTCTTGTGCGTCTTTAATTTTGTTTCATTTCCCCAGAGCTTTCCCAACATTCTTCTAGCATTTCTAAGTCATTTGGAGCTTGCTGCCAGCGAGAGGAGGAGGTGCTTATGAGCTTGTCCGTCCAATATTCCATAACTTCTCATCCAAGCTATCTCAAAGCTTTCTTTCTTCATCAAAGTTACATTGTAGCTTTCAAGAAGGAAACCCAGACATTAAACATCTTCCAAAACCTTCTGTATTGAGGTAAGATCGAAACCCTAGGATTTTGGTAACTTTTTAAATAGCTTTTCATAAAACACATCAAAATGCATAAAGTATATTCCTCATCTCTTCTCTTATCATATCTTGTTAATATCCTTAGTATCAGGCCATTTAATCCTCTCTATGAAGAGTTTGAGCAAAAATAACTAAGCCTAGGGTTTTGAGTGATTGGAGGAGGAAGATGAGCTCCTACCGTCCAATCTTTTCTATTAGGATTGAATGGTTAGGAACCCGTTGGACAATACACTTCATACGACCACATGTATTTTTGGGATATATCATTATCATTCGATCAAATCAGAGCCATTCATCCCGAACAGCATGGATCGAACAATTGTGGTGAAATCCAACATGGTTAAGTAGCTAATCACGCATTGATACATGGCTAGCCACATGTAAAGTGTGATGCACTACCACTGCTGATGTCTAAGGTGGTTAAATTAGGGAACACCACATGTAAAGGGTCACCGCCTGCCTTAATTTAATAAAACTAATTTTGAAAAAGTACTTTAAATAGTTATAAACTTTTAAAAATTACTATAAATTATATACTCCATCAATTTTTTCATATAACCCCTCATTCTCTTCAGAATAAAATTATCTATCTTCTAAAAAAAAAATCAAAGTCTACTAATTGGTATATAAATAATAATTTTAGTTATAGGTATTTTCAAATATCCTTACTTATTTACTAAATAAATATCTGATGAAGTTCAAATTTAAATGGCATGATGAAGAAGCTATTATACACATTTGTTAATTTTTATGAAATTATTTGAGGATTATTTGATTATATATGATGTTCTAAAGATCTTGGTTATGACTTAACCTAGAGTTTTAAGATTGATTCTTATTTAGAAAATAATTCAATAATTGCATATAAATATTCTATACTACCATTGAGCAATCATATTTCAAATAAAAAAATAAATTCCATGGTGTTTGTTCAGTATTTAGAGAGCAAATGCATTGATAATGTTTTCCAACTTCCTTTGATTATTCTCTAAATATCCAATGGATTGAGTTCAAATAGGGTTAGATGATACTATGTTATGTCCCTCATCTATAATAATATCATTGGGCCAATTTGATGTATGATTGTTCATTGGTTGAATTTCCAAATAATTAGGTTATCATTTAATCTCAATATTTGGAAATTCATTAATTTTCTTTTCTTCTTAGACTTAGGACACATTTTTGTTGTGAATTGTTGATATACATGTATAAGGGTTGGTGACAATGATTGTTGATCATATCTCAACCTTAGTGACCCCTAAGAACAAAAATTAAGGTGTATGTTAGCAAACTTAAAACAATATTAGAAATTCAAACACACACTCAATAGAGATAAAACTTAAACCTCATAAACTTAGTGACAATATATACCCTAGGGTTTAATTATAATTTGATTTGACATTAATTTACCCTAAAATAAAATTAATTAAAATCATCCCTTAATTAAGGGTTATAACTTCAATAATTCATAATAAATAAAATAAAATTTACAAAAATAAAAAAAATTAATCAACCCCCATTAACATTTAAAATTAGGGAAAAATAAAATTCATATCCAAATTTCATTAAAATTTAATTAATAATTAATTAATTCTTAATTAAAAAGTAATTAATTAAATAAATTCATTAAAAATAAAATACAAATCAAATTAATCCCAAATTTTTTGTGATTGATCCATTGGTTATCATTAACCAATGTTATCAATTTCATAAATTTTTGATCTAATTTAATATCAAAATTAAATAGTTAAATAATTTATTAATTTCCTAAATTCAATTATAATTAAATAATGATAATAAGTATAATTCAAATATACATAATAATTTTAAATAAAAATAAATAAATTTAGTGATTTATATTTTTAATTTAAATAAATTTTTGAATAAAATTTAATAATAATTTATTAATAATTAGTTAAATTAATTTAAAATTCAATAATTATTTAAAAATCCTAAATAATTCAGAAAAAATCAAAAAAATTCAACAAAAATTTTATAACATAAATTTTTTTTTTTTTGATAATTTATTTGATCAAAAAAAATTTTAATAAAAAAAATTGATAATTAATATTAATTAAATAATAAAGGCTTTTATGCTTAATGCTTGATTCCATTTGAAGGGCAATTCAGCATTAAATTCAAAGCCTTTAATGCACAATAAATCACCCAATAATCTCCTTAAGTGATGCATGACTCCTTTCAGGAAGGCATTCATATATTTGATTAGGAGATTTTAATAATTTTTAATAAAAAGTTAAGGGTTTCATGAACTATGCTAGTCTCCACTTGCAGAAGGCATAGTTACATCAAATTCATAACCCTTAACCAAACATTAATAAATCAATTGACATTATATATCATGCTTGATTCCACTTCGAGGGGATGTGCATTTTGTTGAAAAGTCTCTTCTCTATCCCTTAATAAATCATTAACAAATCTCTAAAGGCTCTATATGATCATCTATCCTATATTAGGGATGATTACATTTTTATTGTAAGCCTTAGGATTTGTAGGTTAGTAACATCCGCACTTGGAGTTAATAACTTATAAATTCTTTAAAATTAAATAATCAAATTCCAACCCTTAAAAAATCTAAATTCATACAAGGTAAACTTCAAATAAATAATCCCTTTTTGGCCTTAATAAACAAACACTTTAAGCTCATGTAATTTAAATTAAACTCCTATAGGAAATATCAAAGCCACACATCCTACTTCACTCACTTAGATGGTTTGTTAGGATAACCCACTTTAGCCTAGGTTAGGTCGGAGGCTTGAATTGCTTGCCTAGTGCTTTACTTGGAGAGCACCCCATGTTTATTTATTTTTTTTATACAATATGAATATCATACATTTTTATTTTTGTCGGTGCACTTAAGCTCTTGTTTGATTGAAAAATGTATTTGGTTTGAAAGATGATTAATTTTATTTGGGAAAACTCAAATTTCAGGAATTTTAATTTTAAAATCGAACGCTTATTATGAATAATATATTACCTCGAAATGTGAACATATCATTCCCTAATTGGTTCAGATTATAAAATTTTGACTTTATCCTGAATATTATAGTCAAACTCAAGAAGAGATAACATATGCTCGCAAATGATCAAAATGATGTTTAATCAAATATTTAACTACAATGATCTAGATAAGTAATCATTAATTTCATGATCAATATTATGATAATAGTATGATATATCTTCTCGAGAAAAGAGGATATCATCTATTATCGATCATTTGAAAATGACGATAATGATCATTGACTTTTAATCTTTCCAAAGAAAGTTAATTGAGATTTTGAAAACTTGATTTTAAAAATTTGATCTAGATTTCTAAATCTCCCTATGAGCACAAGCCCTCGTAATTAATTACATCGTAGGAAACCAAAAATTTCCTATGAATACTCTCGATTAAAGAATTCAACGTTCGATATCAAAGGAGGTAAGGGTTGGAATTTTAATAGGGATTGGTTCAAGGTTGAACAGTTCTTTCTGGAGGTTAAAGGAAGAGGGGTACGAGGTACTTGGGATTCTAAATCACTTCAGAAGCACCCCGGCCTATCCTATGTGTTAGGTTTAAATTTTATGGAAAAAGATTTAAATTTGAGTTGTCAATTTTATTAGAAGGTGGGAATTAAATTCCCAGAGGTTGAGGTCTTATAACCTGAGCTTGCCTCAGAACCTAAGTTTAAAGTGGGTACTAAAAATTAGTGACCCGAAACCTAGTTAATGTAATGTAGGATTTGGACTTATCCCGACCTGGATTGGGGAGCTAGCTAAACTACATAAACGCTTCAAAACCATGAATCCGATCTTTTATGTGAGAGTGATGGGGACATTATTTAAGATAGGTTTAAGAAATTGGGGTAGACATCTAGAGCGGATCCTAATTGACCCCTTGATATATGTTGGGTATTTAATGCTTAAATTAAAAATGTAATTAAAGATTTAGATTCAATTTTAATTTGATGCTAATGTGATGCATGCTAGTTGACTCGAATGCTTAAATCAAATAAGAAGAAATTTTAAAAAGGCTTAAAAATAAATTTTTTTTTCCTAAAAATTGCACAGACCTCCTTAACAGAACTGCACCCTCATAGGCCAGGTGGTCTGCCAGAACTTGCAGGCGGGGAGGTGCTTAATAAGTGGAAAGGAAGTGCAACAATTATGAAATGAGAACTCCCGGGGTCCCGGGCTTACTTCTTAAAATATTAGAGTTGCTATGTGAGCTTAAATATTTTAATTTTATTTAAGTAGAAAAAATTATATTCATACCCTCACGAACCTCCGATCGGATTCCAAACTAAATCAAATACGACATGCAATAATCGCCAAAAAAACTATTAAAAGCATGCAATCCTATATCACAATTAACACATCAATCAAATCAATTAAATAATCAAATCAATTAAATTAAAATTCAAACTAAAAGTCCATAGGTAAGTGCCTTTTAATATTACTACCTTGGGTCTACAGGAAAAGTAAAATGGCCGGGTACCATTGACTACAACCCAGATTCTACTCCTAAGACTCAAGTGACTTTGAGAATTAGGATTCTACTCGTTCTCAACTTCTTCATCCTTCTGTGGAGCTCCTTGGATCGTCGAGTCCGGATAACCAAGTGAAAAGAAACTCCCCCTTAAAAGGGGTGTTATCTTTTCTCCTTGGACATTTAAAAATCATCCTAATTTAGATTTTCAAATGGAGAGGGACTCTTCCCTAAGGGATGTCCCTTCCTCTTTGGATTTCAAATTGGATGTTTAACATCCCATCTCAAATCACTCTGATATTTACAACTCAAATTCATATTAAATTACATTAATTAAAATTAAAAAAAAGATCTAGACTCAAGTATAACGGGTTATCCTAAGCAGTTATAATTTAAAACATCCCAAGCAGTTATAATCAATCTCAAGTAGTTATATTAATCAAATTTAAAATGCTCAAATCAAATCTATGCTTGGCCATACTCTTTTAATTTTAAAGGGGGACTTAGCAATTTCTACAGCACCTGTGCAATTTAATATTTATAATTTTGCCCCCATTATTTTATTACCATGTATGAGCATGGTCACCTGTATAAGATTGAATTAGTATAAATTGCCCCTAACCTAAGGGTAGATCTAACGCACAATCAATCAAAATACAGATTAAAGAAATTAAATAAACAATCAATCAATCACTTAATTCTAACAACCAGTATGTAGTGAAAACCACGAAAAATACGACACACAACAACAGAAAAGTAAAACATCAGCGTAGCCTAAGACTAGAGTTGGTATTCATAGCAAACCATCTAAAGTGTGTGTAAAGGTCGTGTGATTTGGATATGTCCTATATGGGGTTTTAGTTAAAGTTGTTTAACGTTCTGGTTGGTTAAAAGGTTTAAGGAGGGATTTTGATTAAAGTTTAAATATTAATGGTTTAAGATTAATTTTAAAATATATTATTTTAAAGTTAAAAAATTACCACCATTGTTGCTCACAAAGGTAGTGAAGTTTATTTCACCTTCCTTGGGGCTAATTTAATAGCCTCGTAGGCCTGGGTTACCCAGTGGTAACCGGTATAATTAAGTGATTTAATTTGATTAATGTTTAAAAGTTAATTAATTTTTAATTAAGATTGGTCGATTACTGGTTTTAAGGTTGAATTAATATTTTTTGGATTTTAAAGTTAATTATTTAATTTTTTGGAACTATTTGAATTATCTAATGTTAACTAAAGGGGTCAACGGTTGACCTTTTGATTTAAGTTGATTTTTGATAATTTAGTATTTTTATAAAATATTATACCTTAAGATGATTAGTTAGACTATAAGCATGCTGGATTTGGATTTTTCTACATTTTCTTATGAAGGTTTGAATATTTGACTTGAATTTGACTTAAGTTTGACCGAATTGTTGACTTTTTCAAATTTGAGTGATTTCTCGAAGTTTAGGATTTTTACAAATAGTAGATTTTATATGAGTTGATTGCCTTTGAGTTTGACTGATTTGGAACTTTCTAGGATTAGTTATGATTTTTCAATGTTTATGTATTTATTGAATTTATTTAATTATCTTAATTAGAGAGGTTTTGATGTTTTAAATCCAATTAAATTTTAAACTCCTTATAATCAACTCCAAAGATTGGAATGACCAAAGGATAGATTCCCAAGTGTTTAAAAATTTTTTTGAGATTTTTATTTATTTTAAATTATTTAAATAAATTAAATATTAAATTTCAATTAAAATTAAATTAAGCTTGATTTTAAAGTCCAGTCAAGGGGGTTTTAATTTTCTTAAGTTGAGGTTTGAATTCTGGTCAACTAGAGGTATTATTTGTATTTTTGTGATTTAAGTTTGATTTATTAAATTTTCTTGGAGTTTTGAAGGCTCAATTAAAGTTTATTCTTAAGGTATTTAATTAAGGGGCTTAAAGGGTTCGAGTTTAAATATGAATTTTTCCTAGAGCAGGGAATGTCACTAAGTTTGAGAGCTTTAAGTTTCAAGTCATTTGAATTTAAATTTTAATTCTTAAAATTACACTAAATTCCCTAAGATAAGGTCCTTAATTATTGTCCTTAATGTCACTAAGTTGTATAGGATTGAAATCAAGTTCTTCTAACCCTTGGACAGTACACAACCAGCCACACCATGGAATATGAATGCCTAATACTCTATGGAGTGAGCATAATGAACAATTAAAGCTTGTAAGCCATAAGATGAATTACAAGCTTTAGAATTCAATCACATAAAGGATAGATACCTAGTTGGGTTGAGATTGCTGGAGGATATAGGGAATATCCTTAAGTAATATTCCACCCAATCTAAGATTATAAACATGCATATCTAGAGACTATAACATAGAAATTGCTATACTATTGATGACCAAAATCTACTAAAACTATGCATGGTTAAAACTCAAGCTTGTATGACAATGAAAGGAGATCACTCACTAATTCCATAGAGCCCTAGCATGCTGTTATTCGAGTTGGTTTCAAAAAATTATGAATTTTAAAAAATTTAGGTCAAATCATGATTAAGATTTTTATAAATTCATGATCTAAATCAAATTGCATCAAATGGCTTTAGGAAAATTAGGGAAGATAAGAGATAGATCCTAAAATATCTCTGCCAAATTTCAAGCCAAAATAATTTATATAATTTTATTTAAAATTAAAATATAGTTTTTTTGTATTTTAGAGATCACTACTAAAATAATAATCAAAATAATTTCATTTTATTTTTAAAATAAAGTAGATAATAATTATTGAAATCTTGTTTTGATGATGACAAACATGTTCCCAGTGTGTTTTGCTTGGCTAATCTGTTTCAGGCACAAAAGACCACGAGCCACTCAAGTCAACTCAAGATCGGGTCCAAGTGTGTCAAATGTATGATTTTTCCTTTTATTGAGTCAATTGTAATGTAACTGATCCCCTAGCTAAGTAACCTTGCACACACACACTCAGGGGGAGAGCTTGAGTGAATTAGAGTTTCTGTTCAAATTTTGTTCAGATCATCCTGGACGATTTCCACATCGTCCTGGACGATCCAGCCAAAACAGAAACCCTAATTAGGGCGACTAAGTTAAGAGGTTCTGATTAAGCAGATCTTCCTGGACGATCTCTGGATCGTACGGGACGATATTCCCAAATCAGAAATTCTCAGCCGCTAGATCAAGTTAGGCAAGTTCTTATTTTTAGATACTTAGTCTGATCGTCCCGGACGATACGTGTATCATCCCGGATGATTCAGTACAATCATGCCTAATTTAATCTGGTAATTAAGGAAAGCAATTTATTTTTGGTTGATACGATCATATCGTCCTGGATGATCGCAGGATCATCCCGGACGATCATGATCGTTTAGTGCATTTCAGCTGTACGACCCGAACTGTGTTCAGAATGATTTGGGGCCTTTTTGAACTAATCGTACAGGACGATGTCCCAATCGTCCTGGACGATCAAGTCATTTTTTGGTCGTCCAGCATAGATTTCTCTGGACGACCCGAGCTATCCTCTGGACGATTTTCCTTGATTTGCACTAATCGTCCTGGACGATCGCAGGATCGTACGGGACGATATGAACAACTTTTTCTACTGATCGTCCAGAAGAGCCTAATCGTCCAGGCTGAAATAGCTGAATTTGAACTGATCGTACAGGACGATCTATCGATCGTCCTAGACGATCTTGACCGACCAGTTGAGATTTAGGGCAAATTTTATGCCCTCTTTTAAAAGAACTTTTTCCAAAAATAAGAAACATCTTTTGCTTCCTTCCTTCCCTGAGAAACCCTAGAGAGAGAGAGAGTTGGGAGAGAGAGAGAAGATCTTGTGAGGGGGAGTTAGTGAGGGATTCACTAAGGTTGCTCCAAGCACGGATCGAAGTCGTCTTCTCCGCTCGTCGTCTTTCGTCTAGTCGGAGTTCGTCATGGGAGGATCGTTCGCAAGAAGATCCAGGGTTCTCTGCCCGCTTCAGGTGGAAGCAAAAAGAGTTCGAAGGTTCTCTGCCCGTTTCAGGTGGAAGCAAAAGGAGTTCGAAGGTTCTCTGCCTACTTCAGGAGGAAGCGAAAGGAGGTCGGGTTCTCTGCCTCACCGTGTGGTGAAAAGGAGGTGTTTGTACAGGCTTCTCCGCCTTGCTGTGGGAGCAAAAGGAGAGACACTTTTTGTTTAGTGTAATACCCGGAGGGGAGGCTCTGGGGAGTGGATGTAGGTCAAGTTGACCGAACCACTATAAAATCTGGTTTGCTTTTCTGATTCAGTTTTACACTTTACTTTTTTGATATTAACTGCTTGGGTGAATATCTGTGGTTGATCTTTTCGTTCTTGTTTATGTGTTTCTGCTGCTACGTATCGAAAAGATTTTCATTGTTATCGTGAAATTTTTAAATAACCAATTCACCCCCCTCTTGGTTAGCCTCGGGACTAGTTCACTAGGGCTTAACATCCCTATCGAACTTTCAAGTGGTATCAGAGAGGGATTCAAAATTTAAGTTTAAAAACTTTTGAATTTGATCCATGGCTAACTGTAACAATCGTAATACTGCTGAAGGATATTCTATTACAAGACCACCATTGTTTGATAATATTCCTTTTAATTTTTGAAAAATACGCATGTCTACTTTTCTGCAATCTATTGATTATGGCATGTGGATGTTAGTTAAGGACAGATACGAACCACCTTTTAGACTGATTAACAATATGAAAACTAAATTGCCTTTTACTGATTGGACGTTTGATGATCGTGATTTAGCACAATTAAATGCAAAATGCTTGAACTATTTCTTTTGTGCTTTAAAATGTGAAGACTATATGTGTGTTTCTACTTGTACAACGGGAAAGGAAATCTGGGATAGATTATGTCTAACATACGAAGGTACAACTGAAGTCAAACAGTCTAGATTAAACATCTTGTTACATGATTACGAACTTTTTTGCATGAAACCTAGTGAGACTATTTCAAAAATGTACACAAGATTCACTCAGATTGTTACCTCTTTGCATGTTCTAGGTAGAGAACTTACTAACTACGAAAGAGTGAACAAAATTCTTAGATGTTTACCTGCCTCTTATGATGCTAAGATTACTGCTATTACTGAATCTAAAGATTTAAATACTTACTCTATTGACAGCTTACTTGGATCACTCATTGCTTACGAGCAAGGGGTGAACCAAAGGCAACTTGATGCAGGTGAACGCAAGAAAGAGAAGACAGTGGCACTAAAGGCCAAAGATTTAGATGTTAGCACTTCCGGGTCTGATAGCGATGATGTTGCCTTAATCACAAGGTAATTCAAAAGCTTTCTAAGGAAGAAACATAAGAACTATCAGAAGTGGAACAAGGGTAAGTCCAATAAAAATTTTAAGGGTTCATCTAAATCTGTTTGTTTTGAATGCAGGAAGCCTGGACACATTAAGGCTGATTGTCCAACACTTAAAGCTCACCCAAGCAAGGAGAAGGGTAAGGAGAAACCAAAGTACAGAAAGGACAAGAAGCAAATTCAGAAGGCGTTCTGGGCAGACTCTGCATCTAACTCTTCTGAGACTGAAGCTGAAGAGGAGGAAACAAACTTGTGTCTTATGGCTGATGATCACCCTGGTCAGTCGGATCAGGAAGAGGTATGTGAGCTGACTTATGATCAATTATTTGAAGTTTCTGAAAGAATTTATACATCCTATAAGAAGCTTAAGAAAACTCATGCTAGTTTGAAATTAGATTACTTAACTTTGCAAAAAGAGCATGATTCTGCAGTTAAAGATCATTCCACACTTGATTCAAATCACATGTCTTTGCTTGATGAATTCGATGAGTTGAATAAAAAATATTCTGATTTAGTTTCTAAGCATGATTCATTGAAAACTACGGATGTGGACTTAGAAAGAGCTTTTAAAGAGTTAGATACAATGGCATGTGAAGTAGAAAGTAGCAATGGAACCTTAAAATTTGAAATTGCAAGTTTAAAGAAAGAAAATGAGTTTTTGAAAGTGAAAATCAGTGCTTTTGAAAAGAATAAAACACCACCTACTTTTGAACAGTTTTATGCACCGCCACTTTTTGAAAAATCTGTTGCAAGTTCTTCAAAGCATGTTTCATATACATATAGGAAGAGGCATTATCATCCACGTAGATTAGTTAACCCTTTTCCTGGTATTAGATGTTTTTCATGTGGCATGTTAGGACATATTTTCCACACCTGTACTATTCACCGTAGTACACATTGGGTGTGGAAACCCAAACTGCCTGTTTCACAGCACAGCACGCATGCATTGCATTCTTCTTTTCATAAGAAGGAACCCAAACATGTTTGGGTTCCTAAGACTGATATTTGATACTTTTGTAGGTGTGCTCTCACACAAGACCTCGTGAGAGCATGTGGTACCTGGACAACGGATGTTCTAGACATATGACTGGAGATGCAAATCAGTTCATTTCACTGGAGGCCAGAGCTGGAGGCAAGGTTACACTTGGAGATAACACCACCAGGAAGGTGGTAGGCACAGGTATAATTGGTGATTCAAAGAACTTTATGATTGATAATGTTTTGCTTGTAGATGGACTGAAACACAACTTGCTGAGCATCAGTCAACTCTGTGACAAGGGATACAGCATCAAATTCCTTCCCACTGGCTGCATTTTAAGCTTAAATGATAAAGTTGTTTTGTAGGGGCAAAGGATCAACAACGTCTACAAACTGGATGTAAGTAGCATTAAATTTGATAATTCAATTTGCTTAAAAACTGCTGCTGATGAGTCTTGGCTATGGCATAGGAGATTGTGTCATGCCAGTATGAAAACCCTTAGGAGAGTCACCCAAAAGTACTTAGTTAGAGGTGTGCCCAAGCTTAAGTTCACTAAGGATCACCTGTGTGATGCCTGTCAGTTGGGGAAGCAAGTCCAGTCCTCTTTTCACTCTGTTAAGGACATTAGCACCTCTAGACCTTTAGAAGTTCTTCACATGGACCTCTTTGGACCCATTAGCACTGCCAGCTTAGGGGGGAGAGTCTATGGTTTTGTGATTGTAGATGATTATTTAAGGTTCACTTGGGTTAAGTTTTTATCACATAAATCTGAGTCATTTGATGAGTTTAGATCCTTCTCTACTTGGATTCAGAAGAAGTTAGGATGTGATATTATTACCATCCATAGTGATCACGGAGGGGAGTTTGAAAATGAAAGATTTGGAAGTTTTTGTGAGAATCATGGGATTAGTCATAATTTTTCAGCTCCTAGGACCCCTCAGCAGAACGGGGTAGCTGAAAGGAAGAACAGGACTTTAGTGGAAGCCGCTAGAGCCATGCTTGCCGAGTATTCACTTCCAAAATACTTTTGGGCTGAAGCGGTGAACACTGCTGTTATGTGCTGAATAGGGTGAATGTGAGAGTTAAACTGAACAAGACACCTTATGAGATCATTAAGGGTAGAACTCTAAATCTGTCCCACCTCCGTGTCTTTGGCTGGAAGGTTTTCATTCTGAACAACGAGAAGTCACCCTTAGGAAAATTTGACCCCAAATCTGATGAAGGAGTGTTCTTAGGATATTCAAGTGTGGGGAAATCCTTTAGGGTGTTCAATAGGAGGACTTTGGTGGTGGAAGAAACAACCCATGTAGTGTTTGATGAATCTGATCCTAAGGAGTCTAGATCTGAAGTAGAAGATGAAGAGATTATTGAGGTTACCCAAGGAGTTGGAAATACAAATTTGGAGGAAAGGGTAGAACCTCAAACCAAGTTGCCTAGAGATTGGAGATATTCTTCGAGTCATCCTAAAGAACTGATCTTAGGAGACCCTTCTGAAGGTGTTAGGACTAGGCATGGACTTAGGAAGGAAGTAAACCATTCTTCCTTTATCTCAATGACTGAACCCACCAACATCAATCAAGCCTTGTCGGATGAATTTTGGATTTTAGCTATGCAGGAAGAATTGAATCAATTTGTAAGGAATGATGTTTGGGAGTTAGTAGAAAGACCTAAAAATCATAGTATTATGGGAACCAAGTGGGTCTTTAAGAATAAGATGAATGATTCTGGTGTGGTGGTGAGAAATAAGGCAAGATTGGTGGCTAAGGGGTATAATCAGATAGAAGGGATTGATTTTGAGGAGACTTTTGCCCCTGTAGCTAAATTGGAAGCCATTAGAGTGCTACTAGCCTTTGCCTATTATAAGGGATTTAAGCTGTTTCAAATGGATGTCAAGAGTGCCTTTTTAAATGGGGTAATCAAAGAAGATGTTTTTGTAGAACAACCCCCAGGTTTTGAGAGTTCCCAATATCCAAGTCATGTCTATAAATTAAAAAAGGCCTTATATGGATTGAAACAGGCGCCCAGAGCTTGGTATGAGAGGCTTAGCACATTCCTGTTAGATAGAGAGTTTGTTAAGGGGAGCGTAGACACCACCCTTTTTCTGAGGAGATTAGGAGATGACTTACTCATTGTCCAGATCTATGTTGATGATATAATTTTTGGATCTTCTGATAAATATTTATGTGAAGAGTTTTCTAAAATAATGAGTAAGGAGTTTGAGATGAGTATGATGGGAGAATTGTCCTACTTTTTGGGGTTTAGCATAAGGCAAACGGATGATGGAACCTTTCTCAATCAATCAAAATACACTAAGGACATTTTAAAGAAATATGAAATGGACAAAGCCAAGCCAATCAATACTCCCATGCCCTCCTCAGTTCAGTTAGATAAGGATTCAAATGGAAAATCTGTTGATCAGAAGAAGTATAGAGGGATAATAGGTTCACTACTTTACCTGACTGCTAGCCGAACTGATATCATGTTTAGTGTTTGTCTTTGTGCTAGGTTTCAGGCTGATCCTAAAGAGTCCCACCTGACTGCTGTTAAGAGAATTCTTAGATATCTTTTAGGGGCCCCAAACCTAGGAATTTGGTACCCTAGGCACAACACCTCATTTGAGATCATTGGATATTCTGATTCTGACTTTGCGGGGTGTAGGGTGGATAGGAAGAGTACTTCTAGGACTTGTCAATTCATAGGACAGTCGTTTGTCTCCTGGTCCAGTAGAAAATAGAACTCAGTTGCACTTTCCACTACTGAAGCTGACTACATTGCCTTAGGAAGTTGTGTGGCCCAAGTTCTTTGGTTGAAGCAACAAGTCTTGGATTTAGGAGTACCTGTTGGCACAATTTCTGTTCTGTGTGATAATACTAGTGCCATCTATATCTCTAAGAACCCAATCCAATATTCTAGGACCAAACACATTGATATTAGGCATCACTTCATTAGGGACCATGTTATAAAAGGGGACATTGAGCTACATCACGTAGCAACTGAAAATCAGCTGGCTGACATATTCACTAAACCACTGGCCTTTGACTCATTCAGCATTTTGAGAACTAGATTAGGAGTGATTGATATAAATGCTTGATTCTGATGACTGCTGATTTATGACTGTTCTGATTGGTATTCTGACTTCTATTAGTTAGTTTTTTGGTATTCTGACTTCTATTAGTTAGTTTTTGGTATTCTGATTTCTGATTTCGGTTAGTTAGTTTTTGTATTCTGATTTCTGATTTCTGTTAGTTAGTTTTGGTATTCTAATTTCTAATTTTTGTTAGTTAATTTTGGTTTAATTAATTGCTTTCAGTTGAATTTATTTCTTCTACTGATTTCTGTGTTAGCCTTACTGTTAGTTTGATTTGAGTATTTACTTTGCTGTGATTTTCTACCTGTTTTTATTTACTAGTTCATATCTTGCACTTACTGTTTTATGCTTTTCAAGATCTGATCACCGCTCACTACTTCTGATGATCTGAATTTTTGACTGGGAGTTTTTACCTTATTTTGGTTTGGAAGCTGGTAAGCAGTGATTGATTTCACGGAATCTGTTAAAGGGAAGAAACATTGATGATTGTTTCTCTTCCTCTAACTCCTTTACTGGTGTATAGGTTCTTTTGAATAAAAATTCTCTTCAAAATTAAAATGTTAGTTTTTGAAATAGAGATTATTTTATCTTCCTACAGTAATCTGCCTCATATCAATAGTGTTTTTCAAAGTCTTGAGTCATTAGTTTGATTTTCCAAACCAAGTGATTGCACTTATCATATGCTGTATGGCTTTTGCTTTGTGAATCGTTCTTCCTTACTTTGGAGAGTCATCTCCTATGTCTGGAAGATAATCTCACAACTGAGACTCTTTAATGATTATGAAAAGGAGAAAGCTTATAAAAGATGCGCAGTGCGCCAGATAATTTGAAAAAGAGGCATAAAATGAGCCCAAGACGGAAAAAATGTGAAATTGCCAAATTGGATACACAAAGTGTATCGAAAATCAAAAGATGCGCAAAGCGCCAACCAATTTGAAAAAGAGGCACAAAATGAGCCCAAATCAAGCTTTCTTCCCTTTCAGATTGTTAAATGTCTTAGAGAAATCTGTGAGCCACTTAATATTTTCAAAAGCTTGTGGTTTAAAAATCCTGATTTCTGATTTTTTACTTTGTAACACTATTATATCAGATATTTTTCTGGAACGAGGCTTGAAAGGATCTCTTTTCAAATCTAATGTCTTTTCTTCTGAATCGGATTTTTGTTTTGAAAGAGGTTTGCATCGATAAGGTGCCCGGGGCCGGAGTTACGAAAGTTGATTATTTCCAACCTTTTCTGGATTTCAGTGCTGTCAGTTTTAGTTTTCTGTTGTGTAGTTATTCTATTTATGTATTATTTCCGTGTTCTATTTTTCCTCCTCCTTTTTGTGATGTCAAAAGGGGGAGTCAGTTGTAGTCATGTCTGTTTCTGTTTTATGAGTCATTTTTCCTGTATTATTTTAGTTGTTAAATGAAAATTTGAAAAAATGTTTGTGTTTTGATCTCCTAGTTTACTTTTATTTTCAAACTACTTTACAAATATTTGCCATCATCAAAAAGGGGGAGATTGTTGCAAATCTGGTTTTGATGATGACAAACATGTTTCCAGTGTGTTTTGCTTGGCTAATCTATTTCAGGCACAAAAGACCACAAGCCACTCAAGTCAACTCAAGATCGGGTCCAAGTGTGTCAAATGTATGATTTTTCCTTTTATCGAGTCAATTATAATGTAACTGATCCCCTAGCTAAGTAACCTTACACACACACACTCAGGGGGAGAGCTTGAGTGAATTAGAGTTTCTGTTCAAATTTTGTTCAGATCGTCCTGGACGATTTCCACATCGTCCTGGACGATCCAGCCAAAACAGAAACCCTAATTAGGGCGACTAAGTTAAGAGGGTCTGATTAAGCATCTCTGGATCGTACGGGACGATATTCTCAAATCAGAAATTCTCAGCCGCCAGATCAAGTTAGGCAAGTTCTTATTTTTAGATACTTTGTCTGATCGTCCCGGATGATACGTGTATCGTCCCGGACGATTCAGTACAATCATGCCTAATTTAATCTGGTAATTAAGGAAAGCAATTTATTTTTGGTTGATATGATCATATCGTCCAGGACGATCGCAGGATCATCCCGGACGATCATGATCGTTTAGTGCATTTCAGCTGTACGACCCGAACTGTCTTCAGGATGATTTGGGGCCTTTTTGAACTAATCGTACAGGGCGATGTCCCAATCATCCTGGACGATCAAGTCATTTTTTGGTCGTCCAGCATAGATTTCTCTGGACGACCCGAGCTGTCCTCTGGACGATTTTCCTTGATTTGCACTAATCGTCCCGGACGATCGCAAGATCGTACGGGACGATATGAACAACTTTTTTTACTAATCGTCCAGAAGAGCCTAATCGTCCAGGCTGAAACAGCTGAATTTGAACTGATCGTACAGGACGATCTATCGATCGTCCTGGACGATCTTGGCCGACCAGTTGAGATTTAGGGCAAATTTTAAGCCCTCCTTTAAAAGAACTTTTTCCAAAAATAAGAAACATCTTTTGCTGTCTTCCTTCCCTGAGAAACCCTAGAGAGAGAGAGTTGGGAGAGAGAGAGAAGATCTTGTGAGGGGGAGTTAGTGAGGGATTCACTAAGGTTGCTCCAAGCACGGATTAGAGTCATCTTCTCCGCTCGTCGTCTTTCGTCTAGTTGGTGTTCGTCGTGGGAGGATCGTTCGCAAGAAGATCCGGGGTTCTCTGCCCCCTTCAGGTGGAAGCAAAAGGAGTTCGAAGGTTCTCTGCCCGCCCCGCTTCAAGTGGAAGCAAAGGGAGTTCGAAGGTTCTCTGCCTGCTTCAGGAGGAAGCGAAAGGAGGTCAGTTTCTCTGCCTCACCGTGTGGTGAAAAGGAGGTGTTTGTACAGGCTTCTCCGCCTTGCTGTGGGAGCAAAAGGAGAGACACTTTTTGTTTAGTGCAATACCCGGAGGGGAGGCTTCGGGGAGTGGACGCAGGTCAAGTTGACCGAACCACTATAAAATCTGGTTTGCTTTTCAGATTCAGTTTTGCACTTTACTTTTCTGATATTAACTGCTTGTGTGAATATCTGTGGTTGATCTTTTCATTCTTGTTCATGTGTTTCTGCTGCTATGTATCGAAAAGATTTTCATTGTTATCGTGAAATTTTTAAATAACCAATTCACCCCCCCTCTTGGTTAGCCTCGGGACTAGTTCACTAGGGCTTAACATCCCTATCGAACTTTCAGTAATACGAGAAAAATAAGCCCAAGAACTCTGAATTTGGTTAAGAAATAAATTTCCTACAAATATTTGAAGTTCTAGGAATTTTTTATATTTAATTTGGGATTTTATTTGTACAGAAGCTGGTGGCGCCGACCATACAGGACCTTCCCATGCGGCAACAGCATGTTTGATCGTGCGGATGGCAGTGGTCAAGTAGGTCTCGCTCACTTATCCAGCACGACACTTATGGCAGCCGTTAGATCTACCAAGGTTCTAATCTAAGAGTTACAATCAGATCCCACGGTGGATCTCCGATCTGGAAGATCAGATGGTCTGAATTTGACCCGTGGTTTGAACAGATGGTCTAGATTTAGCCTGATGAGGAATAGAGCAACCCGCGGTTTGAATATATCAAATTGAATAGCGGATCAAAATGATTACTCGAGGTTCACTTGGATTAGATTTCTGTCACATAAGTCTGAGTCATTTGATGAATTTAAATCTTTCTTCACTTAGATTCAGAAGAAATTAGGTTGTGAGATCTTGACTATCCATAATGATCATGGTGGAAAGTTTAAAAATGTGAGATTTGGAACCTTCTATGAAGAGCAAGGGATTAGCCGCAACTTTTTAGCTCCTAGGACCCCTCAGCAGAATGGGATAGTTGAACGAAAGAACATGACCTTAGTGGAAGCCACTATAGCCATAATTTCTTAGTTTTGACTTCTAAAGTACTTTTGGGCAGAAGTGGTGAATACAGCCTGTTATGTAATGAATAGGGTGAATATTAGATCCAAACTGAATAAGACACCCTGTGAGATTATTAAGGGTAGAACTCCAAACCTGTCCCATCTCCATGTCTTTGGCTATAAGTTTTTCATTTTTAATAATGGGAAATCATCCTTAAGAAAATTTGATCCAAAATCTGATGAAGGAGTATTCTTAGGATATTCAAGTGTTGGGAAACCCTTTGGAGTGTTTAATAAGAGGACATTGGTGGTGGAGGAGATTACTCATGTAGTGTTTGATGAATTCGATCATAAGGAGTCTAGAGCTGAGGAAGAAGAGGAAATAAGAGAGATTACCCAAGGAGTAGAAAATGTAAATTTGGAGCAAAGGGTAGAACCTCAAAACACTTTGCCTAAAGATTGGAGATATTCTTCGAGTCATCCTAAAGAACTGATCTTAGGAAACCCTTCTGAAGGTGTTAGAATTAGGCATTGACTTAGGAAGGAAGTAAACCATTTTTCCTTTATGTCAATGACTGAACCCACCAATATCAATCAAGCCCTTTTTGATGAATTTTGGATCTTAGCTATGTAAGAAGAACTTAACCAATTTGTGAGAAATGATGTTTGAGAGTTGGTAAAAAGACATAAGGATCAAAATGTAGTAGGAACCAAGTGGGTCTTTAAGAATAAGATGAATGATTCTGGTGTGGTGGTTAGGAATAAGGCAAGATTGGTGGCTAAGGGATACAACCAAATAGAAGGGATTGATTTTGAGGAGACCTTTGCCCCTGTAGCTAGATTGGAAGCCATTAGAGTGCTACTAGCCTTTGCCTGTTATAAGTGATTTAAGCTTTTTCAAATGGATGTCAAGAGAGCCTTTTTAAATGGGGTAATAAAAGAAGATGTCTTTGTAGAGAAACCCCAGGGTTTTGAGAGTTCCCAATACCCTAATCATGTTTACAAATTAAAAAAGGCCTTATATGGATTGAAACTAGCACCCAGAGCTTGGTATAACAGGCTTAGCACATTCCTATTAAAAAGAGACTTTGTTAAGGGGAGCGTAGACACCACCCTTTTTCTGAGGAAAGTAGGAGATGATTTACTCATTATCTAGATATATATTGATGATATACTTTTTGGATCTTCTAATAAAAACCTATTTGATGATTTTTCTAAAATAATAAGTAGGAGTTTGAGTTAAGTATGATAGGAGAATTGTCCTATTTTTTGGGATTTAGCATAAGGCAAATGGATGATGAAACTTTTATCAATCAATCAAAGTATATTAAGGACATCTTGAAGAAATATGAAATGGATAAAGCCAAGCTAATAAACACTCCCATAGTTCTAGTGTCCAGTTAAACAAGGATTCAAATGGAAAATCTGTTGATCAGAAGAAGATTAGAGGAATAATTGGATCATTGCTTTACCTGACTGCTAGCCGACCTGATATCATGTTTAGTGTTTATTTTTGTGCTAGGTTTCAAGTTGATCCTATGGAATCCCACCTAACTGCAGTTAAGAGAATCCTCAGATATCTCTTAGGGACCCCAATCTTAGGAATCTGGTATCCTAGGTACAGCACTTCTTTTGAGATTATTGAATATTCTGATTCTAATTTTGCAGTGTGTAGGGTGGATAGAAAGAGCACTTCAAGAACATGCTAATTTATAGGGTCTTTAGTCTCCTAATCTTGTAGAAAATAAAATTCTGTAGCACTTTCCACTACTGAAGCTGAGTATATTGCCTTAAGAAGTTATGTGGCCCAAGTCATTTGGTTGAAGCAATAAGTTTTGGATCTAGGATTACTTGTTGGCATAATTTCAGTTCTATGTGATAATATTAGTGTCATCTGCATCTCTAAGAATCCTATCCAACATTCAAGAACCAAACACACTGACATAAGGCATCACTTCATTAAGGACCATGTTATAAAAGGGGACATTGAGCTACACCATGTAGCAACTGAAAAACAACTGGCTGATATCTTTACTAAACCACTGGCCTTTGACTCATTCAGTATTTTAAGGACCAGACCGGGTGTGATTGACATAACTACTTGAATCTGATGATTGCTGATTTTTGAATTTTTTTATTTTTTATTTTTTTGTTTAGTTTTTATTTGATCTGATAGCCTATTTCATTTTAGAATTTCTTTTCCTTTTTTCTTCTACTGATTTCCATTTGTCTGATTTGCTTATCAAATTTAGTTATTTCCCGCTGATTTTTGTTTGTTTTTGTGTTTCTTCTTGTTATTTATTTACTGGTTATTCTTTTCAAAATCAGATCACTGATTACTACTGCTGATAAACTGGATTTCTGACTAAGAGTTTTGCCTTATTTTTGTTTGGAAGCTTGTAAGTAATGATTGACTCCTCTAAATCTATTAAAGGGAAGAAACATTGATGATTATTTTTCTTCCTCTAACTCCTTTAATGGCGTATTATTTCTTTTGGATAAAAATCTTCTTCAAAATAAAAAAGTTAGCTTTTGAAATCGAGATCTATTTTATCTTTCTACAGTAATCTACCTCATATCAATAGTAGTTTCAAAGCTTTCAATCATTGTTATGCTTTCTTAATCAGGTGATTGCACTTATCATATGGAGTATGATTTTGTTCCGTAAGTTAACCCTCCTTACTGAAGAGAGTGAGTTTCTCTTCTCTTATGTCGGGAAGGTAATTCCATAATTGAGATTATTTAGAGATTATGAAAGGAAGCAAGCTTGAAAAAAAAGGGGCACAAAATAAGTCTAAAGCTGAAAAGATGCGCAATGTCGCCAAATTGAAAAGATACACAAAGTGTATCAAAAATCAAAAGATGTGCAAAGAGCGCCAAATAAATTAAAAAAGAGGCACAAAATGAGTCCACAAAGAAATAATCTTTCTTCCCTTTCAGATCTTTAACTGTCTTAGAAAAATCCATGCGCCACTTAATATTTTCAAAAACTTGAGATTGAAAATCATAATTCCTGATTCCTTACTTCGTAATACTATTTTATCATATATTTTTCTGGAACGAGGCATGAAAGGATCTCTTTTCAAATCTAATTTCTTCTCTTCTGAATTAGACTTTTATTTGAAAGAAATTTGAACCCGCAAGGTGTTCGAGGTAGGAGTTATGAAAGTTGATTTTCCAACATTTTTTGGATTTCAGCGTTGTCGATTTTCTTCTTATTGGCTTTTGAATTGAAAATTAAGAAAAATTTTGATGTACTGGAGCGGATCGATTAAAAAAAATTATTTTTTTGTTTCAATTTTTTCTTTGTTTTGATTTGATTTTGTTTTTTTTTTCTTTTTTGTGTTTTGGGATCCCTGATCATTCCTCTCCATTCTTCATTTTTTTTCTTTTTTATTGTTGGTCATATCATCCTGTGTGATTCCCCTTTTTACTAGTTTGTTTGCCTTTGCTGATATTTTGTATTATTTTTGTACTATTTTTTTCTTCTGTGTTTAGGTTGTATTTTCCCTTTTTGAGATGTCAAAAGGGGGAGTAGTTTATGTTGTGATTCATTATAAATATTCAGTTTAGTATTTTAAATTATCAATGTTCAATTGTTCAATGTTTTGAAACATAAATGTTCACCATGTTTATTTACTAATTTGGAATTACTAATAAATGTTTGCCACAAACCTTTTTGTTTCTGATTTAGTGTCTAACCTTTTAGGTTCACAAGATCAATTGTAATTCAAGCGAGCTCAAGATCAACTCAGTCTATTTGTGTTTCAGGTTTAATGTACTTTTTCATTTTTCTTCAGTCAAGTGTAATGTAACGGATCTCCAAGCTAAGTAACCTTACACACACACAAGGGGATAGCTAAAAAATTTTTTACTTAGATTAAAATTTTTTTACAAAATCGTACTGTACGATTTTCAATCGTACTATATAATCTGCCATTTAAACCCAGGGTTAACGATTAATTCCGGATGATTAGGTTTATAAACTAATTATACTATATGATCCATATCGTATTGTACGATTTATTTCAACATTGAAACCCTAACTGCTAGGATTATTTTGGTAAGTTTTGAATTTTGATTTTCTGAACTAATTGTACTATACGATTACTATCGTACTGTACGAACATTTTAAATCTTGCCAAAATTATCCCCCATAATCAGGCGATTAAATTATGGTTTCCTAATTACACTTGATCGTACTGTACGATGTAAATTGTATTGTACGATGAATAGAGATGATTTTATTCATCCCATATATCGTACCAGATAAAACCATAATTTTTTGTACTGATTATTCCAGATGATATTTAAATTATACATGATGATGTTCTAAAAATGAACTAGTCATACTGTGCAAAAATTACAGTGCGGAATGATGAACAGAGATGATTTTGTTCGTCCCATGGGTCGTCCCATATGAACAGTTGAAAATAAAAGGATCATCCAGTATGATCTATGGATCATACTGTATGATGTTCGTAAAATTTGTGAACTATTTGTTTGCATTCGTACAGCACAAACTATTTTTGAATTAATCGTACTGTACGATATTGGATCGTACTGTACAAACAGAATCATCAAATTGAATTTTAGGGAAATTTTTGAGCCCTCCTATTTAAGATCTCTTTTGTTCGATCTTTGAGATCTTTTGCCACCTTCCTTGCTAGAGAGAACCTAGAGAGAGCTTGGGAGAGAGAGAGGATCTTATGAGGGGGAGTTTGTGAGGTGTTCACAAAGGTTGCTCCAAGTAAGGATCTGGGTTATCTTCTCTAGTCATCGTCTCTTATCTTGTTGGTATCTCTGTGGTAGGATCATCTGTAAGAAGATCCATGTTCTCTGCCTGCTTCAGGAGAAAGAGAAAGGAGTCTAGGTTCTCTGCCTCACCGGGTTGGTGGAAAGGAGTTTTGTACAAGCTTCTCCGCCTTACTATAGGAGCAGAAAGAGAGTCACTCAATGTTAGTGCAATACCCAGATGGCAGGCTCCGGGGAGTAGACGTAGGTCAAGTTAATCGAACCATTATAAAATTTGGTGTGTTCTTTCTGATTATCTTTCGCATTTATTTTTCTATTGATGATCGTATGATTGTGATTATTATTCTATTATTGTTGAACATCTGCACATCATCGTGAAATTGTAATTGTTTTAAAACATTCAAAAAGATTTTTCTAAATCATTTTTTATCACAAAATTTTTAAATTAACCAATTCACCCCTACCCCCTCTTGATTAGCCTCGGGACTAATTCATAAGGGCTTAACATTCCTAACGAACTTTCACCATTAACACATGGATAATAAATTATTGAATATCTCTAATTGATACCATGGCGACTAGCAAAGTTATTAATTTTTGTAGACTTAAAAGCGGACCCATTATTGAATATAATTCTGCAGGGTATGCTGAATTGATATATGATATGGTCATAGAAGAATTTTATTACATGATGTGATGTTACATTTCTTAGTGGGATTACTTCTACCCACTTTGAAAAGTAATCAGTCATTTCTAAAATGATGCGATGACCCCTAGAAGAAGGAGGGTCAATCGGCCCGATGATATAAGTGCCCCAACTTTTGAAGGGCCACAAAACTATCATAGGGTGCAACACGTTAGGCGGCTGATAAAAAACCACACCATGAACCTGACACTGATGACAAAATTTTGTAATTTTCATGCAATCATCGTAGGCTAGTAGTATCCAAGTCTTTCAATTTTTATTTTCATCTTAGGATCTGATTGATGAGCACCATATAGTCTAGTATGGACTTCATTAATAATTTTCAGGGCCTCTTATTTGTCTAAATAATAGAGCTACATCTGATCGAATGATTAATGGTACAATGTATCATTGACCAGTGCATGCGATAGGGAATGTTTCATAATTTAATTGGCAAGTGACCTGTCATGGGGAAGCTTTCCTTCTTGATCAAAGGTTATCTCTAATCAACTTCTTCATCGACTGCTGAAGAGGTAGAAATGACCTAGAAAGTTTATTTATTGAGATGCTCCAAATCTATAGGAGACAGGACCTGACGTCCCTGAACTTCTATAGGGATGGGGTCTTCTTCTAGATAGACAAATCCTTTTACGAGCTTTGCAAGGGCATCCACCGAGGAATTGCTTCCATGAGGAACCCTATACAAAGTTACAATGGGAATTTGCTCGAGCAAGTGCATTATGTACTAGTGATATTTTAGGAGTTTAGAATTCAAAACATTATAGGACCATGCAATCTGCTTGATCACCAAATGAGAGCCATCAAAGATTTTAATCTCTTTAATCTCCATTATGATTACAAGTTCCAAACCAATTATTAGAGCTTCATACTTAGCCTCGTTATTCATATAAGGCTCTAATAAATGATAGGACAAGTACATCATTCCCTTATCTTATGTTATGAAAATCAGGCCAACTCTAGCTTTTCAGGGATAGTAGATTGAGGTATTTTGCCCCGCTGGGAGAATACTGCACTATCAAAAATATATTTCCCAGGTTTGAGTATTAGATTCATTAAAACTCATGATTTAATCATCATTTAAATCATCATTTAAAGGAGACTCCGCCGGCAGCGGGTGTGCTGCTAGGAGGTCGGTAATGGCCTGTCCTTTTGTAGCACGTAGGGGAATGAAAGTGATTTTGAATTGAAGCAGTATCATAGACCAGTGAGCCAGACATCCTGGCAACATATGCTAGGTCATAAGATATTATAGGGGATTTATACTATAAATCAAATTGACTTGGTGGGAAAGCATGTAATGCCTTAGTTTTTGCACTGCAAAGACTAAGGCGAGATAATATTTCTCAATTACAGGAAACTAAATTTACGTTGGAAGGAGTCCCCGACTTAGGTAGTAGAGAGCATTCTCTTTCCCATCGTCATTGACCTGAGCTAGGAGGGCCCTGAGAGATTCGTCAAGAGCCGCATTGTAAAGGATTAAAGGTCTCACCGGAATAGGGGCTACAAAAATTGGCAAATTTATTAGGTATAGCTTGATGTTTTCAAAAGTAAATTGACATTTCTCATCTCAAATAAATTTGGCTTCCTTTTTAGCTAGGACAAAGAATGATTGACATCTTCCAGAAAGATTGGAAATGAACCTTCTTATATACGCCAGCGTGCCCTGAGGAGACCTCAATTGATTAAGGCTCTTGGGAGGTGGCATACTTAAGATAACTTCAATTTTAGTAGGATCAATTTCAATTCCATGGTGCCTCACTACGAAACCTAGAAACTTCCTTGAAGTGACGCCGAAAGTGCATTTTAAGGGATTCATTTTAAGGTTGTATAGGTGCAACCGCTTGAAGATGATTCTTTAGTCATAAAGATGAGCCTCTTTCACTTTGCTCTTGACAACTAAATTATCGATGTAGCACTCGACTTGATTGTGGATTAAGTCGTCAAAGATGTGGGTCATGGCCCGCTGGTAGGTCGCACCGGTATTTTTAAGGCCAAAGGGCATCATTTTATAATAAAAGATCTCTATAGGACTTCTGAATGTAATGTTTATCTCATCTTTTCGGGCCATCTTGATTTGATTATAACCAGAAGAGCCATCTATAAAGGAGAAAATAACCTGCGAGGAGGCAATGTCCACCATGAGTTCTGGAATTGGCAAAGGAAATTCATCTTTAGAACATGCCTTATTCAGGTCTCTATAGTCAACATAGACTCGAATTTGACCATTTTTCTTTTGAACTGGCACGACATTGGCTACCCAAGAGGGATAGTGTTCCTTTTGAATAAATTCAGCTTCGGCCAACTTCTTGACTTCAGAAATGACTTATTGTTCGATCTCCAAAAGCATACGTCGTGGAGCTTACTTAACAAGAATGGCATCATACTGGATTCTAAGTTTATGGATTACTATGTTGGGGGACAATCCCTACATTTCATTATATGTCCAAGCGAAGCAGTCCTTAAACTCAGAGAGAAGTTGAATTAGATCCTTAGACTCATCCTCACTCAACAAAGAACTTATGAAGGTGGGGCGAGGAATCGTCCTCTATTCCAAGGTTCATTTCTTTAAGTTCATCAATTATCGACTTAATTTCTTCTTCGAATTCAGGGGGTGCATCTTGAACTTGAAGTTCATTAGAATCATCTAAAGTCTCAAAACAAAGTCCATTGAATCAATCAATGACTTCAGTAGGGACATTTTTAGATTCAGGACGACTAGTTATCATTAAACAAAATTCATCATCGTCAAAAGAACTAACGGTACCAAAGCCAATACCACTTATCCAATATTTATTAAATTTTGAATTCTAGAGACTTTCAGGGTATCTAGCTTAACTCTTAGTCCATCGACTCGGAGCAAAATCTTTAAAGAAAAGAGATTTAACACCAACAGGAAAGTAGCCAGAAGGTAATTCCATTAATTCATTAAAATTTGCCTCCTCAAGGATTACATCATCTTCATTCCTTAAGGAGGAAAAGCCAGGGAAGAACTTCTAGATATTCTTTACGTCTCCATCTAAGTTATGGGCATCCTTAATCACTAACCATGAGACCCTATCAACAGACAGTGCTGTTAAGATTAAGGATTCAACTACCCTATTAAGCTTTTCATATAGACTTAATTTAGGCTCGTCACTTTAAACGTTTGATTTAATACCCTCCTGGTCACTATCTGATTCTAAGGTGAGATCAAACTTCAGAGGAGGATTGATTTTTATATAGTTAAAAGTAATTCTAGCACCCTTTTTTCTTGATTCTTCATCAGAACTTGATTCAAGTTTGATATATATTCGGGGATTTCTTTTTTCAACTGAAGGGCGGCCTCACTGCTTGCTTTTTGGGCCATCCTCCCACCTCTTTGAGGTAAACTATTTGGACGCCTAAAGACCACACGCTCGACGTCGTCTTCGCTATTGGAATTTTATCTCTTTTGATTTTTAACTTTTTCTTTTTTCAATTTTTAAATTACTTTTGAACCTTGACTTTTTACTTTTTTCTCCTTGACGTTGATCTCTACTATAGGATAAGTAATGGACCCTTTAGGTACGTAGTACGCTGCATCCTCGTAGATCCTGATCTCATAAATAGAGAATTGTTGCAGATCACCCTTAATTTCAAATTCAATGTCATCTCGTTGGTACTTAATGTATTGATGTAGGGTGGAAGGAACCATCCTATACTCATAGATCTAGGGCCTACCTAAGAGAGCATTAAAGGATGTTGTCGAATTAATTATATGAAATTTTTCTTTAATTTTTAACTCTCATATCTCTAAAAGAAAGGTAACTGAGCATAAAGCCTTCTCGCCCTTTTCATTGAACCTACGAAGCACCAACTTGTCAGTTGAGAGCTTGCTAGTATCAAACCTAAGGTATACGGGAGTCTTTATATTCATTACATTGATCGATGCACCAGAATCAACAAGAACTCTTGATAACTTAAACTTGCCCACATTCATGGTAATGTAAAGTGGACAATTGTGGTCAATAGTTCCAAGGAGTAAATCTTCATCGGAGAAGGTAACTCTTGGGATTTCTTTGAAGTACAAAGCTTCTTCCTTAGAAGTTGAAGCTAACTAAGCTAAGTAAATCTATGGGTCGAGAAGTTCTTCAATTAGAGTTTCTCTCATCTCTTTTGAAAGGATAAGGGCGTCATAAATGCTCAACTTACCAGAAAACTTCCTAAGATGAGGTAAGACATTATAATCAACACTTGGAACATTGATATCAGGACCTGGTGGATTTGAAGGAGGTGGAGTTGATTGTTGAGTAGATATTTGAATCAAATCATCAGAAATAACTTATTTTCCTTTGTCCTAAGGCGGAAGACTAGTGGGTAAAACCTTGCCACCATATAGTTATACTTGCATGATCTCATCAAAAGGACAAACTATAGGAGGGTCTATGCTCTTCTTAAGCGATTGATTATCATTATCTTAGTGAGAGTCCGAATCTAAAAAGTCTATCACGATGGGACTCCCTTGAAAATTAATTTTAGGGGTTTCTTCATCTGATAAGACATCAGATTCATTTCTCCCTTGAAGGGTCAAATCTAGAGAGCTAAGTGTTTGAACTTCTTGATTGATCTCAATTGGTTCTTGATTATTTTCAATGGAAGAGTCATTTTGATTTATATTCTCAATATTAATCATCAAAATATGAGCAGAAGGATTAGTCTTTTTATTTAATTTTTGACCCTTTACCTTTAATGGGGCAAAGTAAAAGTCAGATAACATTAGTGGGGCCAGTGGTTTTGAGCCACCATCCAAAACTTATACACATCTCTCATCAAAAAATTTTCTCTCTACAAAAGGTTCAATCTTTTCATTTTTATTAATTACAGTAGTCCCTATAACTACTGGAGAGGAAACTATCCCAATATCCACCTGTGAAGACTCTAGGTCAACCTCCCAGATCGGGCCCTAGGCTCTCGTCTGTAACTATTGAGAAAGAAGAAAAGATTGGTTAATCAACTTTTTAAATGCCTGAGATAGTGCTATATCCCAACCATCTTTAATGGACAGAGAAAGGTTTAAACTCTTACCTGACATTGATTTAATAGACCCCTGATCCGGGTCGACCATGTACTCCTTTGAAATTACTAAATTACCTTGACAAAAATGTTTCTCGAGCCAGTCCTAGAAGACGATGTAGTCTTCGATTGTGTGGACCAATATGCGATGGTAGGGGAAAAAAGTTGGATTATCCTTCTTATTTTCCTTCTCTGGCTTCTTGACCTCCTACAATCGAAAGTCTGGTTTCTTTTAAAGGCACTTAAAGATCTTCCTCACTGACTCACTTTTAAATGGATATGGGTGAGCCAATCTCTCTTTCAAAGTAATCAAGTGAGATTCTTTGGTGGGTTGAGGAGTTACCTGAAAAGGTTGAGATTTCTAAGTTTGAAGAACTGGTGGATTGCTTGATTGAGTATTGAATGGTTTCTTTCCTTTGTCAACAGCTGAAACCATTGCTGTTCTTTTTTCAAAGGACTTCAATAGTTTGCTAGCTTTCTTTTCTTCAACAGAATCCTTCAGGAATGGCATTTTGGATGCCTCTTCCTGTAGATTACTCACTTTATTAAGGAGTTTTTTGAAGGTTTTGATTGTGAACACTTTAGCAGAAAAGAAATAGGCTCATGAATATTCTTTAGAAGAATCTCCACGGTATATTTCTCCTGTAGCTGGGGTTCACATTTTATCGATAGGTTTCGCCACCTCAAGATGTAGTCAACCAAAGACTCGACCAATTTTTATTTTTCAATGGCGAGATCACCAATGGTTACACATTGCTATGCTCCTAAGAATCTCTTTAAGAATAGACCCTCGAGCTCTGTGAAAGTTTTCACTAAACCATTTGGTAGATCTGCATACCATTCAAAAGTAATATCGAACATACTACTCACGAACTAGCGAAAGTGTAGAGCATCCGACCCCCCTACGTTACACCAGCTTGCTCGAAAGTGGGCCATATATTGTCTCGTGTTTTCTAAACTGCTAAAAACTTTAAAAGAAGGTGGCACAAAGCCCTTCGGGTAAGAAACTAAATCGTATTCCTCGGGATATGGCCTACCCTTTGGAATAGACACAGTTCCTTGGGAATGGGCCATGGCCTCCCTTACCTGAGTCTTAATCATTTAATGAATGTCTTTATCGGCTATAGAGACTGGGGAAGTAACCTCTAGAATTTTGGAGTTCGAATCTGCATTCCTGTTGTGCTCACCCACTATCTGAACTGTGGGTTACAACTACTCGGATTGAGATTGCTGGCTTTTGATGAGCTGATTTTGCATTTGCTCTACTTTTAAAATCATCTATTCGATCTTCTTCTCTAGACTCTTGATGTAAGCATATTTATCATTCAACTTGACTAAATCATCCACATCTGAATCTGTAACTACAGGCTGTTCCTTATCAAACTGATTTCATGAAGACTCAGCATCTTTAATTGATGATCGGGTCTCGACCATGCAAACATCCCCAGCTAAATCCTCCATCATCAAATCATCAACATATGGATCGAAGGCTTCGATTACCTTCTTCTTAAGTATATCTCTAATCTCCTAGACCACCTCATCAACAGGTCTACCATCAATTGAATCGATGTTGATGGGTAAGTATCCTTTATAGTTCAAAATTTCTTCAAACTCCTCCTCTTCCAATTTGGCAAGAACAGCTTGAATTTTTAAATAATCAGCGGTAGGCTCTACTACTAATTGATCTAATATTTCTTGATCAACATCTGGCACTGTCCCCTCCCCTCCGACTATTCCAGGGTAGGTAGTCATGAGGGTGGCATCTATAGTAGGTGGAGGGACATCCACCATAACTGGTGATAGAGGAGTTTGACGAATTGAAACTCTTCCATCAACAAGGGTAGAGTCCTCACCTCCCTGAACAGGGAGCTAGGGGACATACTCTGGTGGGGTAACTGAAACATCCTGAATCTATATTCCTGCAGATCTTCTCAACTTCATCGGTACATACGGTTCATCTGAAGGCATGGGCCTCTTTCCCTTAACGTCAACTGGTCTCAAGTCTTTAATGATCTCTTTTAACTTGGTTATCACAAGGGCCAATTTTAACAAGCTTGAGGGGGGAACTGGTGTTCTACCACTGGGAGGGAGACCCTTACTAGATCTGATTAAAACTATCTCTTTCGTCATTATAGATGGAAGGTGAGGCACCCAATAGTATCCATCCACAAGAACTGAAGTGATAGGCTGTTTGACAAACTTTTTATTTCTCCTTCCTTGCTTCAGACTTTTCTTCTTTCAAAAAACTTCCTTCTCAAGTTTATGAGAGATCACCCCCTTCAGATGTCTCATGTACTGTTCTTTGGTCTGGCTAACTTGAGCAGCACAAGTGTGGACGATGTTTCTTAATATCCTGGTTCTCAGAGTATGCTTCTCCTTTGGGGTTCTCTTGACTGAATAGTCGATTGGGCTAGGTGGAGAGCTAACAATCCTCGTAACTCTCTCCTCCCCTGCAACAGCTGCGAGGGGGTGGAAATAACTCCGTTTTAGGAGTGGAGAAGAGGTAAGGATAGGCAGATCCTCAGCAACCTCAGGCTCAATTAAACTTAGAGCTTTTGTTTAGTTATCTTCCTTAAGTTAGTGATTTTCTTCCTCACCCTCCTCAGATAATTCTTCCTAGCACTCTTAGTACTAAATAATGCTTCAGAGCTGGAAGATCCTTTTTCAAACACAGTCTTAACCTCAAATTTTTCCTCCTTATCCTAGACTAAGGGTGCAGATGTAAGGGTAGCACCTGCTGCCAACTCGAGCATGAGGGGAAGGTCATCAGTTGCCACCACTGCTAACTCAACTACAAGACCATTCTTATCGCCTTCAGTGGTGAGGTTGATAATGCTTGCACCATTCACTAACAGTTTCATAGACTTGAAGCCCATTCCAAATTGAATTGTACTAGTGTGGATTAGCTCTTTAATGTAGAGGTTACATTCAACAGAAAAGAGGAGCTTTCTGGCCATTTCGAATGGTTTGATTATCTAAAATTTGAAAAGAGAAGATGAGGATTAGAACTTTGAATTTGAGCTTGAAGAGAAATTTATATTTCATCATGTATATCAGATTATAAGAGCTGTAATTTGGTACATAGTAATGAAATATAAAGTTTAAGTTTGATCTACAAAAAGTTTAAATTATCGTTGTATATGTTTGATCTACAAGAGAATGTTGTAGAAAACATATAACAACTATAACCGGGATTTGATTTGAATGGATTTGAAAAGGAGCTTGAAATTTTGAGAGTTGAAAGGTTTTCTCGAATATTGAGACTCAATAAGTTGAATTTGACTTCAACTTGATGGTTCAAAATTTTTAAGGAAAATCAGGAGATTTTGACTTGACTCTCTTACCCCACAAAATAATCCAAGGGTAAAATGTCAGAGATTGGATTTGATAGAGACTGGATTTTAAGTTTGAATTCGAGAGTGGTTGACTTCACACTGTACATGTTATACCATAAGAGAGTGTTGTAGTAATACACGTGACAATGAAAATTGAACTCGATTTAAAAGAAGGAGATTCAAAATTTGAAAAATCTGGCAGCATTTTTCCTTATTTTTGAAACTTAAGATGTTGAATTTGCATTCAACATAAAGGTTTACAACTTTTGGGAAGATTCTTAAAGAACAACCTAATTCTTCCATCCCGAAGAGTGGTTCGGGATGAAATGTCAAAGATTAAATCAACCAGAAGAATTAAAGATGCATTGTATATATTAGACTACAACAATCATTGTAGGAAAACATATAGCAATGCAGATTAAGATTGAGTAATTTCAAAAATGATATCTGAAAGTTTGAGAATCTGGCAGCATCTCCCTTTTTTTTTTAAACTAGAGGCATTGAACACGTGTTCAACATAAATGTTTACAAAAAGCTAAGGGGGAGATTATGAGGAATCTACCCCTATTTCATCTCGAGGAGTGATTCGGGAGTGAAATGTCGAAGGCAAACTTTGCCAGAAGGATTGAGTTTTTGAATTCGATAAAAAAAATGACTTCTATATTCAATCACATATATTAAATTGTAAAGATTACAATCCTATATATAACGATACAATGTAGAGATCGCTTAGAATTTGAAATAGGTTTGAACTTCATTAAGGAACTTAAAGGTTCGATTTTAAAATTGGAGGGCCTTCTATAAGTTATATAACTTAGCACGCTATTTATTGATCTGAGCAAGCGAGTTTCTAACATTTATAGGAAGGCTTTAAAAAAAGTTCGGCTTGCCTCTTTCGCTCTACCAATAAATTTGGAGGCAAAATGTCAAAGCCTAGCTCGAAGGAGGTTTGGCTACACTCACCTCTCATTTTAACATATCTTATTGAGTTAGCCACACTAACCTAAGGAAGAAATGGGTAGTGGGACCAACGGAAGAAAAGTAGTTGAAACTACCGATTTAACAAAATTTGTATCGTTATTAAAGATGGAGAGAGAGACTTTCCCCAACGGAGTCACCATTTTTTATTTGATTAAAAATGTATTTGGTTTGAAAAGGGATTAATTTTCTTTGGGAATACTCAATTTTCTAGAATTTTAATTTTAAAATTGAACACTTATTATGAATGATATACCAACTCAAAAGGTGAATATATCGTTCCTTAATAGGTTCAGATTATAAAATTTTGAATTTATCTTAATTATTGTAGTCAAACTTAAGAAGAGACAACATATGATTTCAAAGGATCAAAATGATGTTTAATCAAATATTTAACTATAATGATCTAAATAAGAGATAATTAATTTCATGTTAATGTTATGATAATAGTATAATATCTTCTTGAGGAAAGAGGATATCTGTTGACCTCATTTTTGTATGAGCTCAGTAGGACCAATCCAGACCTTAGGATCTTTCTAATCCTTAGGATCAATCTTAACCCCAGGATCAATCTGATCTTAGATCAATCCAAACTTTAAGATCAATCCAAATTCAAATCAATCCTGACCCCAGATCAATACAATTTAAGATAAATCTAGATTCTAGGATTCTCCTAGACTTCAGACCCTAGGATCAATTCTAGACCCTAGGATTCTACCTGATTATATATCATATAATCCTCTTAGACCTTAGGATTCTCCTAGATCTATCTAGAGCTTAGGATTCTTCTAGATCCTAAGACTATTCTAGATTCCAGGCCCTAGGACTTCCAGACCCTAAGATCCTCCTAGAAATCAAACCTTAGGATCTACTCTAGATCCTAAGATCCTTCTAGATCTTGAATCTTAGGATTCCTAGATCTTAGGATTCCTAGATCTTAGGATTCTTCTAGATTCTAGGATCTCCCTAGACTCCAGTCCCTAGGATCTATTCTAGACCCTAGGATTCCCTTAAGCTGATTTGGACCCTAGGACCTATTCTAAATCCTAGGATTCTTCTAAATCAATCCAAGCTTCAATTCAATCTAAGCTTAACTCAAATCATATCATTCAAACTCAAAATCTAGCTTAAATCCAGAGATTCAGGTTTAAACCTAAGGCTAAAGGTCTAAGTCCTAAAAGCTTTTTCTAATGAATCTTTGAACATTTCAAAACCCTATCAAATGACCTCTAATTCAAGATCTGTTAGTTCCACACTGATGTGACATGTCTCTAGAGATAACCCTCCAAATTTGAGCTCATTCTGAGATCTCTAACCCCAGAAACTGAATTGAAATTCAAAGGCTGTAAAACCTTCAAATATTTACAGTCTATGCCACTGGACCTACCACCCAGTGGATTTTGACCCTGGAGCTTTCTCCAAAGCCTCCAATCACCTCCAGACCCTTGATTATGACCCATTAAGTAATAAACTACATTTTGTTGGACTCAATCTGACCCCTAGTTGACCAGGGGTCAAAATGGCTAAAATGCCCCTATGGGGTGTGAATAGTCACTTTGATCAAATGACCTCCAAATCAAATGCAGTCACTTTCAGCAAGTTTCAAATGTCAAACCAAACCCATTGAACCCAGAACCAGCCCCTGGGTCAACCTGGTTGACCAAGTCAACCTAGTTGACCTAGAAGGCCCATTAATGGCCCAAACATGTCATTTTGACCAAATGACCTCCCCAGACCTTGGGACCATCACCATTGGTCTCCAAATATCATTTCAAGTCTGTTGAACCTATTTCCAGACCCTGGACCCAACTGGTTGATCAAGTCAACCAGGGTTGACCTAAAAGGCCCATTAAGGGCCCAAATAGGTCATTTTGACCAAATGATATCCCCAGACTTTGAGACTATCACCAGCATACTCAGAATGTCATTCTGAACTGGTGGGACTCAATCCCTGACCCTGGGTCAACCTAGTTGACCAAGTCAACACAGTTGACCCATTAAGCCCATTAAGGGTCTGAATAGGTCATTTGACCCAAATGACCTATTTGACCCCTAAAAACACTCCTGCCAGACTTTATATATCACTTGAGATTGGTTCAACCCAAACCCAGATCCTTGGTCAACCTAGTTGACTAAGTCAACCTAGGTTGACTCAAAATCCCTTAAAACTTTAAATGGGTTATTCCAACCCATTTGATCCAATCAAATTCCCTAAGCTATCAAACCCATCTCAAAACTTAAGTCAAATCTATTCAAATCTATTTGAGGTCAAATCATCTTAGGTTTGACTTGGTCAAACCTAATCCTTGGTCAAATCACTTCAAACCCTCTCTTTCAAGCTTTAAGCAAATCATATTAAAGCTTTGAGATGCATGTATTCAATGTCTAAATCCTAGGCCATGTCCACTTAGGCTTAGGTTGACTGTTTGACCAGTTAAACAGTCAATATAGACCTTTGAATGGGTCAAAAGTGGTCAAAAATTTTCTTAAATCCATTTCAAACTATTCCAACCTTATTCAACTTATCCAAACAGCTTTCTAATATCACTCCCTTGCCACCTCAGCAGTCCAAATGGCCTTGGACTGGTCAAACAGTCAAAATAAGGATTTAGAGTGGTCAAAGATGGTCAAAACCCATCTTAAGCCTAATCCTTTTTTCCCTTAAACCATTCCAGCTGTTAAATCAGACTCTAGAAGGTTCTTAGAGCCTATCCTAACCATTGAACTTAAATCCAACAGCCCTCAAGGTTCCATGTGTCCATAAGAGGACAAGAAGGCACTTTACACCTATGATGTCCTTCCCTTGTCCTTGCCTCCTGCTCCCAACCACCCTAGGGACACTTGGCAACATCATAGAGCTCAAACAAACCCATCCCAGCCACTGATTCAATTTGGAATGAATTGAATAGGGCAAAACCCCTTGGAGAGCCCTCACACTCATCCTAGCTCTCTCTCACCTATTCCAGACTTTCTAGCCAAGCTCTCTGCTCCTATAAGCCCTAAACTACCTCCTCTTCATATTTCCGACCAAGATCCACCGATCAAAGCCTGCCGGCGACCATATTCCGGCGAGTTAAGGCTTGATTCATCCAAGGGTTGCATAGCTCGATCCAAGGCATTTCGAGTCGCGATTTCAATTGGAGATCTATACGAGGACAGTCCACAAGCTCAACCAAATCAAGAGTTCAAAGATTCCACGGTAAAAATGCTCAAAAACCTTAGACCTAGGTCACTTAGCTTATAGTTAAATAGCTTTTGATTTAATCCATTTTAAGCCGAATAAGAGATCCCACACGATTTTTGTTCACTTATTATATTTGGGTTTAAAATTTCATTTCATTTGGTTAATCGGATTGTTCAAATGAACCAAAAAACGCCTTTTAGGGCATTTCCGTGAGATTGGTTCAGGCATGCATCGTCTGAACCGTTGATCACTCGATCAACGGTCCAAACCGAGCCTTTCCGCGGTTCTATCAACCCGCTCAACCGATCTCGCGGGACAACTCTCGGTTCGACCCGATCAGGACCGTCAATCTTAAACTGCGCGAGATCAGACGGTCCCGATCTGTTGTCCACGTGTTTAAGTGGATTACCGCGGAAATCCACGCCGCGGCAATCATTGGAAATGATTGCGCGGCGGCGCAATCATTTCCAATGATTGGCCGCGGATATAAGCGGCCAATCAATGGCTGCCACGTGTCATTCCTGCCGCCGTTTTCGTTTAAAAGGATTTATTTTTTTTTTTTAAATCATTTTAAATCCTAATTTTCTTTTAAAATAAATATTAAATATTAATCTTAAATAATATATATTATATATTAATATATTTTAAATGTTAAGTATTCTTAATTCGAAATTATTATTAATTCAATTTTATAATTATATTTTAAAATATATTAATATTAAGTATTAATTATTATAAAAGAAAAACTAATAATTAGCATTTTAATATTAAATATGTTGTTTGGATGTTAATTATTAAACATTAATCATTAAGTATTAATTTTAAAATGATATTATGATTTCAATTTATAATTATATTATTTAATATTTTAAATATTAAATACCTTATATTATTAATTAATATTAAAGTATTTTAAAAATTAATATTAAATTACTTAATATTTTAATTAATATAAAGTATTTTATACTTTTAATTGATATTAAATTATTTCAAAAATTCTAATTAATATTAAATTATATAATATTTTAATTGACATTAAATAGTTTACAATATTAATTAATACTAAATGACTTACAAATTTAATTAATAATAAGATTATTTAATATTTTTGATAATATTAAAATATTTTAAACTTTCAATTAATGTTAAATAAGACTATAGTTTTAATTAATATCTAATCCCAACATTTTAATTAATATTAAGTAATTTATCATTTTAATCAATATTTAATAATTAAATATTTGTTTTAAAATATTCTAATTTTAAAATTAAACTATTTTAAACCATATCATGTATTTGAACTAATTAATTTTTTTTTAATTACTAATTAATACTTAATTAATAATTAATAGTTTGAATATTTTTGAATAAATAATACATATATACAAATAATTTTAAAATTTCAGAAAATTCTTAAGATTTAAATCAACTAATTTTAAAATTATTTTAATCATTAATTAATTTAAAAATTATTTAAAAATCCCTTTTAATTGATTTAAACTTCAAAAATTCATAAGAAATTCATTTTAAATCAGAAAAATTAGTACAATATATCAAAATTTTCAGAAAATTGAGTACTTTAACTTGAGACTAATTTCAGAGATCAAACTTTGATTAATTTTAAGTTATTATTAATTATTTAATTATTTTAATATTTAATTAGTGTCCAACTAAATATTAAACCAATTATTTTAAAAATTAAAAACTTATTTTCAAATAATCTTCGTTAACCAGTAGATCTCTCATTTAGTTGTTGAATTTGTTTTAATTATATCTTTAAGTATTTTAATTTCAAAAAACTTATATTTGTATATATAAATTTATAGATATATCAAATATTTAAAAACTATTTTCAAGATGATATATAGATACTTAAATCTTTTAGATTGAGAGATCTACTATGAAATTTTAGACATAGATTGAATGTGTGAATAGAAATCTTGTGGGAGTGTTAGTGAATGGTTATGTTCTAATCATTCACTAATCTAGTTATTGTTTACATTTAATTAAGTATTAATCTATGCATGTTTAAGGACATACACACACCACTTAGTTTAAGGCTCTCTTAGATTTAGGATTGATTGTGTTTGTGAGTGTATTTATCATGCATGTTGAGTCAAGGGTTAGAAACATTGATTTGAAACCCAATTAAACTTAGTGTCATCCTTAAGGACAACAATTAAGGACTTTGCTTAGAGAATTTAGAAAATTTCCATTAATTAGGATATAATTCCAATTGATTTGAAACTCAAACCACTTGAACTTAGTGACACTCTCAGCCTTAGGAAAATTTCCCACTGGATTTTGAAATCATTAAGACACTTAATTAACTTAATCAAATTTGAAACATTAATTAAGCCATTAAACCTTCCAGAAATTATAATAAATCAAATTTAAATCCAAAAATTACAAATAATACCTCAAACTGACCAGAATTGAACCCTTAATCAATGAAAAATAAAAGCCCCTTCACTGGACTTTAAAATTAAGTTTAATTTAAGTTTAATTGAAATCTGAAATTTAATTAATTTAATTAATTAAAAATAATTAAAAATTCCAGAAAATTTCCAAACACTTAGAGATCACTCTTTAGGTCATTCCTGACCTTTGGAGTTGATTTCAAGGAGTTTGGAGATCATTTGGATTCAAACCACAAAAAGGGCTTTAATTAATCAATTTAAATAATTCATTAAACATTCAAAACTTCAAAAATTCATAACTAATTCAAATGAACTCCAAATTGAGCAAACTCAAAGGCATACAACTCATAATAAGGTCTAATATTTATTAAAAATGTTAAGTTTCCAGAAATCAATCAATTTTGAAAAAGTCAACTTTTGGTCAAACTTAGTTCAAAATCAAGTCAAAATTTCAAACCTTCATAATAAAATGTAGAAAAATCCAATTTCAGTGTACTTACTGTCTAACTGATCGTATTAAGGTCTAGTATTTTAATAAAATATTAACTTTCCAGAAAACCCTTTAAATCAAAAAGTCAACTTTTGACCCTTTAATTAAATCATTAAAATAATCAAAAAAAAATTCCAAAATTTAATAAATCTCCAAAAATTCCAGAAAACATTAATTCAAAATTAAAACCAGCAACCAACCAATCTTAATTAAAAATTAATCAACCTTCAAACCTTAATCAAACTCAAATCACTTAATTATATCGGGTACCACTGGGTAACCCAGGCCTACGAGGCTATTAAATTAGCCCCAAGGAAGGTGAAATAAACTTCACGGCCTCGGTGTGAAACAAAGGTGGTATCCAATCAACAATTAAAATCAATTTAAAATCAAATTCAAATCATTAAGACTTAAACTTCAATTAAATTATCCCTCAAGCCTTTCAACCAACCAGAACGTCAAACAACTTCAATCAATTGCCTATTTAGAACATATCAAAGCCACACAGCCTTTACACACACTTTAAATGGTTTGTTAGGACAACCAACTTTAGTCTTAGGTTAGGCCGGTGTTTACTTTTCTGCTACTTGTGTGTGCCGGGTTTTTCCATTGTTTTCATTGCATGCTGGTTGCTAGATTTAAGTAATTGATGTTGATGTGATTGTTTATTTATTTACTGCACTCTGAGTTGATTGATTGTACGTTAGATCTACCCTTAGGTTAGGAACGATTTATACTAATTCAATCTTATGCAGGTGGCCATGCTCATACAGGGCATAAATTAAAGGGGGCAAAAATCATAATTATTAACTTGCACAGGTGCTCCAGAAAATTGCTTAAGTCCCCCTTTAAAATTAAAAGAGCATGGCCAAGCGTGGTTGTGATTGAGCATTTTTAAATTTCAAATATATAACTGCTTGGGATATTTTTAAACTGTTGATTATTAGGATAACCCTGCAGGTTGCTGAGTCTAGATTTTTAATTTCAATTTGATGTAATTTGATTTAAATTGAGTTGTAATGTTTAAAGTGATTTGAGATTGAGATGTTTAAACATCCAATTTGGAATCCAAAGAGGAAGGAACATCCCTTAGGGGAGAGTTCCTATCCATTTGGAGATCCAAATTAGGATGAAGTTTAAGTATCCAAAGAGAAAAGATAACACCCCTATCCAGGGGGAGTTCTCTTTTCATTTGGATATCCAGACCCGACGATCCAAGGAGTTCTAAGGAGACGAAGAAGTGAAGAACGAGAAGAATCTCAAATCTCAAAGTCACTTGAGTCTTAGGAGTAGAATCCGGGTTGTAGTCAGTGGTACCCGGCCACTTTACTTTACTGCAGACCCTGGGTTGTATTATTAAGGGCACTTGCCTATGGACTTTTAGTTTGAGCATTTATTTAATTAATTTAATTAAATGTTGATTTGATTACTTGATGTTGATTGCGATTAAGGACCCACATGTTTTTAGTAGTTTATTTGGCGCTATTGCATGTCGATTTTGATTTAGCCTGGAACCCGATCGGAGGCTCGTGAGGGTACAGTCATTAACTTTTTCTATTTAAACAAAATTAAAATTTTTAAGCTCAGATAGAAACTCTAACGTTCTTAAGAAGTAAGCCCGAACTCGCCGGGAGTTTTTCATGCATACATATTGACTTTTCTCATCCGTGTTAGGCACCTCCCCGCCTGCGGGTTCTGGCAGACCACCTGACCTATTAGGGTGCAGTTCTGTCCAAGGGAATGTTGTGCAATCTCTAGGATAAAATCTATTTTTAAGCCTATTTTAAAACTGCTTCATATTGATTTAAGCATTTCATCGAGTCAACTAGCATGCATTGCATTATATACAAATTAAAAATCGAGTCTAAATCTTTAATTGCATTTCTAGCTTAAGCATTTAACCCAACATATGTCAAGGGGTCAATTAGGATCTGCTCTAGATGTCGACCCCTATTCTTTAAACTAATCTTAATCAATGTCCCTAACCACTCTACATTTAAAAGACTTTGACTCATGGTTTTTAAAAGCGTTTAGGTGGTTTAGCTGGCTCCCCAATCCAGGCCGGGGTAAGTCCAGATTGCATTACATTAGCTAGGATTCGGGTCACTGATTTTCAGTACCCAATTTTAGACTTAGGTTCTGAGGCATGTCTTTAATCTTAAGACCTCAATCTTCCGGGAATCTAATTCCCACTTTCTAATAAAATAGATCATTCAAACTAAATATCTCTTTCAATCAAATTCAAGCCCAACACTTAGGATAGTTTGAGGTGTTTCTGAAGTAATTCAGAATCCCAAGACACCTCCTACTCTTCTTCCTTTGACTCCAGAAAGAACTGCTCAACCTTGAACCAATCCCTGTTGAATTTTCAGTCCCTTAACCTTCTTTGATATCAAGCTTTGAAATCTTAAATGAAATTCGTATCGCTGTTTTAATCGAGAGTATTCGTAGGAAATTTTCTGGTTTCCTACGATGTAATTAACTACGAGGGCTTGCGCTCGTAGGAGATTTAGAAACCCAGACCTGATTTCAAAATTAAGCTTTTCAAATTTTTAATTAATTATCTTTGGGAAATTCAAAAGACAACGATCATTATCATCATTTTCAAATGATCGATAATAGATGATATCCTCTTTCCTTGAAAAGATATATCGTACTATTATCGTGATCTTGATTATGAAATTAATGATCTTTTTACTAGATTATTATAGTTAAACATTGGATTTAACATCATTTTGATTCTTAGGGATCATATGTTGTTTCTCCTTGAGTTTGACTACGATAATCGGGGTAAATCAAGATTTGTAATCTGAACCTATTAGGGAATGATATGTTCACCTTTCGAGGTGATATATCATTCATATAAGTGTTCGATTATAAAATTAAAATTCCAGAAATTTAACATTTCCCAAAGAAAATTAAACCCTCTTTTCAAAACTATATTTTTTCAATCAAACAACACTTATTATGAATGATATACCAACTCAAAAGGTGAATATATCGTTCCTTAATAGGTTCAGATTATAAAATTTTGAATTTATCTTAATTATTGTAGTCAAACTTAAGAAGAGACAACATATGATTTTAAAGGATCAAAATGATGTTTAATCAAATATTTAACTATAATGATCTAAATAAGAGATAATTAATTTCATGTTAATGTTATGATAATAGTATAATATCTTCTTGAGGAAAGAGGATATCGTCTGTTATCAATCATTTAAAAATGACAATAATGATCATTGACTTTTGATCTTCCCAAAATAAGTTAATAGAGATTTTGAAAACCTGATTTTGAAAATTTGATCAAGATTTCTAAATCTCCTACGAGTGCAAGCCCTCGTAGTTAATTACATCGTAGGAAATTAGAAATTTCCTACGAATACTCTCGATTAAAATAGTAATATGAATTTTATTTAAGAATTCAAGGTTCAATATCAATGGAGGTAAGGGTTAGAATTTTAATAGGGATTGATTCAAGGTTCAACAGTTCTTTCTGGAGGTTAAAGGAAGAGGGTTAGGAGGTTCTTGGGATTCTGAATCACTTTAGAAGCACCCCAGCCTATCCTAAGTGTTGGGTTTGAATTTTATGGAAAAAGATTTAAATTTGAGTTGTCAATTTTATTAGAAGGTGGGAATTAAATTCCTAGAGATTGAGGTCTTATAGCCTGAGCTTACCTCAGAACCTAAGTCTAAAGTGGGTGCTAAAAATCAGTGACCCGAAACCTAGCTAATGCAATGCAGGATCTAGACTTACCCCGACCTGGATTGGGGAGCCAACTAAACTACCTAAATGCTTCAAAACCATGAATCCGGTCTTTTATGTGAGAGTGGTGGGGACATTATTTAAGATATGTTTAAGGAATTGGGGCTGACATCTAGAGTATATCCTAATTGAACCCTTGACATATGTTGGGTATTTGATGCTTAAACTAAAAATGCAATTAAAGATTTAGACTTAATTTTAATTTGTTGCTAATGCGATGCATGCTACTTGACTCGAATGCTTAAATCAAATATGAAGCAATTTTAAAGAGGCTTAAAAATAGATATTTCCCTAAGATTGCATAGATCCCCTTGACAGAACTACACCCTCATAGGGCAGGTGGTCTGCCAGAACCTACAAGCGGGGAGGTGCCTAACAAGTGGAAAGAAAGTGTAACAATTATGAAATGAGAACTCCCGGCGGTCCTGGGCTTACTTCTTAAAATATTAGAGTTGCTATGTGAGCTTAAATATTTTAATTTTTTTTAAGTAGAAAAAGTTATATTTGAACTCTCACGAGCCTCCGATTGGGTTCCAGGCTAAATCAAATACGACATGCAATAATTATAAAAAAAATTACTAAAAGTATGCAATCATATATTGCAATCAATACATCAATAAAATTAATTAAATAATCAAATCAATTAAATTAAAATTCAAATTGAAAGACCCTAGGCAAGTGCCTTTTAATATTACAACCTAGGGTTTGCAGCAAAAGTGAAATGGCCGGATATCACTAACTACAACCCGGATTCTACTCCTAAGACTCAAGTGACTTTGAGAATTGGGATTCTTCTTGTTCTCCACTTCTTCATCATTCTGTGGAGCTCATTGGATCGTCGGTTCTGGATATCCAAGTGAAAAGAAACTCCCCCTTGAAAAGAAACACCCCCTTGAAAGGGGTGTTATCTTTTCTCCTTGGACATTTGAAAATCATCCTAATTTGGATTTCTAAATGGAGAGGGACTCTCCCCTAAGGGATGTCCCTTTCTCTTTGGATTCCAAATTGGAAGTTTAACATCCCATCTCAAATCACTTTGGTATTTACAACTCAAATTCATATCAAATTACATTAATTAAAATTTAAAAAAAAAGATCTAGACTCATGTACAACCTGCAGGGTTATCTTAAGCAGTTATAATTCAAAACATCCCAAGCAGTTATAAATAATTTCAAGTAGTTATAATAATCAAATTTAAAATGCTCAAATCATAATCACGCTTGGACATGCTTTTTTAATTTTAAAGGGGGACTTAGCAATTTCTGGAGTACCTGTGTAATTTAACATTTATAATTTTTTCCCCTTTATTTTATTGCCCTGTATGAGCATGGCCACTTACATAAGATTGAATTAATATAAATCACCCCTAACCTAAGGGTAGATCTAATACATAATCAATCAAAATACAAAGTGCAGAAATTAAATAAATAATTAATCAATCACTTAATTCTAATAAACAGCATGCAGTGAAAACCATGAAAGATTTGGCACACAACAGCAGGAAAGTAAAACACTAGCCTAGCCTAAGACTATAGTTGCTTATCCTAGCAAACCATCTAAAGTGTGTATAAAGGTCGTGTGGTTTGGATATATCCTATATAGGGCATTTAGTTAAAGATTTTTAACGTTCTAGTTGGTTGAAAGGCTCGAGGAGTGATTTTGATTAAAGTTCAAGTATTAATGGTTTAAGATTAATTATTAAATATATTATTTTAAAGTTAAATAATTACCACTTTTGTTGCTCACCGAGGCCATGAAGTTTATTTCATATTCCTTGGGGCTAATTTAATAACCTCGTAAGCCTGGGTTACCTAGTGGTAACCGGTATAATTAAGTGATTTAATTTAATTAATATTTAAAAGTTAATTTATTTTTAATCAAGATTAGTTGATTATTGGTTTTAAGGTTGAATTAATGTTTTCTAGATTTTAAATTTAATTATTTAATTTTCTGGAACTATTTAAATTATCTAATGTATTTAACTAAAGGGGTCAACAGTTGATCTTTTGATTTAAGTTGAGTTTTGATAAGTTAGTATTTTTATAAAATATTAGACCTTAAGATGATCAGTTAGATAATAAGCATGCAGGATTTGGATTTTTCTATATTGTATTATGAAGGTATGAAGGTTTGACTTGAATTTGACTTAAGTTTGACCAGATTGTTGACTTTTTCAACTTTAAGTAATTTCTAGAAGTTCAAGATTTTTTAAAAATATTAGATTTTATATGAGTTGAATGCCTTTAAGTTTGACTGATTTGAAATTTTCTAGGATTAGTTATGATTTTTTAAAGTTTATATATTTGTTGAATTTATTTAATTATCTTAATTAGAGAGATTTCAATGTTTTGAATCCAATTGAATTTTAAACTCCTTGTAATCAACTCCAAAGATCAGGAATGACCATGGGCGGATTTAGGGGGGGCCTAGGAGGGCACGTGCCCCCCCTCAAAAAAAAAAAATCCTTTTATAGTGTAGTCATTGGCTGTCAACCTATTTTTTCATCTCTCTTCTACTTATCTCCTCTCTCTCTCTCTCTCTTTATCATTTTATTTTTATAGCTGGCAACCTCCTCCACTAGCCCCTATTCTCCCTCTCTCTCTCTCTCTCTCTCTCTCTCTCTCTCTCTCTCCTCTCTCTCTCCATGAGGGATGAGATTATTTTTCTCTCTCCATCTCCACATTACTTTTTCTTTAAAGTTAAAATTTTCATAATTTTTTTAGTATTTTAAAAACTCCAAATTCTAATTTATAGGAGATTTATATAATTAAAGCCAACAAATTACATTAGAGGAGAATTATAATATTTAAATTTCAATCAAATAGCTTAAAATATGCTTATTATAAATTTTTATATATTTTTAATATACTTTTATAATAATAAGATGCAATTTTTTTATATATTTATTGCTCGTTGTAAAATATTTTTTAGTTATATTTTTATTTAAATTAGATATAAAAATATACGGTAAAAGAGTAGTTGAAATAGATTAGTATGATAATATATAGTTTAAATAAATTTGTGTTGAAACTAATTTAGTTGAGCATGACAATAAGTTTTTTTTTCATTATCATAAAATTTAGGGGAATGTAATATTAAAGTTTTGGGTGTTATATATATAAATAGAATGAAATAAAGTGGTATGTATGTAAGTCCCCCAAAAATTTATCTTCTTATAAAAAAAAAATTAAAACCATAACAACAATTTCAAGTTAAAATAAAAAAGCTTGAGAGTATTTTTACAGTTAAAATTTTGTGCCCTCGCAGATAACAATTTCTGGCTCCGCCACTGGGAATGACCCAAGGATAGATTCCCAAGTGTTTAGAAATTTTTTGGGATTTTTATGTATAATTAATTAATTAAATTAATTAAATATTAAATTTTAATTAAAATTAAATTAAGCTTGATTTTAAAGTCCAGTCAATGGGGTTTTAATTTTCTTAAATTGAGGTTTGAATTCTGGTCAATTAGAGGTATTATTTACATTTTTGTGATTTAAGTTTGATTTATTAAATTTTTTTGAAGCTTTAAAGACTTAATTAAAGTTTATTCTTAAGGTATTTAGTTAAGGGGCTTAAAGGGTTCGAGTTTTAATAAGAATTTTCCCTAGAGCAAGGAAGGTCACTAAGTTTGAGAGGTTTAAGTTTCAAGTCATTTCAATTTAAATTATAATTCTTAAAATTACACTAAATTCTCTAAGACAAGGTCCTTAATTATTATCCTTAATGTCACTAGGTTGTATAGGATTGAAATCAAGTTCTTCTAACCCTTGGATGGTACACAACCAGCCACACCATGCAATATGAATGCCTAATACTCTATGGAGTGAGCATAATGAACAATTAAAGCTTGTAAGCCATAAGATGTATTACAAGCTTTAGAATTTAATCACATAAAAGATAGATACATAGTTGGGTTGAGATTGATGGAGGATATAGGCAATATCCTCAAGTAATATTCCACCCAATCTAAGATTATAACCATGCATATCTAGGGAGTATAACATAGAAATTGTTATACTATTAATGACCAAAATCTACTAAAACTATGCATGGTTAAAACTCAAGCTTGTTTGGCAATGAAAGGAGATCACTCACTGATTCCATAGAGCCCTAGCATGCTATTATTGGAGTTGGTTTGAAATAATTATAAATTTTCAAAAATCTAGGTCAAATCATGACTAAGATTTTTATAAATTCAAGATCTAAATGAGATTGCATCAAATGACTTTGGGAAAATTAGGGAACATCAGAGATAGATCCTAAAATATCTCTGCCAAATTTCAAGCCATAATAATTTATATAATTTTATTTAAAATTAAAAATATGATTTTTTGTATTTTTAAAATCACTACTAAAATAATCAAAATAATTTCATTTTATTTTTAAAATAAAGTAGATAAAAATACGAGAAACACAAGCCCAAGAACTCCAAATTTGGTTAAGAAATGAATTTTCTATAAATGTTTCAAGTTTTGGGAATTTTTTATATTTAATTTGGGGTTTTATTTATATAGTCAGCTGGCAGCGCCGACCGTACAGGACCTTTCCATGCAGCAGCAGTCGGTTTGATCATGCGGATGGCGACGGTCGAGCTGGTCCCGCTCACTTATCCAGCGCGGCACTTCTGGAAGCCGTTAGATCTATCACGGTTATGATCAGATCCTACGATGGATCTTCGATCAGGAAGATCGAACGGTCTGAATTCGACCCCCAATTTAAACAGAAGGTCTAGATTTATCCAGATGAGGAATAGAGCAACTTGTGATTTGAACATATCGAATCGAACCATGTATCCAACTCGATCGCAGCCGTTGATCTAAAAAGAATAAATCCAACGGCTGCTGGATCATCTTCCTCCTCTCACTAAACCACAAATCCTAATCTTAAATTTAGCTTTAAGCAGGTCATTCGATGAAATGAATGGCTTGAAACTTAAGACAGAGATTGAATAAGATCGGAGAAAGAATGTGGGAGTAATTTTTGAGCCATTGATGCAATCTTTGATAACTTAATTAGAAACCTAGGTAAACTCCTAGGGTTAAAGTTTTATCGCTTTAGGATTGATGAATTTATATGGTTTAAGATTCTCTGAACTTGTGGACTGTCCACGCTTAGTTTCCTTGAGGACCTCGAGCTCAGAAGAAGCCTCCACAGTCTGCGTTTGTTGTAAGTTGTCAAATCAATCAATAAATAAAATTTCTTTTATACACAGTCTCTTTTTGTTACATTGCACCATGCATTGCATTATATGGGTAGTAGTTTGCATTAGCGGCTACAATTTTCCTAAGCTTTCCTCAGTGTATATGTTTCAAACTTTATAGGAACATGTATGTTAGTTCTAGGATTATACAGTACTGGATACCATATACACCAACCCCTTTTCATATTCATGCATATATGCACCCATTTTTTTGTAACATATGTTAAACGAAAACACTTATGCCCAACAGGGGCAAGGTAGCAGGGTTCTCATGCGCTCGGAGGATGCTATCACTTTTCTTTTGGTATAGGGATGTTATGCCATAGAAATTTCTTTAAAAATTTTGAGAGTTAGAAAATTTAGTTAAGATCATTATAAAATGTGGAGTTCTTAGTGAGTTATCTCGTTAGTATCATTTGAACATAAAGCTAAAATTAGTCATCTTGAGTCACTGAATCAAAGTCTAATCTATTCTTTTGATAACTTAGGATATAGCTAACCGTATCATTTACTACATCTAAGATAATTGCTTATGTATTAGGTTATTTGCTGGCAGCTCATTCAGAGCAAGCGTAAGCCCAAAGGTATTTGCACACCTCACATTCCTTATAGAAAAAATATAAAGAATTCAATGTATTTTCTAAAAAATTTAATAAAATTTCTGAGAGAATTTTTGGCATTTTCAATGAATATAAAAAAACTCCTTTGTATTTTAAATCTAGAATGAGTTTAGGGTCCACTTTAATCAAAATTTTTCTTTTCAGAGATGTTATCGACTATATGGGCTTGCCTCTAAAGGAACCCCAGATCCTAAAATAAAATAGACCATGTCGTAGATCACTAAGATAGGGGAAAAATCTTCTAGATGTAGACAAAAGCTAGTCTTGAATAAGTTTTGTATTTAAAATGATAGGTGTATGTGAATATTATACTTTAGGATGAATTTCGAATACAAAAATAAACTATTTATTTTCTTGAGTCGATAACATGAGTGTTTGTTTATCTTTTGGGATATTTAACACTAATTATATAAATTTGATTATAGAAACACTAAATCACACAATTATGGTAATTATCATTTAAATTTGTCCACACCTAGCAAAGTAGAGAGTACGCCATCATTAATAAAATGCCTCAGCCACTATTAGTTAACTCCCCCCGTGCGACAAGCTCCACAAGGAGTAGCATGCAAGTCCCCAACAGATGGTGAGTCTTACGTGCCTTAGCACCATAAGAGATTACAAGCATATGCCACAATAATGGTATGCCCCCTCTTTCATGATAAGCTCCACAAAAGTATTGCTTGGCTTACCTCTTAGTCGATAAACGATGGCAGTAAAAAGCCCTAATAGAAGACTCTTGTTTTAATCTGGGAGCTCGAGTTTATGTTTTGATGATAATAAATATTATTGGATTATATTTATTTTTCCTATATTTTATTATTGCATATAATTTTTTATGTGTACTAACATTTCAAGTTTGGCATACACTATGCACCATTTGAGAATCAAGACTCAAGACTTGGTAGTATAGGTTTAATTTAAGCAAGAGTATGTATTTTTTATTTTTTTGAGTCATCAATGTAAAAAGGTGTATGTCAGCTTAACAACCATGCACACACATACGGGGGAGTAAAACTTAAAGTTTTAATTTTTTTTAAGATCATACTGGATGATTTGGATCGTACTATGCAAACTATTCAATCAGAAATTAATTAAAACATTTAAAATAAAAAAAATAAAAATTGAAATAAAGATGAACTAATCATACTATACATTTTAAATCATATTATACAATTCAAATCGCACAAATCGATCAGTTATAATTAGAAAAATCCTCGCCATCCTTTAATATTAGGTAATATTTTGAAATTTGAATTTTATCATCTAATCATACTGTAAGATTGTATTAAAATCTTGCATAATTTAGTTCTTATAATTAAGCAATCAAATATGAGATAATTAATTGTTAAGATTGTATGGTACGATTACGATCATAATGTATGACCCATAGAGATGATTTTTTGTTGTAATAACCCATACCAGTTCACCCGATCCAGCTTTGAACCATCTGAACATAAGCTCCTCCTTTGCCCGAATTGCGAACTAATCGGGCTAACCTCCCCTTGTGATTTTTCCCATTCATGGTCGCTGCTCTCTCCATTTAAGGTGAAATAGAATCATGGGCATCATTCAACTCCTATTTTCTCCCTTATAGCAGCCACTGCAGTCCTTCCATATCCTCCCTCCTCACTCCTTTCTCGTAATAGCTGCCTGCAGTAAGTCCCTTCTCCAATCTTGATTCCATACTCTTTCCTTTTCCCCTGTCCGTGAAAGTTTGTGAGGGGTGTTAAACCCTATAATACTAGCCTGAGGCTAACCAAGAGGTAGGGGGGGTTGAATTGGTGTTTTAAAAATTTTTAAGCAAAAAGAAAAATCTTTTTAACCGTTTTGAATATTTTAAATGCAAACAACGTATGCGAAAGCAGATAACAAAAATAGAGATTTCAATCGTAGAATAAATCACAAAAAAGTGCAAAAATAAAATGTGAAATTTGAAGAAGACGATCGAATCCATGCTTGGAGCAACCTTTGTGAATCCCCTAACAAACTCCCCCATATAAGATTCTCTCTCTCTCTCCCAAACTCTCCTTCTCCTTCTCTAAGCTCTCTTGGGTTAGAACAACAGCAAAAGATTTCTTTGTAGCAAATAAGAGAACTTAAATAGTAGGCTCCAAAAATAGCCCTAATTTTTAATTTGGCAGGGAAGATCATTTAGGATGATCTTAATATCATCTTGTATGATTAGTATAAAATAGGCATTTCAGCCAGTATGATCAACATTGCCTTGCATGATCAATTCAAGTATTTGAAAGGATCATCCCAAATGATCTTATGATCATCCTGGACGACTAGTTCACGAGTGTGTATTGATCATCCAGTACGATGCCTGGCGATTAATTATTATCCCATGCAACAATCAGTTCGTCCAGTACAAAGTAGGGTATCATCCAAGATGATTATAAGAAAAATTATAATTTTTGTCCTATACGATGGGTGATGATTAATTATCGTCCATATATTTTTTATGGTCCAGTACGATCGTCTATGATCATCCTATTATGATCAATTTAATGATAATTAGTCTCCTAATCACAGGATCAATTTAGGCATAATTATCATATATCATCATGCACGATAAGAATAAAATTTAAAAAATAAAATATTACCTAAATTGTGATTGGCGGCTATTTGTCACAATCTGAACAGATCGTCATGTATGATAAGAATCATCCAGGATAATTATTTAAGCAAATTTAATTACCAGAGATGCCCTAATTAGGGTTTCTATTTTTAACTGATCATTTAGGATGATGTAAAATCATCCTGTATGATATGATAAAAAAATAAAAAAAATTCTAACTCACTAAATTACTCCCCTTGAGTGTGTTTGTGCATGATTATTTAGCTTTAGGATCCATCATAGTACATTTGACTTAAAAAAGAAAAAAATGCATTGGAATTGAAATTACAGACTGACTCAGTCCTAGTCTACCTGAACTTGAGCAGATTGGCATTGTAAGTTAACTTGTGGACCTAAAAGGTTAGTGAGTAAGGAAAAACAAAACAGATATGCAAAATAGTAATAGTAAAGAACCAGTAATATTTGTTATCATCAAAATCACTATATTTTGGGCCGAAATTTGCAACAATCTCCCCTTCTTTATGATGGTAAATATTGTTGTAAAAAGAAATTCAAAGCTAGGAAAATTTTTGTTTTTGTTCTTTTTCCTTCTTTTTTTTAAATGAGATATAAAAAAAGAACATAAATAGAACAAAACAAATTTCACTAAAACATAAGCAAATGACATACTAAGCAATATACTACTCCCTCTTTTGAAATCATAAAAAGGAGAAAAAAACACTATACAGAATAAAGTACAGAAAGAAAGACCAGTACAACCATAGAAACAAAAGAACTGACAAACTAAAAAGAAGAATCTCCTTTTTTGAATCGATCAATCTCTAGTAAATGACAATTTTTTCTTAATATTAGATTTAAAAATTAATAAGAATGAATTGACAACGCTGAAATTCAGTAAGGTTAGAAAATTGATTTTGTAAACCCTACCTCAGACTTCTTATAGGTTAAAGTTCCTTTTAAACAAAAATCTAATTCAAAAGAAAGAAATTAGATAGGAAAAGTGATCTTTTCAAACTCCGTTTCAGAAAAACTACCTGATAGAAGAATATTGCAAGGTAATAAATCAGGAATCATAATTTTTAATCTCAAGTGTTTGAAGATATTAAGTGGCACATGGATTCTTCTAAGATTTTTAAAGATTTAAAAGAGAAGAAAGCTTATTTCTTTATGGGCTCATTTTGTGCCTCTTTTTCAGTTATTTGGCGCACTTTGCGTATTTTTTATTTTTCAAATACTTTATGTATCTTGCAATTAATTGGCGAACATTACGCATCTTTTTAATATTTGGCTCATTTGATGCCTCTTTTCATTTCTTTTACGAGCTTGCTTCCTTTCATAACCTTTAAAGACTCTTAGTTGTGAGATTATTTTTCAGATATAAGAGAAGAGAAATTCAGTCTCTAATATAAGAAGGAGAAAACCACAAAATAAAATCATATTCATATGCTAAATGCAACCACCTGATTAAGAAAACTTGAAAGTGATTCATTGATTTGGAATCTTTTTCATATGAGATAGATTACTATAGGATGATAAAAGAGATCTCAATTTCAAAGTCTAACTTTTAATCTTGAAATAGATTTTGATTCAAAAAGAAAAGTATACCATTTAAGGAGTTAGAGGAAGATCAATAATCATCAATATTTCTTCCTTTAACTGATTTAGAGGGGTCAATCACTGCTTGTAAGGTTCTAAATAAAAATAAGGTAAAAATATCATTTAAGAAGGAAGCTCATCGGCAGAAGTGAGCAGTAGTGATCCAATTCTTAAAGTACAAAACAAAAATAACAAGAAATCAGAAACATAAAACAAAAACACATAAAAAAAGAAATAAATAAATAAATAAAATAAAATAATTAGAACAGAAACATAAACAGAAAGTATCATTTTTAAGCATGAATATCTATCACACCTAATCTGGTTCTTAAAGTGTTGAAGGTTTTAAAGGCCAGTGGTTTTATAAAGATATCTGTAAGTTGATTTTCAGTGGCTACATGGTGTAGCTCTATATCTCCTTTGGTAATATGGTCCCTAATTAAATGGTGCCTGATGTCGATGTGTTTGGTCCTAGAATATTGGATTAGATTCTTTAAAATACAGATGGAACTAGTATTATCACATAGCATTGAAATTATGCCAACAGATAATCCTAAATCCAGAATTTATTGCTTTAACCAAAGGATTGGGCCACACAACTTCTTAAGGCAATGAACTTAGCTTCAGAAGTGGACATGACAACTGAGTTTTTTTTCTACTAGACTAGGAGACTAAGGATTCTCCTATAAATTGATATGTCCCAGAAGTACTTTTTCTATGAACCCTACATCCTATAAAATCTAAATCAGAATATCCTATGATTTCAAAGGAAATGCTATACCTAGGATACCAGATTCTTAAGTCTTGGGTTCCTAAGAGATATCTAAGAATTCTCTTAACAGCAGTCAAGTGGGCTCTTTTGGATCAACCTGAAATCTATCACAGAGATAAAAATTAAACATAATATCAGGTTTGCTAGCAGTCAAGTAAAGAAGTCATCCAATTATTCCTCTATATTTCTTTTGATCAATAGATTTTCCATTTGAATCCTTATCTAACTGAATAGTGGAAATTATGGGAGAATTGATTGGCTTGGCTTTATCCATCTCATATTTCTTAAGAATGTCCTTAATATATTTTGACTGATTAAGAAAAGTTTCATCATCCTTCTGCCTTATACTAAATCCAAAAAAATAAGTCAGTTCTCCCATCATTCTCATTTCAAATTTCTTACTCATTATTTTTGAAAATTTATCACACATATTTTTATTAGAAGATCCAAATATAATATCATCAACATATATTTGAACAATCAGTAGTTCATCTCCTATCTTTTTTAAAAATAAGGTGGTATCTACGCTCCCCTTAATAAAAGTTCTTTCTAGTAGGAATGTGCTTAGCCTTTCACACCATGCTCTGGGTGCTTGTTTTAATCTATATAATACCTTTTTTAATTTAAACACATGATTAGAAATTGTGAATTCTTAAAGCCTAGGGGTTATTCAACATACACATCTTCCTTAGTTACCTCATTCAAAAATGTATTCTTAACATCCATTTGATATAGTTTAAATCCCTTAAAATAAGTAAAGGCTAGTAGCACCCTAATGGCTTCTAATCTAGCTACAAGGGCAAAGGTCTCTTCAAAATTAATTCCTTCTATCTGGTTGTACCCCTTAGCCACCAATATTTTCTTATTCCTCACCACCACACCAGAATCATTTATTTTATTTTTAAAAACCTATTTGGTTCCAACCACACTCTGGTCCTTAGGTCTTTTAACTAGCTCCCAAATATCATTTCTCATAAAATGATTTAACTCTTCTTGTATGGCTAGAATCTAGAATTTATCATATAGGGCTTAATTAAGGTTAGTGGGTTCAATCATTAAAATGAAGGCATAGTGGTTTACTTCTTTTCTAAGTTTATACCTAGTTCTAACACCTTCTGATAGGTCTCTTAAGATCAATTCTTTAGGATGACTTGAAATATATCTCCATTCTCTAGGTGAAGAAACTTCAGGTTTTATTCTTTCCTCCAAATTTGTAGATTCCACTCCTTGGATAACTTCTATAACCTCTTCTTCTTCCACCCTAGACCCTCCAAAAATAATAGATTCATTAAATACAACATGAGTAGTCTCCTCCACTACTAGTGTTCTTTTATTGAAGACTCTATAGGATTTTCCAACACTTGAGTAACCTAGGAATACTCCTTCATCAGATTTTAAGTCAAACTTTTCTAATTGAGACTTCCCATTATTCAGAATGAACACTTTACATCCAAAGATATGGAGGTGAGAGAGGTTAGGTGTCCTACCCTTAAGGATTTCATAGGGTGTCTTGTTCAACTTGGATCTTAGATTAACCCTATTTAGAACATAATAGGTTGTATTTATCGCTTATACCCAAAAGTATTTAGGAAGTAAGTATTCAGCTAACATGGCTCTAGCGACTTCTACCAGGGTCTTGTTCTTCCTTTTAGCTACCCCGTTCTGCTGAGGGGTCCTAGGAGCTGAAAAATTATGATCTATCTCTTTCTCCTTACAAAAAGATTTAATTTTTTCATTCTCAAATTCTTCACCATGGTCACTATGAATGGTTAAGATTTCATAATCTAGTTTTCTCTAAATCCAAGTGAAAAAAGATCTAAACTCCTCGAATGATTTACTTTTATGAGATAGAAATCTAACCTAAGTAAACCTCAAATAATCATCAACTATCACATACCCAAAGACTTTCTCTCCTAGGCTTGAAGTGCTGACAGGTCCAAAGAGATCCATGTGAAGGACTTCTAAAGATTTTCTAGTGTTAATATCTTTGATTGAGTGGAAGGAGGATTTAACATGCTTTTCTAACTGACATGCATCAAATAGGTGGTCCTTAGTGAACTCTAGTTTGGATATTTCTCTCACTAAGTCTTTTTGGGTAATCTTTCTAAAGTTTTTCATGCTTGCATGACACAATCTCCTATGTTACAACCATAATTCATTAGCAATTATTTTTAAGCAAAGAGCAGTATCAGCTTTAAAGCAATTTAGATCAAGCATATAGACATTGTTGATCCTTTTTTCCTATAAAATAATTTTATCATTTAAGCTTATAATGCAGCTGGTTAGCAGAAATTTTATGCTGAAATCTTTATCACAGAGCTGGCTGATGCTGAGAAGATTATGTTTTAACCCATCTACACACAAAATATTTTTAATAATGAAATTTTTTGAATTACCAATTATACATGAAATTTTTTGAATTACCAATTATACTTGAGCCCACCACTCTCTTGGTGGTGTTATCCCCAAGTGTTATCTTAGCTCCTGCCCTGGCCTCCAATGAAATGAATTGATTTGCATCTCTAGTCATATGCCTTGAACATCCACTATCCATGTACCACATGCTCTCATGAGGCCTTATATGAGAGCATACCTATAAAATCATCAGATGTTAGATTTGGGAATCCAAACAGGTTTGGGTCCCATCTTATGGAAAGAATAGTGAGATGCATACATGCTATGCTGTGAGTTTTGAACTTTAGGTCTCCACACCAAATGGGTTTTATGGTGAATGGTGTAAGTGTGGGAGATATGTCCTAACATGCCACAAAAAAAAATATCTTACACCAGGAAAATGGTTTACTAATCTATTTGGGTTATGGTGCTTTTTCTTAGGTTTGAATGATGCATACTTTGTTGATGGTTTATGAAACTCAAGTAAAGGTGGTGTTTTATGTTTCTCTAATGCAAAGATTGATTCTCTTAGAAACTTATTAGCCTTTTCATAGCTTTCCACTTCTTATTTTAATACATACTTATTACTATCTAAATTGCATGCAATAGTTTCTAATTTATTGAAAGCTTTTTCTAAATCAACATGTGATATTTTTAATGAATCATGCTCAGTAGTTAAATTAGAATGCTTTTTATTTAATTCATCAAATTTATCTAATAAAGTTATATGATTGCTATCTAAAGTGAATTATCTTTTCTGAGGCATTCATGCTCTTTCTGTAGATTTGAAAAGTCAGTTTTAAGGCTTGTATGTAATTTCTTGAGCTTCCTATATGAAGAATGAATCTTTTCAAAAACTTTAAATAGTTAATCAAGATAATCTCACATACCTCTTATTGATCAGAATGATCAAGATGATCATCTACTATTAAGCATAGGTTGGTTACCTCCTCTTCTGCTTCAGTTTTAGAAGAGTCTGATGCTGAGTTCGCCAAGAAAGCCTTTTGGGTCATTTGCTTACCCTTCTTGAACTTAGGTTTTTCTTCACCCTTCTCCTTACTTGGGTGAGGTTTAAGAGTTGGGCAATCAGACTTCAGGTGCCCTGGCTTCCTGTATTCAAAATAAATAACATTAGAGGAAACCTTAGTATTTTTATAATTCTTATCCTTGTTCCATTTATAATGATGCTTTTGCTTTTTCCTTAAAAAACTTTTGAATTGTCTAGTCATCAAGGCAATATTATCAATTTCTAATCTAAAAGTATCACTATCAGAATTATTAGCCTTAAGGCTATAATTTTCTCCTTTTTCTTTTCTCCTGTATTAAGCTACCTTTGGTTCACTCCTTGCTCGTATGCAATGAGTGATCCAAGTAAGTTATCAATTGAATAAATATTCATATCCTTAAAATCAGTAATGATAGTAATTTTTGCATTAAAAGAAGAAGGTAAACATCTCAAAATTTTGTTTATTTTTTCATAGTTTGTCAGTTCTCTTCCTAAGACATGCAAGGAAGTAACAATCTATGTAAACCTAGTATACATTTCAAAAATTAATTCACTAGGTTTCATGTGAAAGAGTTCCTAATCATGAAGTAAAATGTTTAGCCTAGATTATTTAAATTTAGTTGTTCTTTCATAAGTTATACGTAATCTGTCCCAAATTTCTTTTCCAGTAGAGCAAGTAGAGACACGCATGTAATCTTTAAATTTTAAGGCACAAAAGAAATAGTTCAGACATTTGGCATTAAGTTGTGTTAAATCTCTATCATCTGAAGTCTATTCAGAAAAAAGAATTTTAGTCTTTATACCATTAACTAGTTAAAAAGGTGCAGAGTAACCTTCCTTAAATAGCATCCACATGCGATAATCAATTGATTGTAAAAAGGTGGACATGTAAATTTTCCAAAAATTAAAAGATATATTATCAAATAGAGGTGGTCGAGTGATTGAATAACCTTCCGTAGTATTATGATTACTAAAGTTAGTCATTGATCAAAATTCAAAAGTTTTCTAAAACTTAAAAGTGATTGAATCCCGAGGCTAACTAAGAGGGGGATGAATTGGTGTTTTAAAAATTCTTAAGCAAAAAAAAATATTTTTATCCTTTTTAAATATTTTAAAAGCAAACAACTTGTGCGGAAGCATATAACAAAAATATAGATTTCAATCACAGAATAAATCACAGAAAAGTGTGAAAATAAAATACAGAAAAAGTAATAAAAAAGAGCACATTGAATTTTATAGTGGTTCGGTCAAATCTAACCTACGTCCACTCCTTAGAAACCTTCTTTCCAGGTATTGCACTAAAAGTAGTGTCTCTCCTCTTTCCCTCACAGCAAGGTGAAAAAGCCCTTACAAAATCTTTCCACTGACCCAGTGAGGCAGAGTACCTTGAATCATTTTACTCCCTCCTGGAGTAAGCAGAGAACCTGGCAATCCTTTTACTTCCTCCTGGAGTAGGTAGAAAACCTGAAAATCCTTTTACTCCCTCCTGGAGTAGGTAGATAACTTGGATCTGATGCTGATGATCGTCTCCCTAGAGCCACCAAGGAACCAAGGATGAAGATTGAAGAAAATGATCGAATACTTACTTGAAGCAACCTTTATGAATCCCCTCACAAACTCTCCCTCATAAGATTCTCTCTCTCTCCCAAACTCTCCCTCATAACCTTGAATTTCTAGTAGTTGGATATTGGCTTATATAAAGGAAATCTTTATTTGTGATTTATGATTCAAGTAGATTAAATTATATAGTCCTGATCTTTTCATTACCTCATAAATATTACTTTATTAATTAACTTGTTTGGAGGAAACTTTTAACTTATTATCAGCATAATCTAATTAGAATACTTATATGGTTAATAATAATATTTATGATAGTTAATGTTAATGCTATCATGGTAGCTAAGGTTATTTAGCAGGAATATTTTCAAAGATGTGTTTATAATTACTTTGTTTTTGCCTATAGGACCTTCGAGTCATTGCCCTTTCGGTTGATTATGGTATAGGCTTGGAGTTTTTTGTTGCTCATCTAAAGGTAAGTAACTATTACTATTTTTGGGATAAATATACCCTTCTTTGTTAGGGGCCCTATATTCTTATTACTTATGATAAGTTTTTTGAATATTATGTTGCTAGTTCTATTTCTAATATTAATTGGTATTGTGTTATGTCAAAAAAAATCTTATTTATAGCTTATATTGAAATCATCATATGATATAAATAGTATTATTTTGATTTGTTAATACACAAGCTTTTAGCATTTAAAATAATTCATGCTGTAAAAGGTTTAATTCATACACATTAATTTTATTTAAAGCAGCGCGTGATACTCATAGTGTAAATCTTATTAGTTATATAAATTATGATTGTCATGTTGATCTATATAACACCCATTGATTATTTGTAATATTATTTGCACTATATGATTATGTGTGTGTCGATAGAACCCTATTGGCTTTTGGCTAGCTGGGGTTGACAGGCCCCTAGAGTGATGACGCTATAGAAAATCACTAGGATTTCCTTTGGTTGGTGTTTATCTTCCCAATGATAGGTATATGATAAACTAACAATAGATATATATGAAAAAAATATAAGAAAATATAAGTGGGCATCACTTGGAAGCAATAAATGAATGATACATCATTTTGAGGTATGATAATATCTTGTGTGGTTGCACTTATGAGCATTATACTAAATTATATTGATAGTAGTTTGGTGAATACATTTATGCATTAGCACATTTAGATTTCTGTTGTAAGAAACATGGTCTACTATTTGATTTTTCATACTACATGCCCCACTCCTTTGCCATTTATGCTTTGATAGGCATGCGTTACTTGCTGAGTTTGATTTATCAAACTCACCCATTGTCTTTTTTAGTAGGTCCTGTTGTCGTGTTTAGTGGACCGTTACCTTAGGAGCAGAGTTATCAACAATAGTCTATTTTGGTATTTTATATTTTGTAATAGTTTATTTTGCTTTTAATTATGAGGGTTGGGTAGTTTCTTTCATGTTTTTTGTTTTATTTGTATTTATGTTAGCTTGTATCATAATTCTTATTATTTGGATGCATTGTCTATTTGAACTTCTATTATTGAATTGGCTCTTTATTTCACTTCCTCTATTTATTACGATGCATATATATATATATATATATATATATATATATATATATATATATATATATATATATGCTTCTCTTTGTGAATACAAAATAGGACTTTCTATCTCTTTATCATGTCCCATTTTGCCAGGGCGTATCGCCTTCCAGACCCGAGGTGTGACATTGGTTATCGAGGAGTTCATCCTAGATGAACTGTGATTCGATTATACTAATCGTACTATACAATCATAAGATCATACTGGATGATTAGTGAAAACTTTTGAATTGATCATACAAGCCAACATTCATCATACTGTACTAAAAGGGAGAATTGAACTAATCGTATTGTACGATCTTCAGATTGCAATATACAAACAAAGATAGCTAAGGGACTGTTTGGTTGCAAGAAAAGAAAATATAGAGTATACTAAATACATTGCTTTACAATGTAAAATAAAGTAAAATCCTAAAGTATTCAAAACTCTTCGCTACAGGCCATTTTACACATAAAGTAAAAATCACCCAAATTGAGCTAAAAAGAATTTCATGAGCATGAGGGAGAGGTGAGGGAATGCATCATCGTTTCTTCCTCCATTGTCACAAGACCATCATCATTTCTTCCTTGGTCGTCATTTCTTCCTTGCTTGTCATTTCAAATGCTTCTTCGGCTCCTATTCGACTTCGATGATGTTCCCTTCCTGTCGGAATGAAAGGCACGACATCCCTTCCTGCCGGATCGGAAGGCACGACATGTGTTTCATAATTACGGGAGCTCGTTCACTGTGAAGGTAAATATCTTTCTCCCTTTCACCAGCTTCTTTGGCCAAATCTCATAAATCCATGAATTTTTTGTTAAAAGGGGAGATAGAGTTATAGATTGACTAATACCTTTCGTGTTCTTATGCATTGCGGTTGGACTCGCACAGGAGAGCAAAGTGAGAGATGGATCACAACATGTTACTCGAAACGAGAGGATTTAGATGCAACTGATCAAAGAGCTCGACATGGAGGAGCTACAGATCGAGGAGGTTGATGAAGTGCCTCCTCCTCCAATGATGACGATGGTCCTTTTCTATCCGATCAAAGATCTCAACACTAAGTCTTTTTCTGGCATGTTGTTTCATCATTGTTTTTTGTGTGCATGTGTAGCTATACATATTTTACTTTACTTTGCATGCACTCAACCCAATAAAAAAGTTCCCATATATTCACTTTACATACAACCAAACATCGTCAAGTATTTACTTTACACTGTATTTATTTTACATTGTATTCACTTTAAAACCAACCAAACATGCCTTAAATTAAAAATTAGGGTTTTCTTGGAGCCTATTATTTAAGCATCTCTTATTTTGTGAGAAAAAGTTTTAATAGTCAAGGAGTGTGTGTCTATTGTAAGCAAGGGTTTGAAGATAAGGTTCTGAGTAAGGGAGAGAGAAAGGTGAAGTTGTGAGAGGGAGAATAGCCTTGTGGGATCAAGGGAGTATAAAAAAGGGTCTACACATAGTTATTCCAGCCAACATCCATCTTCTTCCTTCATGAGTCAAAAATCCGGGAAGAACCTCTTCGTGTGAAAAAGCCACCGGCATCTCCGCCGCACTAGGGAAGGTGAAAGGGATTCGGCTACTCCACCACACCATGGAAGTGAAAGGGATTCAGTTACTCCATTGCACCGAGGAAAGGTGAAAGTGATTCTCCGCCTTACTGTGGAGCAAAGGAGAGACACTAAAGAGTTTTGTGCAAAATCGAAAAGGAGAACTCCGGGGAGTGGACGTAGGTCAAGGTTGACTGAACCATTATAAATTTCTGGTGTGTTCATTATTGTTTCTTTTAGCACTTTATTTTCTACATTTTATTTTCTCGCACATTTATTCCTGCAAATCTGAGTTGAGAATTGACATCTTTGTGATACAAAAATATCGAGAGTGCTTTGAATTTATTTTTTGCTCAAAATGAAAAAGAAGCAAAAAATCTGAAAATTAGAAGAACAAAAATATTAATTTTTTTTATAAAATAAAAAACAAAATTATTATTTGCTTCCGATTTGAAAAATCTGTTTTTAAATTTAAGTTATGAATTTGTTTTAAAGTGTTTTAAAAGGGAATTTTTGAAAAAAAGAAAATTTAAAATACTAATTCACCCCTCTTGATGTGTCGTTGTAGTTCAAGTAGTTTAACAACTATGAATTAAACATTCAACTCCCTCTGCCTCGAATGTGATAAGCTCCACAAATAAAGGCAGAGTGCATATCCCCTCAGCCAGTGAGTCTTGATGGTTACCCTTGTGAAGACAAAATGTCTAGAATAAGGTGCGGCCCATCACAGGTGACTTTGCATGTGAACAACACATAACACAACCTCTGAGTCTGCAAGATCAAACTCGCATCCCAAAGAAAGAATTATCAAAGCCTCAACTCCTCTCAAAGGCTTAATGGGTATAAGGTTGGTATGCATAAATTAACTAATATTATCACCCAGGTACATTAATCCAAAAATAAAGCGACCGGATAACAAAATAATTCTTTTCATACATATATTTCTGCATTACATCAAAAATATCGTTAAATTACAATGTTAAGACTTATGCTACTCATTTGTCAGTCAGAGTCGCGTCCTCACTACCTTCCTCACTGTCACTCTCACAAAATTCCCAAAAGTAGCATGAAGGATCTTTGAACCTAGGAGGAAGCTTGCCTTTTGCCGCCAACTTCCGGACACAATTAGTGATCTTGACAAAGTAACGATCACCTAGCATCCACTCAAAGTCTTTGCCTTGCACAATGTGGAGGGCTTCATCTAACCTTCTCATCAAATTTCAAATGGTCACAGCCTGAGCTTTGGCCTTGACAATGGTAGCATGGTCGATAGCAATCGCTTCAGCCCGATCCTTGACCTCCACAGCCAACAGTGCCTCAGCCTTCATTGAGTTCAGCTCAAACCAATGCTACTCCCTCGTCCTAACAATCTCTTGTTCTAGTTAATTCACCTTATTAATCCTATTAATCTCTCTTTCTCATTTTATACTTCTATTTATAAAACTCAATACATTTGCAAACAACCCATCCAACAAAAAATTCCTATTTGTCTCACTTTCTATATTTTTTCTTCATTTCACATCTCATGCTCTACTACAAAGTCAAGTCCAAACAAAACACCATAACTAACCAATTAAAGCATTGAAACAATGGTGGGCCGTTTTAGCAACAAGCAAGACACTATTGTCGAATGCGCGCGTTCATATCCAATTGTTTCAAAACCGTGATTCTTAACGGCTAGTTAGGCGTTCGCTTCCGGGTTCCCTCCCCCTAAAGCCGAACCTATTCCCTTTAAGGTTATTCCAAATATCCCACGGAAAACTCCCATAAGAAATACATATTCATAAACTAATCCTATTGTAAAAATAAAATTGCATAAATATGAGAGGACAACTTCCCGGGTACAAATGAAAAAAACCGAACTTCAAATTGCTTCGCGCGGCCCTTCTGATTCAACTGGCTTGCACTCTCTCTGGCCGGCACCCGGCGTGGCTCTGCCGAACTTCTTCCCCCAAATTCAAGCGGCCACGCTTCATTTACCGTACTAATCCAAGGTTTGATCCGTCACTCTCTTTCGCTCCATACATTCTTCCTCGCTGCCTAACTCTGAATATTCTGGAGTAAATTTAGAGGTATTAATGAGTTATTGCTTTACCCATCGAAGCCCTAACCCTATCTTCTCTCTCCTTTCCATTCTTGTTCTCCGTTTCACCTTTACTTTTGTTCCAAGCAGATGATATGCTTCTGGTTTCATCTTGACTTGGATCTCACCGCACCTCTTATCTATGGACGCAGATGGAACGATCAAGAAGCTGAGGAAGCCCTATACCATTACCAAGTCCAGAGATAGGTGGTCGGATGAGGAGCATGAGCGCTTCCTCGACGCACTACTTTTGTAATCAACCACTTCTCCTCTCTCAATAGTCTTGGTGTCTTTTAACTGTAATACTTTGCATGAAATCTTTACTGGTGATGTTCATGGAGTATTTTGTTTTTATCTTTTTTCTTTTAATTCCTGGTTGCTTGCTGCACAGTGAAATTTTGGGGTTTTCTTATTTGTTATTTATCTAAATCCAAGTCCTGAGAAGAAAAGGAAGAAGTAATTAATTTGGATTATCTGTGAAGACAGGAATGGCTTGGTCGATGTGCCTGAACATTATTGAGCAATATGCAAATCTAAATGCTTAGAAAGCCTGATTTTTGAATACCGCTTGAGTAAGATACGATGGGTAGAAGTGAGTCAAGTTAATATTTTCTTTTTGAGAATATTAAGCTGTTATAAGGATTATTAAGAGCATCTTTTTGCATTTGCAAAACCAAATGGCTAAACTGCATGATGCTTGTGCGGTTACAATCCAGGAGCTTGGTCAGTGGGGGACAATTTAACGTGAAGTGTTCTTTAACTAGAAAATTGTGTTTAGGATTTTTTTGAAACAAGAGATCCATTACTAATGCAAATGTCACCAAGATCGAGTATGATGTGTGACAAAATAAATATCAGTGGAACAGAATAAATAAGACATAGAATACTAAGATTTATATAGTTCAACTTTAGCCAAGTCTATGTCCATGATAGATGAAAGAAAATGAAATCACCATCACTGAAGACACAAAACAATGATGCGCATGATGAAAGAACTCTTATCAAACCTTCCGAAATTTTAAGTACACTTATACTCAAAACAAATAAAAATCCCAATAATCTCTCGCAAGAGAGATTACTTTACAAAAAGATGTTCTTCTTACATGTATCGTGGAACCCATCAATCCTTAATGAAATCCTAGAAGCCATGCAGTTATATCACTTGAGGATTTGAAGAGAGATCTATGTCATTCCTTGAAAACTCTAGCTGAAAGATTCTCCCTAGCCCTAGGTACACATCATGAGAAGGCAATATTTTTTTTTTCATGAGAAGGCAATATGCATGCAAAAAGAGTCATGACAACAATTTTGAGAATTATGTTGCGGTTCCAAAGCAATGACATCCGAAGTTATCAATTTTGAGATGGGATCTCCAATCTTGATATTATGTGGTGTCTATCAAGCGATCCTATGACAAGTGAATACCAAGGTCCTTTAATATTGATTGTACTTTTTGAATTGATATGATCATCTAATTTGATCTAGATGAAATAAAGAAATACCATTGGAATTATAAATCCTATGCTATCCAATATAAATCTGTTGCTATGTGCAATATGCCAAAAATAAAACAAAATTGAGTAAAATTAACAATGCTCCCCTTAACTTAATATTGTGGAAATTTTTGAATCTCATTTATCTTTTTTTTCCAAGCTGAGTACTCAATGTCCTTTAACTCGAAAGGCTTTTCATCACGCAATCTCATTAGGCCCAAATGATGCCTAAATTGAATACCTGTGAGAGAACCCTGACGTACAAATTGTGCATGTTGAAGTGAATCTATTGATCTTGAAAGTGCTCATGTCATAAGTTTTTGTGCCCGTGAAGTGATTGTCTTCTAAACTTGAATGTCACAATGGTATCAACTAACACTGTGCCAAACTACTCCCGAAGTGATTGTTTGATCATATAAAATTTTCCTATTATCTTATGCTTGATTTTGTTCCAGAACTTTACAGGCAGCTGGAAAGCATACTTATTTCTGCTTTCCCAAAATGTTATGATCCAACATATGTAAAGACATAACTGAAGCAGCTCTTAGAGCTACACCGTACAACACATTCCTTTTACTCTCCCGACTTTCATGATAGCCTAAAAACCTTTGCAATATGACCATTGCTAGAATATTTGTACCTTTCATCACTCACAGCTCTCAAAGATGTAGGATTCATCATTAGATTAGGTGCATGTCTGGCTCCAATCGAAGTTCTGTTTACACCATCATGCCCTCAAACATATGGTGCTAAGACCCAACAGTTTTGCACACATTGTTATTTTTTTATGCACACAGCCATCATGCGATTCATAATTAGAAAACAATTCCATGCTAAGACATATATAATATAAACATATTGAGTTGAGAATGCAATAATCATGACATTTAAAAACATGTTGTCACAAAAAAAAAATTCACCATAATTTAATTTTGACCAATTTTTTGCCATATTCACATCTGTTGACCTATTTGCTTGATGATTAACACTTGACTGTTGCTCCTTTCCCTTCGATCTTTGTTAATCTTTCTTGATGTGTCATTGCTTCTTGCAGGAGAAACAAGTTTTTGTCCTTGTCAGCAGACTTGCTCCTAGACATGGACCCCCTTTCTAATGGTCTCACTCTAAAGAACAATCCCTCAGCCGACTTTGTCCTCATTAATAACCTCATGCTTAATGATTATATATATATATATATATTAATATCTACTAAGCTAATTAAATCTCCAATACTGCATGATTTTACAAAAATGTTATAAGTTGGAGATGAAGTGCATTACAATAATAAAGTTAATCGTCCTTATCAACAGTCACATCAATGTTCCACTAGCCATGAAAAATAGAATTAAATTGATTTGAACATGCCTTAAGAGGCATACCTTCCTACAATGCAAAAAATGATGCATTTATTTTTGATAGAATTTATCAGACCGGATTTTATCAATTATAAGGACTCCGGCTTAAGCCACAACCCTTGCTCAATTATTTCCTACAAGACTCTTGTTAATACATCTTGCCTAAAATATAATTGGATCATTGAAATAGCTTTTTCATCAATCTCTTCCTTGTATTCTCTCGTTATTACTAGAATATTTGAACGCTGAATGAGTGCATGCACAAGTCTTTTCTGAATTAGAAGACCACACACCTTAGTTCCTTAAAGGACAAAAATCTTTAACTCATTAGCCATCTTGATCTTAAATATCATTGCTATTAATCTTTGAACTATGCGTTGATACCAATTTGTTGAAATGGAGCGCCAAAATGAATACAAGATGTGAGAAAATATGAAAGAATTATATTGGTCTCACTTGATTCTAATCAAAATCAACATGTGGTCATATACAAGTTCTACATACAGAAAATAAAGTAAATATATACAAGAAAGGAATTATATAACTGAAAAGTCCGTTTGAATGAGGGATTTCTCTGATCAATAATTTTTGAAACCAATAATTAATTTGAGCTGTTACAAGGAGCCACTCTCATAATGGATATTGTTGGATTATTTTCATTCAATTCCAATACCTACAACAATTAGTTCTTTCCATAGAAGATTAGTTCAATGTTAGATAACAAGCACACCTTCCAACACTCCCTCTCAAGATGGTGAATAGATATCTTTCCTGTTGATTATTTGTAGACACATATTGTGTATAAATTAATTCACTATCTAATTTTTCTTTTATAAAATATCTATCTTTAAATGCTTAGATCTATCATGTCGCACATGATTGTGTGCAATTTTTATAGCTAACTTATTATCATAATGGAGTCACATAGGCTCTCCCACTCGTTCTTCATATCATTAAAAGAGAAATTTGATTGCGATAACTCACATATCATTTTTGCCATTGCTCTGAATTTTTCTTCTTCAATTCTTGTAATTAAATAGTATTTTTGCTTCTCTCATTTTTATGGCTAACTTATTATCATAATGTAGTCTCATAGGCTCTCTTATTCATTCATCAGATCCCTAAAGAGAAATTCAATTACAATAACTCACATATCTCTTTTGCCATTGCTGTAAATTAAGTAGTGAAGAATTCAATAAATAACTTGTGGGTGAACTTCCCTCGGATCATGTATGAGGTGAGAAACTCTCAACATAAGCTATATTTGATTTTATATACAACAATAATGACGACAAACCTTTAGCCCACTATATGGGGTCGGTTATATGAATCATTTTTCTCCTTTTTATCCTATTAAGAGTCAAATTATCATTTAAAATCTAATAAAAAAGAGTAATCTCTAATACTTTTTACGTAAGTCATTTTAGGTTTACCTCTACTTATCTTAACATGGACTATATCTAATACATCTACTCTCCTAACAAGGTCATCAGAAGGAATACATTTTATGTCACCAAAACATCTAAGACGACTCTCTCTAATTTTATTTTCCACTGGTGCTACTCCAACCTTTTCACGTATATACTTGTTTCGTATTCTATCTCTAAGTATAAAGCCACTCATCTATCTGAGCATCCTCATCTCTGCAACACTTAACTTAATTTCATGCTTCTATTTTAATGGCCAACATTCTGTGCCATAAAGTATTGCAAGTCTCACTACCATCATATAAAATTTTTCCTTAAGTTTGAAGGGTACGTTTCTATCACACAATAGAATCGAAGCATTCTCCATTTCAACTATCCAACTTGAATTCTACTAGTAATAGTGCCATCTATTTCACCATCGCTTTGAACAATAGACCTCAGATATCTAAAACGTGCACTCTTTTTTAATGACTTGATCACCCAAGATCACAATCCCACCACTAGATTTATTACTACTAAAATTATACTCCATGTATTTGGTTTTAGATCTGCTCAAATGAAAACTCTTAGACTTTAAGGCTGGCATCTATACAACAACAACATCAAGCCTTTATCCCAGTACGTGGGGTCGGCTACATGAATCATTTTTCTTCATTGTATCTGTTAAGCGTCAAATTCTCATTTAAATCTAATAAAGAAATATTATTTCTAATATTTTCTAACCAAGTCTTTTTAGGTCTATCTTTACCTTTCTTAACATAAACCAAATCTAATACATCTACTCTCCTAACTGGATAATTGCAAGGCTGCTGTTTTTTGTGACCAAACCATCTAAAGCGACTCTCTCTAAGCATCCTCATATATGCAACACTTTACTTAATATTATGCTTCTCTTTTAATGGCCAACATATGTCATGATTGAGGTTGATATCTATAATCCAAGTTTTTCATCAACTCCCTGTCTATTCTTAGAGAAATTATTCTGTACGGAGACCGGACGGCAAGAACTGTCCGAATTTTTTGCACTTTAGCTATCCTTTTGCTCCGCTTTTGCAAATACTCAGCAAAAGGCAGCAAAAGTGCATTCATAATTGTATATTTTTTGCCCTTTTACTGAGTATTTGCAAAAGTGCAGCAAAAGGACAGTTAAAGCACAACAAATATCCTACTAATTGAATATTTGCTGCGCTTTTGCAAATACTCAGCAAAAGAGCAGCAAAAGTACATTCATAATTGCATATTTGCTGCCCTTTTGTTGAATATTTGCAAAAGCGTAGCAAAAGGGCAGTAAATCTAGACGGTTCTTGTCGTCCGGTCTCCGCACAGAATAATTTCTCCTAGTTAGTCTTATCAACAATTTTATATGTGCAAGATAAATTAATTTTACCACTTAGCATCTTCTTTTGCTTCTTCTAATTTATTATCCAGTTTAGAAGCCAACCTTTCCTTAGCATCATTGACATACTTGCTGTGAAATGAAGATCCCCTGATGAGAGAGTGCAAGCTCAATTCTTTGCAAGTACTTCAACTTTCCTTTCTACTTTATCTCAAACTCTCTTATCAAACACTGCTTCATAAACTCTTTTTCTTTTCTATTTTCATTACAATTATATCATCAACATGTTCCAATAAAGCTCCGACTCCCTCTTCATCCAAGAGTTTAATATACGTGGTGTTATCCTCTCATCTTTGCTTATAACTCGGGAATATCATTACTTTTGAAAACCTTCCAAACTGAGCTCTAGGTTACCGTTTAAGTCCATATATTGCTTTTTTTGTTTGCTGACCTTGTTTTTTTTTTTTCTCACTAAAAGCAAATTTTATCCTAGAAATGATGTGAATGCATGAGACAATTACAAAGAATGTCCTGATAATAAGCACACATGCAAGCTCACTTAAAGTTCTATCCATTTACACCATCATATGAGTCTTTCCTATTGGTCATCAAACCCTATAAAATTAAGTTCACTGTGATACCTCTCAACCTGATATAAGTTATAGTACTTATTTAGGATTATTTTAAAATTTTTTAATGTTATTTTTATTTTAAAATGACTAGAGTTTTTATTTTTATCTGGATAAGATTAGATTTATCATGGTTATTCTTTGGTACTTTCTCTTCATTGTTATCCTTTATTAGTTTATTGGTTGACTATTATAAATAGGAACACCTTTAGTATATATTGCATTAGTTGGGTGAATTGAATTTGAAAGCCTCTTTTCCCACTCTTAATTAGTTATTCTCTCTCTCTCTCTCTCTCTCTCTCTCTCTCTCTCTCTCTCTCTCTCTCCTCAATTTAGATTTCGTTTTTTTCAGTCAAATTTTGATTTCCTTCTTAATCTCAAAACTTTAATCCTTGAACTCTTTTCTGATCCCCTTTTAATATTTTTTGACTTACTTCACACGTTGCATACCGGACTTGCATGATTTTTAGTTTCGGGTATTCAAAATTAAATTATTTACAATTTTTATTTTCAAAAATTTTGTTGATTTTGATGACATATACTCAAATTTCTTCACAAGCTGACAATTCCAGTCTTCTTTTTACCCTATCCAAGCATTGAAAAGATTTCTGGAATCAAGCCTACATTAATTGCTATTCAAGTTTTTGTCTATATCATTTGGAATCAGAGAAATCATTGTCCATATCAATTTAATATTAGAGCTGAAGGATCCTTATATGTGTGAAAGTGTTTTCCATCTGAAAATGAACTTCAGTATATTGTTTGTGCTATGCAGTAAATATTTTTCATTACTATACCTTTGTTTTAGTAAGACCTGCAATGCTTTATGACGCAAAATATTGGTCATTAAAAGACAAGAATAAAATTAAGTGAAGTGTTGCAGAGACAAGGATGCTTAGGTGGATGAGTGGCTTCACTCTCAAAGGCAGAATGCGAAACAAGTATATACGTTAAATGTTGGAGTAGCTCTAGTGGCAGATAAGATTAGAGAGAGCCGCCTTACATGGTTTGGTCACCTAAAACATCGGCCTTCCGATGACCCGGTTAGGAGAGTAGATGTATTTGATTTAGCCTATGTTAAGAAAGATAGAGGTAGACCTAAAAAGTCTTGGTTAGAAAATATTAGAAATGACATTTTTTTATTAGATTTAAATGAAAATTTGACTCTTAATAGAACACAATGGAGAAAAAAGAATTCATATAGCCCACCTCATGTAGTGGGATAAAGGCTTGATGTTGTTGTTATTGTTGTTGTTGTTGTACAATACCTTTGTTTTCTTTTGTCTCTTTTTAGGACACATCTCCATAAACCTATCCTAAACTGATTAAAACCTAAAAAGTGTCGCCATCTTCATCCCAAAATCTTTGGTTATAATGATGATTTACTTGCTGATTATTATCAGTAGGTTGTAGGTTATTGCCACACCTACTACAAAAGACATATTCCTCTCTATTTGCTAAGATTCTGCGTCTGTTATGCCTGCAAGAATGCCTCTTAATGGTCCTCATCTAATTTCTTATCGTAGACATATCAAATCATATTTTAAAAACGAATTATTCAAATTATTATCATGATAACGTTAACTACTATGATGAGTTTGGACAATATTGATCTCCTTGATCTAAATATTACCCACAAACCCATGATCAATGTGAAGAATATATTAATCATTACTCTCCTCAGTTTATATATTACATTACCAATTTAAGATCGTTATCAATATGATGAGTATTGTGACAATCAATATTCCACTTCATCTTATGTTTGCTCAAGTCAATATTAGTATGAATAACAACCACAGTAATTTATATACAATATTATTATGAATGAACATACAAGCTAGAAATTTCTATTATACCTACTATGGTAAGAAGCAATGCAACCATTAGATACTTTATGACCTTGGACATGACCCATTAAAGATAATTTGTGAGAGTGATCCAGCATCTACAAATATCGATGGATATCTTGAGCTATTAATGATGAGGATGAGCTTGAACTTGCGGCCAATAACCTTGTGCATGCTAAACTTTCTCCTCTCAAACACTCATCTTCCTCCTCTGTATCAATAGAGGTAGATGCATGCCTCTAATGAATGAATGGACAATACCACCTCTTTCTATATCCCACTCACTCTCCCTCTCCCCTCTCCTCTGCTCTCCTCTCTCTCTCTCTCTCTCTCTCTCTCTCCCTATTGGTAGAATTATATAGTTCTTTTTCTTACTTCTGTGAAATGATGGAAGGCTAATAATTGCTTCTCATTTCCCAGTCTGAACCCCATCATTCTAAATATGAACGGGATGCTGTCTTCCCTCTTCTTCTTCTTCATTTAGTACGTTATGTGGGCTTAACAATCATCAGTTTATTGCGGTGATGAAAAGTCAATAAGCAACAATTTTTTCAGGAAGTGTTTTGGAATATTGACAACTTGTCTGTTTTATTTCGTTTGCACTTAGTAACCTTGATAATCAGCGGTGAGTTTTATGATCAATAACTTTAGAGAAGTAGCTTTTCTTGAACAGAAAACTTCTGTTATGGAACAGTTGTGGATGCATAAATTTCAGGTGTACAAGTTTTTTTTTATTTCTACCTCATGTTTCTATGATTTATGGTATTATAAGAAAAGATGTTACAAAAACATAAAAAATTAAAGATATTCAAATGGCCCTAGAGTACACTAATACCAAACGACTGAAATTTAGACTTGGTAATGATAAAAATATTGTTAAAATTCAGTTAGTAGCGGATGCGATGATGGGTAACCAACAAATCCTATCTTTGATGGGCATGAAACCTTTGTCAAGTAGTTACAAGTTCCTTAATACGACAATCTTGTCTATTGAGAAAAATGTTTTTAAGTGGACTAGAACACAGAAGCAATAATAGCTTAGAAGTTTGTGCTTTAACTTCTAATGGTATTTTGGTTTTTGTTATGTTTATTATGTTCTTATTGAAATGGAAAAAATTTTAAGGTGAACTGGTCATAGTAGTGTATACTTAATGCCTGGGTGCTAGTTGGATTCAACTATTATTAACACAAAATAAGAGGAGATTTCAAGCATTATCAACTAAATATCAGCTTGTTAAAACCAGTTATTTAAGTTCAAAGTCCTTACTTTCAGAATTGTAGTATTTAGAAAAATCTATCCAAATCGGGGCATCTAAGGAAATAATCTGATCTTGCTTTAAAGCTGGCTGAAACCAACTTGAAATCAATTGGTTTCTGGTAAATTTAAAATCCTGATTCATGGTATTCCAAAACTCTTAGCTGAACTAATTGAAATCCTGGTGACAATGATGAGTTCTGAAGTATTAATGGTGAATAATAAAATCTTTGTGATCTGTTTTGGATTCTTCTTAAAATCATCCTTGAGAAAGATTTCTTTGTTGGATATAGGTTTGGTCGAGAATGGAAGAAAATTGAAGATTTTGTTGGCACAAAGACAGTGATACAGGTAAACATTTAATAACTTAGCTCCCATATTTGATGAATTAAATTCTTATAGTCAATTTCCTATTTATATGCTTTTAGAGTTTTCTTATATTGGTACAGATGTTGCAATAGAAAATGTCAAAATAGTCCCTAGATTATTTATGGGAACTCATTTCGGGGTCTTAAATATTAAATGTGCCCAATTAATATTTAGTCCCTTGATTGTTTAAATCAGATCCAAAATAGTTATTGACGCAAATTTTATTCAAATAATCCAATGGAGGGATTATTTTCAATTATATTTCAATGGATTAAATTGCACACATTATATAATTGAAACTATAATGTCTCTATTTAAATTGTCCAAGATCATTTCCTAATATTATTATGTACAAATACTTTGGCTTATGAATTCAATAAAAATAAATACTCACATGATTGCTCGTAGTTATTATAATGAAACTATAATTGAAACTATAATGTCTCTATTTAAATTGTCCAAGATCATTTCCTAATATTATAATGTACAAATACTTTGACTTATGAATTCAATAAAATTAAATACTCACATGAAATTTTGTTTTAGTGACTGTTGTACCGGAACATAATGAGAGATTTGTGGAAGCTTTGAATAGTTGAAGAGGAGGGAAGAAGATAGGAGATGAAGTAACCCATCATACAACTTAGGAGTAGGTAGAAACCATACAAAGCATCAAATTCATTTAACATCAAAATCTTCAAATATGATCCTTGGGCTCTATGTTAATTGAATATCCTATCAGATAAAACTAAGAAGTTGAAAATTTTGAGTGCAATCAAGGTGGCAGACAATGCCTTTCACATATTTGGAAGGAGCTAGGGCTACTAGAAATCAATATTCAAATATAGAAGAATATGAGATGGAAATAATCAATAATAGAATAAGAAAATTATTTCAAATCAAGGTTCATTTATGGATTGTTGTATGGAGGTGGACAACTGCCCAAGCCTAATATGGTCCTGATATTCATGACAATCCAATTGTCCTAGCTGGATCTTGAGAGATTGAGACAAAATGATTGCCCAGTCCAAGAAAGGGAAAAATCAATCACGCGCCAAATCAAAGATCTTAATTTCCTAGTTACTTATTTCCATAAATAAGAGAATAATATTATTAAGTTATTTTCCAATATTTTGTTAACTATTTTTTTCTATTTCTCTTTTATAGCCAATTTACACCTTCCTCATTTTGGTCCATTAATTGAGTTTTGCAACCTTTATATAAGTTGTACTTTGTTATTGTCACAAGCCAACTCAATATGAAAATAGACATAGTAGGCCATATCATGCTGGATGGTGACAGACCAAGTCCAAGAACTAAGTTTTGAAGACTTTTCAATTTTTTTTAATTTAAATAAGACTACAGAGCTATTATTTAACTTCTAATTGAACAAAAAGTAAACTCATCCACAAATTTTTTCCATTCATCTTTAAAATGTATATACAATAAAGTCTATACACTATAGTACATGGCTACAGACTCAACATAAAATAAAGCAAAATTAGCCATGATTGTATAAAATTTATAAACCAGAATAAACTTATACCGACTCAGAGAGATCATAACCTGCAACCTCAGCTACTCAATTGGCTCTTTACCATTTTCCTGATCTGAAACAAAATGCAAAATAAGTGCGAGCTAACACAGCTTAGCAGGTCATACCCACCGATCTAAAATTTTAATAATTAACTCATTATGCATTTAACTAATTAAAAATTGTTAATAACTATTGACCCCTGCACATCCAACCATGCACAAAAAGGGTAAACTTGACGAATCAAATTACGCGACGCGTCACTTGAAGATCAAATGACCTCTGATTACCAAACGGACTGCGTCATTGCAATTAGAACATCGAGTTCGCCTAAGTGGGGACCCCTCGTATTTAAATATTAACATTTAAATACATCTAAAAGGGTAAACATGTCATACTAAATATCATCATTTGCTACAATATGAAATGTGAATAAATAACATGCTAATTTTAATTAAAATTCTATTAAAATATATGCATTTTTAACATTTAAAGAGAAGACATGAAATTAAAAGAAATATGAATACCTACCTCAAAAAGCAAAGTAAACCTTCTACGACATCGCTTATGCTTGTGACGTTCCTTTATATCCAACACCTAAATTTAAATGTAAATGCAAAACAATATTACTAATTCCTTAATCATGATACATTTTCATTAAATTTCGGATTTAATAAATCCTTAATTTTTGGAAACATGAATTTCACTAAATCCAATACAATTGCATGCCAAAAATTTTCCATTATCTATTTAATAATTAGGGTTTTCTATTTTCGGATTTCTTAAATTATAAAATTAGAAAAATGAAATTTTTGTGAAAACCCTAATTTTTACCATTGAAAACCTTCCTAAGATCATTTGGAATAATAATCATTAAGAAATTTTCTTAAAAATCAAAAAATATAGCAAACCCTAATTTTCCAAACTCACTAAAATTTGGGGAAAGCTTCGTTTTTGTTATTAAGAACAATCATTAAACATTCCCTAACATTCTCCCTTTAAATCTTAAGTTTTCACAAAACCCTAGAATTTTTTATCATAAGAAATCTAAGGAAACTCAAAGAGATTTTCTATTAGGAACTCACCTTCTTCCTTCCCAAGGCTCTCCCTTCGATTCCCTCCAAGAACCGCCGCCGAAAAATCGCTGCCGACGCCTTGCTCCCGCCGCATCTACCCTTGCCCGTCACCCTTCTTGCCTTAGGCCGAACAAAATGAGAAGGGACAGAATCCTTTCGACCCCTTAAAGCTTTGGCGGTTAGGGAGAAAGCAAAGGTCCTATTTACCCTGGCATAAGTTAGGTTTATTTAGAGCTAGGAAGGGCTATATATTTAGTCTTTTTTTTTAAATGAACTTCATCGATTTTTTAATTCCAAATTCGTGCGAAATTTACTATAAGTCTTTTATATCGATTTGATCAAAATTTAATGTACAATTTTATAAAATTATTTTCGTCGAATTCCGAGAACTTCAAAAATTTAATCAATTTCGTCATAGTGCATCGAAATGCATGTGATGCTTACGATTCGATATTTTTCGGGTTTTATAATTTTTCCATTCTAATAAAAATTTCCTCCTTGAAATTTAAAAGAAAGATTATAAAATCATACCTTAGTCAAACAGTTGAGGATAAGTTTCTCTCATTTCTGATTCCTTCTTCTAAGTAACATCCTTCTCAAATCTGCTTCCATAAAACTTTAACAAAAGGAATCTCTCTGTTTCTAAGTTTCTTAACATCATATTTTATGATCCTATCAGGTTCTTCTACAAATGTCAAATCTGGTTAAATATCCACTGATTCAGTATTGATCTTCTGAGCTTCATCTAAAATGTATTTTATCAAAGAAAAGATATGAAATATATTATGTACTCTACTTATATGAGTTGGTAGAATCAACCTATAGGCCACCTTTCCAATCCTTTCTGCAATTTCAAAAGGATCTACAATCTTGGACTCAATTTTTCTACTTTGCTAAATCTTTTCACCCCCTTCATCGGACTAACTTTGAGGAACACAAATTCTCTAACATCAAATTCATCTAATTTATGCTTAGCATCATAGTATTTCTTCTGTCTATCATGTACAGCCTTCAACCTATCACGGATCAGTATTATCTTCTCTGTAACATCATCCACTAAATCAACACCAATAATATTTTTTTCCCCTATTTCAGGCCCAACATAAAGGGTTCGACATTTTCTCCCATACAAAGCTTCATAGGGAGCCATACCTATACTTGATTGAAAACTGTTGTTATAGGCAAACTCAATCAGTGGTATATGTGTCTCCCATTTACCACTAAAATGAAGTACACATAACCTGAGCAAGTCTTCTAGAGTATGAATTGTTCTTTCTGATTGACCATCAATTTGGGGATGAAAAGCTGCACTGAATGTAAGTCTGGTACCCATAGCTTCCTGAATCTTTCTCCACAGTCTGGAGGTGAATCTCTCATCCCGATCTGATACTATAGATTTTGGTACTCCATGTAATCTGACAATTTCATTAACATACAAGCTTGCCAATTTTTTAACTGTATCAGATTGTTTGATAGTTAAGAAATATGCAGATTTGGTTAAATTATCAATTATCACCCTGGACCTAGGTAAACCAACCACAAAATCCATAGCTATAACTTCACACTTCCATTCAGGTATAAGTAAGGGCTGTAATAATCCTCCTGATTTTTGGTGTTCTACTTTGACTATTTGGCAAGAAGTACATTTAGCCACTACTTCTGCCACACTCTTCTTCATTCCTGGCCTCCAAAATACTCCTTTAAATCTTGATACATTTTGCTGCTACCTGGATGAATGGTATAATGTGAATAGTGTGCTTCCTGAAGAATTTTCTTCCATAAGTCTCCAACATTTGGGATACAAATTCTGCCCCTGTATTGTAGCAATCCTTAACCATCAAGTTCAAATTCTTCAAGGTGTCCTACATTAATCATATCCAAGATCTTAAATTCTATATCTTATGATAGTGCTTCTCATACCCTGTCCTTTAATGTTGATGGATAATCATTTGATTTAAGATCACAGTCTCTGCATCATTGGGCTGAACCACTAAAATTTTTAATTTTCCATATCTCTTATTAACTCAAGCTATTAAGTAATCATCCAATTGGTATTACTAGAATTCTTTCTACTCAAAATATCTGCAACCACATTTGCTTTACCTGGATAATATTGGATATCCAAAATCATAATCCTTAATGAGTTCCAGCCATCTCCTTTGTCCTAGATTCAATTCTTTCTGTGTGAAGATATATTTTAAACTCTGGTGGTCAGTAAAAACTTCACACTTTACCCCATACAAGTAATGCCTCCAAATCTTCAAGGAAAAAATCACTGTAGCTAATTCCAAATCATGTGTTGGATAATTCCTTTCATGATTTTTCAACTGTCTGGAAGCATAGGCAATGACTCTTCTATTCTGCATCAATACACATCCCAAACATTTATGTGATGCATCACTATAAAGCTGAAATTCATCTGACCCTGAAGGGATTGTTAGCACTGGAATAGTCATCAGACACTGTTTCAGTTTTTGAAAAGCTTCTTCACACTTAGGTGTCCATTCAAATTTCATTGCCTTTTGAGTCAATCTGGATAATGGCATAGCAATCCGTGAAAACCCTTCAACAAATCTTCTGTAATAACCAGCTAAACCCAAAAAGCTCCTGACGTCTGTCACTGTAGCTGGTCGTGGCCAATCTGCTATAGCTTCTACCTTATTTTGATCCACAAATATTCTTCCATCACTTATTACATGTCCCAAAAAATTTACACTTTCAGCCAAAATTCATATTTAGAGAATTTAACATACAATTCATTCCCTCTTAATGCTTGTAACACAGCCCTTAAGTGATTAGTATGAATTGCTTCATCTGGAGAATATACCAAAATATCATCTATGAACACAATCACAAATAGATTTAGAAATGGCTTAAAAATTCTGTTCATGAGGTTTATAAATACAGCAGAGGTATTTGTAAGATCAAAAGGCATCACCACAAATTCATGATGCCCATATCTGGTACTAAATGTTGTCTTTGCTATATCTTCTTATCTTATTCCGAGCTGATGATATCCTGACCTCAAATCAATCTTGGAAAATACTGAGGCACCTTCCAACTAATCAAACAGATTATCTATCCTTATGAGAGGATATTTATTCTTTACAGTCAGTTTGTTCAATTCTCTATATTCTATACAGAGCCTTAAGCTTCCATCCTTTTTCTTCACAAACAGCACAGGAGCACCCCAAGGTGAGGTACTAGGCTTGATAAATCCTTTTTCCAGTGATTCCTGTAATTAATCTTTCAATTCCCTCAGTTCTTTTATTGCCATTCTATGAGGAGCTTTAGCAACCGGCTCAACTCCTGTAACCAATTCAATAGAGAAATCTATTTTCCTGCTTGGAGGTAAGTCAGGTAAATCATTTGTAAACACTTCTGTATATTCCTGCACAATATGTATATCTTTTAATTCTTTTTCTTCCTTCTTCTCCTCCTTAACATAAGCCAAAAAGCTTTCATATTCTTTCCTCAATAATTGATAAGCCTTCAAGGATAAAACCATAACAGCTGTTTTCACTCTATCCCCTTGGAACTTAAATTCTTTCTCCCCTGGCATTCGAAATCTAATATCCTTTTTGTTACAATCTATAGTCACGAAATGACAAGATAATCAATTTATGCCTAAGATTGTATCAAATTCAGATAATGGCAATATAATGAGATCTGCTTCTAAGTTCTTATCACTTATAGTCAATTCCACATGACACTTCTTATTGGTTTCCATTTGATTTTCATTTGGCATTAAAACTGACAATGACTTCATCATAAATGTAGGAAACAAGTTGACAGATCTAACAAAATCTTCTGAAATAAAGGAGTGTGACGCTCCAGTGTCAAATAAGACTTTAATAGGTTTTTTACACATAAAGATCATCCCTGATCACATATATAACATAACATTCATTTTTTTCACACATTTATCATATATATTTAAATTTTTCCTTGGTAATTAATTAAATCCCATACCTGTGACGACTCTAGGAGAATCCTTAGCCTCTTGCTGTAATAATCCATAAACTCATGGATGAACATTCTGACGAGTTTGACCCTGAGATGGAGCAGATGCTATAGACTATAGTTCATGGCCGGCCAGCTATCCTCTGAGGAATAGTGTTTCCTGTCCTGCCTCTGTAGCATATTTCTATCCCAAAAGAGGGCAAGACTTTGCCATATGTCATCACTGATGGCACCAGTAACAAGTATTAGTGCCAGAGATGCACTCTCCCTTATGTGTCCTTCCACATTTTTTGCATAAGGTAGCAGAAACATTGCAATCAGAATTATTGAGTCTGGGTTTTTTCCAAGTAAATATTTCAGATTGAGCAGACTTAGTGGGCTTTGGTCTGCCCTCATTCTTTCTTTCTGGAAGTCTCTCCTCCTCTGAGTAGCCTGTAGGTCCAATTCAATCCTTCTGGCCCTCTCCACCAAATTAGAATAATCTTCAATAGCAAAAAGAATTAGAGGCTATCTTATTATATCCTTCAGTCTAAACAGAAAATGGTGACACTTCTCTTCAACTTTTGGTATTAAATGTGAGGCATATCTGGACAATATAGTAAATTTTGTCTCATACTGTATGATGGAATGATCATCCTGAACCAACCTGATGAATTTGTCTTGCATTTGCCTCCTAGCTGATATTGGTACAAATCAGTCTCTAAACACTTTTATAAATTCTCCCCAAAGGATCTAACCACTAGGTCTCCCTCCAAAAGTCTCCTAAATCTGACTTTGCTACCATCTTTCTGCCTCTCCTTTAAAGACATAAGCAGCTAATGTCACCATCCTATTCTCTGGATAAGACATACCTTCAATAATTTTCTCAATTCTTATCAGCCAGTTTTCTGCCTCTATCAGTTCACCACCTGAGAACAAAGGAGGCCTCATGTCTTGAAATAGCTTCAAATACTTGTCCATAAGAGCACTCCCATTGCCTCTAGCCTGATTCTGGGAGCTTTTGACCATTGTGTCATTGCTACCATCATCTGAGTAAATAACTCCATAGTAGCATTGTTGCTACCATTTTAAGGTTCTGCTACTACTAGTAGCTCCCTCCTTTCTTCACTCACATTGCCATCAGTGGTATTTTGCATAGGATCTATAACCCTGAGATGAAATACAAAATCATAAGTCTAAATTTCACATAATATACTTCCTATGTATTTTATAACCCATACAATTATCCTATAGGCTCTTTCATATTGATCAATATTTTAACTTTGGCTCTGATACCACTCTATTCATGATCCGGCCCGGTAAGCTCGATTTAACGAGGCGAGAATAGACGGTCATACGGAAATGTTTCAAAACATTCATTTAACATAAGCCATGATCAAATATTCATTCAAAATTCAGTAAGAAAAAGAACCACTAAACTTTCCTTTAACATATAAGTTCAAATACCTCAAAAGTACCATCTCCACAATCTTTAACACATCAAAAGTAATAACTCAAAAACATTCAACTACTACAAGTAAACCATAAAACATAAACTATAACATAGCCACCACAAGACATATTATAACCATAACAACCTGTCTCCTTGCACTGCTCAATGATGGTACGTAACAGGTTTATCAGCCATCAATTTTTAGCTGGTTCTCCTGAAAAGTATTCCCACAATTAGGGATGAGCTAACGCTCAGTAGAAAATAAATATTTCTATTAAATTCATAAAGCAAGAAATTAAGAAATATTATGCAATAAAATTTCCATATGACAAGACTTAAATAACTTTAAGAAAAGTAATATAAATATTAAGAATTAGTCTTAGGTTTGCACATTCTATATGACATCCTGGATGTCTATTTACCTTTAACCTATACATATAATCATAACCTTTTCATTTTTCATAACTTTTTCTTTATATTCTTATATACATAAAAGCATAAACTGCTTATTCATAAATTTATACATCCGTCACGAAAGTACCAATATTTTTGTACTGATTAGGTACACATTTAAATTTGACCAATCATTTCATTTATTTTCTCCGAAGAGCCCTTTGTCATTTGCTCCGAATAGCCCTTTACCATTTGCTCCAAAGAGCCCTTTACCATTTGGTACTCCGTATCATCATATATATTCAATTATTCAATACTTATCATAAGAATATTAAATCATTCATGCAATCATATGTGCTTGTCTAATATTGTTTCATGCTCATTCTACTGTACTGTTTTCATGAAGTTTTACATGTTAATATTTAAATACTTCTAAAAGGAAAAACATGCCACACTAAATGTCATCATTTGCTATAGTATGAAATGTGAATAAATAACATGCTAATTTTAACTAAAATTCTATTAAAACTATGCATTTTTAACATTTAAAGAGAAGACATATGAAACTAAAAGAAATATAAATACCTACCTTAAAAAGCAAAGTAAATCTTCTACAATGCCGCTTATGCTTGTGGCATTCCTTTATATCCAACACCCAAATTTAAATGTAAATGCAAATCAATATTACTAATTCCTTAATCATGATACATTTTCATTAAATTTTGAATTTAATAAATTTTTAATTTTTGGAAACATGAATTTCACTAAATCCAATACAATTGCATGCCAAAACTTTCCCATTATCTATTTAATAATTAGGGTTTCTATTTTCGGATTTCTTAAATTATAAAATTAGGAAAATAAAATTTTTATGAAAAATCCTAATTTTTACCATTGAAAACCTTCCTAAGATCATTTGGAACAATAATCATTAAGAAATTTTCTAAAAAATCGTAAAATATGACAAACCCTAATTTTTCACTCATTAAAAATTGGGAAAACTTCGTTTTTGTGATTAGGAACCATCATTAAACATTCCCTAACATTCTCCCTTTAAAATCTTAAGTTTTCACAAAACCCTAGAATTTTTCATCATAAGAAATCTAAGGAAACTCAAGGAGATTTTCTATTAGGAAATCACCTTCTTCCTTCCCAAGGCTCTCCCTTCGATTCCCTCCATGAACCGCTGCCAGAAAATCGCCGCCGTCACCTTGCTCCCGCCACCTCTAGCCTTGCCCGTCGCCCTTCTTGCCTTCGGCCGAACGAAATGAGAAGGGACCGAATCCTTTCGGTCCCTTAAAGCTTTGGCAGTTAGGGAGAAAAGCAAAGGTCCTATTTACCCTTGCATGACTTAGGTTTATTTAGAGCTAGGAAGGGCTATTTAGTCTTTTTTTAAATGAATTTCATCGATTTTTTAATTCCAAATCCGTGCGAAATTTACTATAAGTCATTTATATCGATTTGATCGAAATTTAATATACAATTTTATAAAATTAATTTCGTCGAATTCTGACAACTTCAAAAATTGAATCAATTTCATCGTAGTGCATCGAAATGCGTGCGATGCTTACTATCAGCATTTTTTGGATTCTACATGATCATCTCAGCTACCTCCAAAATTCAGAATACATAATCTCAGCAGATTTTCTAGCACTTGAATCGCTCTTTTTGATTGGCCATCAGTCTACAGATTAAATGTTGTACTAAACTTCAATTTTTTGTCCAAACTTTCATGAATACTATTCCGTAGCCTAAATATAAAATCACCATCTTTGTTAAAAACAATGACCTTAGAAATTTCATGTAATCTAATGATTTCTTTGAAGAACAACTTAGCTAATTTTTTCACAGATTGGTCTGACGGATAGACATAAAGTGTGCTAATTTAGTTAGTCTTTCATTCACAACCCAAATGCAGTCTTGTCCTTCTCTTGATCTGGGAAATCCTATAACAAAATCCATTGCTATATCTTCCCACTTCCCTTCTGGTATTGACAATAATTGTAACATACCACTGGATTATTGATATTCAACTTTAACAACCTGACACTTCTCATATTTTGTCACATATTCTTCAACATCCCTTTTCATTCTAGGCCACCAAATTAAGGACTTTAAATATTTATACATCTCTATGCTTCCTGGATGAATTTTATGAGCTTCATATAAATTCTCTTGAATCAGATTTGATCCTTTTGTATCCAAAAGTGCATATTGCTTCTGATTCCTCCTTGCTCATCCAAGCGGAGATCCTTTCTTTTGCTTGTTTGTCATTGATCAATAAGCTTTTGATATTCAGAGTCAATCTTTTTGGCTTCTTTGATTCTTACCTTGAATGTAGGATAAATAGTCATCTAATTTAAGCAACCTATATCCTGAGCACTCTGTATTCTGACCTCTAGTTGTAAGGCTTCCATATCTTTGATTAACCTTTCTTCTTGAGTTAAGATCCAATTTTCATGTATGCTGGATTTTCTACTTAAGGTATCAGCCACCACATTAGCCTTGTCTGTACAATATTATATGTCGATATTATAATTCTTTATAAATTCAAGTCATCGTCTCTGTTTCAAATTTAATTCCTTCTAATTAAATATGTATTTTAAACTTTTATGATCAGTGAATATTTTAGATATCATGCCATATATGTAATGTCTTCAGATCTCTAAAGCAAAAACAATTGCAGCAACTCTAAGTCATGTGTGGGATAATTCTTTCTATGAGATTTCAATTGTCTGGAACCATATGTAATTACCTTTTCATTTTGCATTAAAACATAATACAGCCCTTTTAAAGAAGCATCACTGTATAATTGGAATCCCTCAATCCATATGGAATGGTTAATACTAGTAAGATGTTAAACATTTTTGTGTTTTCATAAAACTTTACTCAAATTCATCAGTTCATTAAAATTTAACATTCTTTCGTGTCAACCTGGACAAAGGCAAAACAATTTGAAAAAAACCCTTTACAAATCTTATGTAATAACCTGCTAATCCCAAAAATCTCCTAATTTCAATCACATTAGTTGGTCTTAGCCATTCAACAACTACTTTCAATTTTTCTGGATCTACTAATATGCCTTTGCCACTAATAATGTGTCCCAAGGAAACAATTTTTCTCAACTAAAACTCACATTTAGATAATTTAGTAAATAATTTGTATTGCCTTAGTAATCCCAAAATAATTCGCAGATGACATGCATGCTCTTCATCGTTTTTAGAATAAACTAATATCTCATCAATAAAAACAATCACAAACTGATGAAGATAAGGCCTGATGATCATATTCATCATAGCCATAAATATGGCCAGGGAATTTGTCAGTCCAAATGGTATAACAAAAAAGTCATAGTGCCCATACCTAATACCAAATGCTGTCTTCTCAATATCGATCTATATTTGTTAGGTGGCTACTCTATCGAAATTCTTGGTCATTGTCACATGCTTATCGAACTATCTTTAAGAGCAGATTATTCTAAATTTTTATTTATGTGAATGACCTACAAATGCAAATGCTGAAGTGGTCTCCATTCTTTGCTACTCTTTGGGTATAATTTTTTGCAAACAAACACAAGAGGATGCTGCAATCACCAGACTCTCTTAATCGTTTGTGGCATGTGATCTTCTTTAGATTGACATTTTTGCTCCTTTGGCTCAGGAGGTACGATTAACACTTTATCACTTGGCTATTAGCAAGAAGTACAATTTGAAAGTTTTCCCTTATATTGCAAGTCTTGCAAAATTTTTGAATATGACTATGTTAATTGCTTTAAAGCCCATCGAATATTAATAAATCACCCTTTAAGGATTCCATTGTTAGAGTTGGCTCTTTACTCTTGATCCGTCTTTTGAGTTATTATCTACACTTATTGTTGATGATTTGTTGGATGATGGTTTTTCCCCATGCTTGTTCATCTCTGATATCATTAGTTTTAGATGTTGGGGCTTCGCATATACCTCAAGATCTATGCTTGGGTTAAATTTGTCAGTCTATAGTGGGTCCTTCTTTTACTTATATCATATTATCATTTATTCTCTTTGTTCTATTACAATTGTGTTCACCAATGGTATAATTTATTGGTCAATAATGGAGTTTATTGTCATAATAAACTCCATTACTGAACAGTAAAATATACCATTGGTGAACATAATTGTAATAGCATGATTAGAGAGAGGTTGAAGTAGCTCCAGTGGAAGATAAGATTAGAGAGAGCCGCCTTGGATGGTTTGGTCACATAAAATGGTGGCCCTTCCGATGGCCTGGTTAGGAAAGTAGATGTATTAGATTTGGCTTATGTTAAGAAAGGTGGAGGTAGACCTAAAAAGACTTGGTTAGAAAATATTAGAAATGACATTTCTTTATTAGATTTAAATAAAAAATTGACTATTAACATGACACAATGGAGAAAAAGGATTCATATAGCCGACCCCACGTAGTGGGATAAAGGCTTGTTGTTGTTGTTGTTGTAATGGAGTTTATTTACGATTCAATCTCACTATAGCTCAAGACCCTATTATAAATTTATCTAATTTAATGGATTAAAGGTTTCAGCTATTATTTTCTTGTCAAAGAACTAATAAGAAAAAGTCTTTCTCTATTTTCCTAGATTTACTAGACTTCAATCTAGATGTGATTGCTTCTCTTTTATAATTTTGGCATTATAGACTTAGCAGTTGTGTAAATGTTGTCATATTCCCTACTCTTGGATAGACATTACTCACTTCATTTTAGATTAATCTGATATAATGTATTTAGTTTTTTTTTAATGATGGCAGTCCTATGTAATTGCTAGTTCATGTAATCTTTTCAATGACTCATTATAAAATTTTTGTTTGTTAAAAAAAAAAAAAAAAAAAAAACTAACCAACGCACAACCATGGTATTAATGCCAAGAAGAATTACTTTTAGGTTTAAGAGAGCTGATGAGACTTAAGCTGCTAAATTTATGTTATCTCATCCTATGAAATGGCTGGTCTTGCTTTAGGTTGATCTTTTTGTGATTTGTAATTCTTCCACAGTTCCATTGGATTTCTCAGTCTTATTTGCTTTCAGATCCGCAGTCATGCTCAAAAATACTTCTTGAAGGTTCAGAAGAATGGGATAATGGCACATGTACCCCCGGCCCGTCCAAAAAGAAATTCTACTCATCCATATCCAAAGAAACCTGATGATGGTTTTCTCTTTCCTTTATTTTGATTAGGACTTCTTACAAGTTATATTAAAATGATAATATATGGAGACCGACCAACAATTTCCTTCTGCAGATCCAACAACTCTGCAGCTACAGTCATCTATGATCTGCCCATCTGCATCCACTGGTCTTATTGTTTCATCTTCCAGTTGGGATGATCCATCTTTCCTGAGGGATTACACCTCCAATGATGCAATGTCCTCTTCAAATTACTACAATGCCCTCTGTGGAGTTGAATGTATTATCTTATATATTTTATCTATATCATGGTAGTTCACCACAGTCACATTAAGTCTGTGATTTGGTAATATAGGTGATAATGGAACACTGGGCTTGACAAATATCTATAACCACAATGTTAGTTGGACTGGCAGTTCAAGCACATCACAGGTTACTTCTGAAGCACCAGAGCAAGGGAGTCGGCAATCATTTCATGCTGGTACTCTTTTTATTTTCAATTTCTTTTTTAATAATTTCTTATGGTTATTTGAAGTACTAGGAGAAAGTTCTTATTGGTATTGCTACAAGGTTCTGTGATCTTCTGAATGAATCATATTTTTGGGCAGACTATGCTCACTTTGTTGTTGTTTATCACTTGGAAAAAAAAACTTAAAGAATAAGAAAAAGCATGAATGTTGACCCTAGTACTGTTTGCATAGCGTTGACCCTACTCCACCCCTCTTTACTTGCACTGCCCCCTGTACGAGTGCATGCTGTATCAGATTGAATGGTGTTTTTTCTCTCCCATTTGGTAGGATTTCCATTGCTCTCGATTTCTAGTTTGGAACATAAAGTTTATCATTCAAACTCATTCTATGACTTTGTGGTGATAATTTCTGAAGGCATTTCATTTGGATCTTGAGCATCAGTGAACCAAATGTGAGATATACCACTGCATCTTAATTAATTATTTGTGTTTAGGTCTCTCTTTCTCTTAGTTCATCTGAATGTTTTGTTTGAACTGCAAGAATCTGTCTCTCTCTCTATAGATAAAAAGGAGATAGCTTATATAGAGAATAATACCCTCAAATAGGTAATTTAGTTAATGGCTGGATCAACAGAGGCTTAACTTGACGCCCACATACTAATAGATGGATACCCATCTACCCAAAAGAATAAACTAATGGGTTAAGGACACTACAACTATACTAGAACCTTATCTTTTGTTTAAATTTTGATGCAGACTTTATCTTATATGTATCTTAACAATTTTTCACTCATCTGAGCGCCATCAACATCATATATTACTCACTTCGTACAGGTAATATCTTCAGATCTCCAAGGCAAATACAATTGCCGCCAACTCCAAATCATGAGTAGGATAATTCTTCTCATGTAACTTCAATTGCCTAGATGCATAAGCAATCACTTTCCCATTTTTTTTCAACATGGCACCCCAAACCTTATAAAGAAGCACCATTGAATACTTAGAATCTTTCAACGCCTAATTGAATAGTCAGTGCAGGATCTGACACTAAACAATCCTTAACTTCTATAAACTAGCTCCATACTATGGTTTTCAATCAAATGACACAACCTTTTGAGTCAATCGTGTCAAAAGGATTGCAATTTCTGAAAAGCTTCTAATAAATTTCTTATAATAGCCCATCATGCCTAAAAAACTATGAACCTCCGACACTGAAGTGGGCCTTGGCTAGCCCACCATAGTTTGTGCTTTTTGAGGATCTACAAATATTTCTTCTTTGCTTACAACAAGTCCAAGAAACACCAAAGACTTCATCCAGAATTCATACTTAAAAAATTTTGCATATAATTGATGTTACCTTAGAGTCTCTAGTGTTAGCCTTAAATGCTTAGCATGATCTTTTTCAGTCCTCAAATACACCAATATATTATCAATAAATACATAATTAAATTTGTTTAAAAACTTCCTGAATACTTTGTTCATCTGATCCATGAACATTGCTAGTGCATTCATTAATTCAAAAGCAATTATGAAGAACTCATACTACCCGGATTGAGTGCTGAAACGATTCTTCGCCACATCTTTAGCTTTCACCCTCAACTTGTAAAACCCGAAAATACTGAATCGTAGCGTAACGGTACGTATCGCGACGAAATTAAGCAAATTTTCAAAGTTATCAGATTTTGACGAAATTAATTTTATAAAATTGTACATTTAATTTCGATCAATTTGATATAAAAAACTTATAGTAAATTTCACACGGTTTGGGAGATAAAAATTGTCGAAGTTTATTAATGTAAAAATTACTTTATAGCCCATAAGGTTCTTAAGGAAACTAAGGCATGCAAGGGTATTGTGGTCTTTTAGAAATCCCTAACCACCCAAGGCTTTAAGGGACCGAATCCATTCGGATTCGATCCCTTCCATTCGCAAGCTTTGTTTCATTCGGTCGAAGGAAGAAGAGGGAGAGGGCGACGGCGGCCAAGTCTTGGGGTAGCGACAACGGCGATCTCCGACGAGAATCTTGGAGGAAAATGAAGGGAAAGATTTAGGAAGGAAGAATGTAAGTTCCTAAACCCAGAAATCCTCCTTTTCGCTTAGATTTTTCATGATGAAAAAATTTTAGGGTTTTATGAAAACTTAAAATTTTAAAGGGAGAATATTAGGGAATGTTTAATGATGTTTCCTAATCACAAAAAAAATAAGTTTCCCCCAAATTTTTCTTAGGTTTCCAAAATTAGGGGTTTTCCAATTTTTAATTTCTATGAAAATTTCTTAACGAATATTATTCCAAATGATCCTAGGAAGGTTTTTAATGGTAGAAATTAGGGTTTTTCACAAAAATTTTATTTTTCTAATTTTATAATTTAAGAAAATCCTAAAATAGAAAAGCCCTAATTATTAAATAGATAATGGGGAAGTTTTGGCATGCAAATGTATTGAAATTAATGCAAATTATGTTTCCAAAATTATGGTTTTAAGTCAAAATGGTAAATAGAAGTTATTTTAAATTAATTTAGGAATTGGTGAAGGTTTAACTTGGATAAATTATGGATTTAGACAAAAATTATGGATTTTTAAAAATTAAGGATTATTTAAATCCGAAAATAAAAATAAAAATATTTATTTAATAAAAACGTATCATGATTAATGAGTTAGTAATAATGTTTTGCAATTAATTTTAGGTGTTGGATATAAGGGAAGGTATACGCCACAAGCATAAGCGTCGTAGTTTAATCGTAGAAGGTTTACTTCTTGCTTTTTGAGGTAGGTACTAATATTTCTTTTAATTTCATGTCTTCTCTCTAAATGTTAACTTGCATATGTTTTAATATTTTTTATTAGTTGAAATTAGCATGTTAATTCCTTACATGTTATACTACAGTAAGTGATGATAGTACATGCTTTTCTTAGATTTATTTAAATGTCTACATCTAGAATTTCATGAAAACAGTACATTAGATAGGAGCATATAATTGGATGCATGTTATTATTTCTCTTACGATAAATAATGCATGAAAAAATGTATATGTTGATACAGAGTACTAAATGGTAAAGACAAATAGTAAATGCAGATGGTAAATGCAAATATGGCTATTCGGAGCAGACTGAAAAATGAAATGATTGGCCAAATTTAAAGTGTACCTGATCAATATAAAATTTTGGTACTTTCATGACGGGTGTATAAGATTATGGATAAGTATAATATGCATAAAAGATTATAATGGAAAAGTTATGAAAAAAAAATGGAAAAGGAGAAAGTTATGGTTATATAAAAAGATAAAAGAAAAAAATGGGCATTTATGATGTCATATAGAAAATGCATATTCAACATCAATTTATGACATTTATATTAGTTCTTCTTAAAGTTATTTAAGCACTGTCATATGAAAAATTTCATGAATAATGTTTTCTTTTTCTTGCTTTATGAATTTATTAGAAATATTTTTTATCTGCTGAGCATTCAATTATTCTTAGTTGTAGGAATATTTTTCAGGAGAACTTGTTAAGCTTTGATAACTGATAGACCTGTCACTTACCGTCATAGAGAATCTCAAGGAGACAGATTTTTTGTTGTTATTTTATGTCGTGTGATGGATTAAGTAATGTGGTTCACTTTTAGTAGGTTATGTTTTATGTTATAAGTTGTTATTTCTGATGTAATAGAAATGTTCGAAATAGATATTTAGTGGCTCTTTCCTATTTTGTATTTGGATAAATATTTGTTTATGTGTGGGCTCCGAAAATTCGGCCCCGGCCTCCGCCCGACTTGTGCTTTCTTTTCGGGGGGAGTTTTAACGAACTAATTCCGGGGTAAATTTTGGAAGGCAGATGAGTTTGTAGATAAGACACTACCCAGAGATTTCGCCCTCATTTTGCGAGGACTTTATGATCTGAGTTCTGGTTTCCTATAGGCGCAAGCCCCTATAGTTAATTACCCCTCCCGGTAATGAGAGAGAACTTTCGATTAAGGCTAGTCGTCAATCAGATACGTAGAGATACGTGGATCTGACATATAGTAGCAGCATGGGTATAGATGTGTTTGAAGGTTGAAGATTTTAATATTTAAAATAGAAATTTTCACCACCTTGCACTTAAAGCGGATGGTGGGGGAATGGATGATAGACCCGATCAAGATCCCATGGTTCCGTCGTCCCGGGCCATCGTGGTCCCTGGCCTACTTAGTCAGAGGAGGTAGTCGACCCAACCTGACAGAAGGATCCTTGTCGGCAGCCATGGGTTGCTTCGTCCAAGGGTACCTTGTAGACCTAGGGTGAGTGTTTGTCTAAGGGGACAAATTTGAATCCACCTTAGCTAACAGAGGGCTTTGTGCCCTATCGATCATATCCTATTGATTCATATCTCAAGGATTTGATGCTATTGGGGAGCATACGGGCTCTGGTCATAACCATAATATAATAGTGCCATTTGACGGCGACCACCTGGTTCAGAGGGCCCCGAGTCATAACCGTTTATCCTGCAGTGCCATTTGGCGGCGAAACTGTCGGTTAGAGGGCTCGTACCACGTCCTTACTGGCAGTAGATTGTTTGAGAATGGATCCTAGTGATCTTTTCGACCAGGCATTAGCTCTTTGTGAGCTGAAGTATTTTTTAATTTGTCCATCTCGGCAAACTGTTGCGGAGGGTGGATGTGTTTTGCTTTAAATGTTTGATGATTGGGTTTCAATTTTAAATATTTTTGGATTTTTGGAATTTTTTGGAGTTTTGAGCTTTGGATTTTGGGTATTTGGATGGCACTTGAAAATATTTGTGAACCCCTCCGGTTGAGATTTGCATTCAACACGGCCATCATCGGGGTGTTTGGGGTCATTCACATTTATGGATTGAACCTTGTCCACTCTGTCGAGCTGCCGATAGAGGATCAGTTTTGTAGGCTTTGCGCCTTTGTAAGTGAATTCTCTTGATTATAGGCTTTGAAGGCCTAATATGAACGTATAAGACAAATATCTCGGTCGACCTCTCGACTGTATATTTATTTAATAGTTTGAGCCATGTCAACTCCTATCTACCTGAATAGAAGGATCGGGCTCGAACTTGAATTCACTTATTGACCCGTGCAACATCCCTAGACATCACATGTGTACCAATAACACGCTCGTCGGGGCCCATGCGGGTTATGATTGTACTTACCCCTTTTGTGTTCCTATGTGTACAAATTAAGATGCATATGTGCGGGAGTACTTTTAGAATATTTGTAAACGCCTTCTGTCTGCTTGTACGGATGTTGCAGATCTGGTGGCATGGCGTCATACGGGTTTCATTTGGGGATTTGTACGCCTTCTGTCTGCTTGCATAGATGTTGCAGATCCGGTGGCGTTGGCGATCTCTACTACTGCTGCTTGTAAGCAGGTAGATGTTTTCATTCATAGATTGGGATTGACTTCAGGATACTGCATTTATTGAAGTCTTTCTGCATCTACCCATGAGTGACATATGGTGCGTACATCTGTATCTGTAGGGGATTAATATATATTGCAGATCTTTTATAACAGCTTATAGGAGCTTGTATTGACGTGTATTTTCCTCCTCCATTTGTAATGAAATGACATATTTTCTTGTTCTTGAATGGTGGTTGATTGTAGGAGCGTTGTATGTGAGTTATGTATTCATTGATGGTCTTTTGAACTTTGCTTGTAGGTAGTGTGTTGAGCTCATGAAGGGTCTTCTATAACAAATGTTGTGCATGAGATGTGTCTCCTATAGTGGCTCGTAGGAGCTTACATTTGTTATAGTTTCTTTGTATTTGCCCGCTGATGATATGTAGTGCATGTAGCAGATTTCCTATAACGGTCTGTGGGAGCTCACTTCTTGCCATATGTCATGTGTCTCTACTTGTGGGAGGACACCGTATGTACTTAATGTTGGATGGCGTTTGAATGCAAGGGTGTTGTATCATTTACCACTTATTGTTGATCCTCGTCTGTAGTTCATAGCTCTCAATATTCTTTATCCATGTGTTACTTAGCATCTGTTATAGAAATGCCACCACAACTAGTGTGCACTTTCTACACTATGCATGCCCTTTCATCCTTGAAAATGGCTTCAGAATGCTCCTAATGATTATCGCCCCTTCGACACCTTCCTCCCATTTAGCATGAAGGTTTTGAACATTTGTAGGAAATTCCCTTCTATTGATTGGTATATTGCAGCATGCCTTGCAATTCTCATTGAATGTTGCTTAAGGATGAATTAGATCCAATGCTACGAGTCATTTGGTATGGTCCAAAAGCTCACACTATGGCTTTATAATCAAATCATTAACCCTTACGCTCTTCTTGTTCTTTGCTTATAATCATATCAATGTATTTGTTCCAATCATCATACCTCTCCGATAAATATGAATGAGATAAGAGTCACTTGTTGATCGCCACTGTTGATATAAGAATTTGCAATGTCCGTCGGGGGATTTAGTTCATGGATGAGTTGAGAATCTCGTAGCATTTTTTTGCAACCAATATGCTCTGTTTGCACTACTTGTTCGCTCCATATTAATCGTTATTCATGAGCGAGAAGTTTCATATCATCACTTACAATGATGCTTGTTGAAAGGAGTCTTGAATTGTTGCTTGTTTAGTTGCATTTGACCTCTCCTTTGATATATCTTTTTGGAGTTGGATTGTTAAGTGATATGGATGTAGGAGCTTTCCCTAACCCATTAGGACTCATTCATTGATCATCTATATATATTTTGATGACTCATTCATTAACGTTCAATTCAATATCTCCTTGTGTCACTTTCAAGTTCAAGTTCTTGTAGTTCGATGTTCAAGTCTCTTGTATCCAGTTCAAGTCTTGTTCATTTGATGCTCAAATTGGTGCTAAAAAACAAGTTCATTGTAATATGATTGAGTTTGAGCTTCGTATTCAATTTGTTTCATTTCATTTATGTCCAAGTATTTATTAATCATTTAAGTTCTAGAATGTGTTCCCTGCTGTCCAAGATTAGGTCCCCTGCTATCCAAAATCTGTTCAAGTCCTTGTCTTTTTCAGACAAAATTTCGGCAGCCTCCCGACGTCTCCCCTGTTTAGGGGAAATTACGGGAAACTGGGCCTTCCCACCACGCTACTAAAGCGTATATGGTAGGTGTCTTTAGACACCGCGGCCGTGGTCTTCATTCCCACCACGCTACTAAAAGCGTGTATGAGGTCTTCGACGGTACCTATTTAAAAGACAATTGACTTTCCCCCTGCTCGAGGGTACTTATAAGCAGCCCACATTTCACCGTAGGCGTCGTACCGGGTTCCCATCCCACCATGCGAGAAATGCGTGTATAGGCGGTTTTCCGGTACGCCACGAACGCCGAAATGGGGCTTTAAGTGATTACCCGCCTCGTTGTAGGCGCCGCACCGGGGTCCCATCCCACCACGCGAGCAAACGCGTGTATAGGCGATTTTCCGGTGCGCCACGAACGACGAGAGCGGGAATCTGAGGTTTTTGAGTTTGGAGAGATTATGCCTTCACAGCGAGGAGTTGACGGCGGCGGCGATGAAATAAGATACAAAAGAACTCTCTTTTTTTGTCTTCTCTCTTTTTTTTTTTTAAACATTCTTTTTTTTTGCTTCTCTTTTTTTTATGAATCTTTTCTCATTTCTTTTTTTTTTCTTTCTCTCATTTTTTTATATTTTTTTTTTTGCGCACACATATATACATGTGACAACGGTTGAGACGCCACTTCTATTGACATTGCTTAACAATAATAGTCATACAAATAAACTAATTTTACAACAATGGCTAATCACTTGAAAAAGGAATTTTATTGTTTAAGACTTTTCCCTTACTTTCACAATATAATAGCAATATATATATATATATATATATATATATATAATACCATAACAGCTATTAACCAATACCGACAATAATTAACTATTAGCTAATATTAATAGTTAATCATAATAATAATATCTAATGCTCACAATAATTAACTGTTAACTAACACTAGTAGCTAATTAGTATAACAATAACTAATATTGATGAATGGAAGAGAGAGTAGTGGAAATGAGAAGGCTAAATATTCACTGTTATAGAAGAGAAGAAGTGGATCGTGAGAATGTAATAACAGAAGTTCTTTCTCCTCTAATATTAATCAATTGAATCCTTAACTTTTCTCTTCTAAGTATATATATACACATATATAAAGATACACAGTTTATATATTATATATATATTTTAGATTTGGCAATGACAAACAAAGAAAAAAATGAGGACCTAGCTCATAGTGCTAGTGAAATAAAACAAAAAAGAAACTAAGAAGAAAATGCCACAGCAATCTACTGTTTATTCTTTTTCATTTTTGCAAAATAATTGTTTGGCATTGAGTTTGGTAGTAAGGGGGGTTGACTTGGTGGGCTTGAGGTGTTGTATGACATGGGCTTGATTTAACCGTTTTGAGAGCAATGGGCTTTAACAGTTTTTTTTTAAAGTGGTGGTTTAATCTGGTCAAACATTAAAAGCAACTTGAATAATGTGGTTGTAGGATGTCAGATATAGGTACCATGTAATGGAAAGTAAGGGAAAAGGGGATTGTCGTTTAGTAAATAAAGGAAGAAGAATCCATTTAACAGCAGGTGAGTGAAGCTTGGCGGTCATGAAGGAGACGGTTACCAATGCAAGGAATCCTCTCGTGACCAAAAAAAAAATCTCCTCTGTTGTTGGCGTTCAACGTTAACTAGGAAGCTTCGTCCTTCAGCTGAAGTGCAGGTTGTAAGCTTGTTTTAATACTCTAAACGGACAACTTGAGATCCCCAAACGACTGTCGTGGGCGGGTGGAAGTGTCACAAGGATTCGCTGCCTGAGAGAGATTGAGGAGGATTTGGCTGATTTGAAGTGGAGTTCTGGTCGTTTGGTGTGGAGGAAGGTTGGACGGACGTGAGGGGGCTACAAGAGTGGAACTTTAGCTAGTTGAAATCGGACAGAACAGAGAGGCCGACTTTTAGTTTGTAAGTGCCGAAGAAGAAAACACCTCATCTCTCGGCTTTGTTTTTTAACGACGGAGCAAAGCGTTCATTGAAGCGAGAATTGTGGGATTTGAGGCAGGATCTAAGGGATTTGAGCAGAGATCATTACAGGACTTCGAGAGTTGATACGAGGTAAGCATTTAATGGGATTTGATCTTTGTTCTGACTTACTATTTCTGTTAATTTGATTTGTAACATTAATGATAGCTCTCCAAAATTAGAACTTAACATTAAATTAGGATGTCAGGAGCACGTCAATCAACCAAAATGTCCTTGATTTGCGTGCTCATTTGAATTGTGTGCATTTCGCCTCGGAATTTGTGCATGTTTCACCTCGTAATACATGTCGATCTCGCCGAATATCAAAGTTAGACAAATTGATAGTGCATTTAGTGTATTGCCGATGTTCCGGTTGCAATGACGCAGTCCGTTCGTTGATCGGAGATCATTTGGGCGGCGATGAGACCTAATTAATTTTTCTTCGAAATGTGCGCCGTTGTATTAGAACCCTAGTCGGTCACGACACAATTTTAATTTGGATAAATTGATAGTCAATTTGGAGTATTGACGGTGTTCCGGACGCAACGACACAGTCCGTTCGTCGATCGGAGATCATTTGGTTGATGCCGAGGGCCAAATTTCCCTCAGAATGCGTGCTATTACAATCGAATCGCCTCGGGGTTCGTGCCACCACTTTCGCAATCGGACGTCATTTGGGCGACGACGAGGCCAATTTTTCTTGAAATGCGTGTTATCGTATTGCATTAGAATTGCTTTGATTTGCATGCCACCACCTCGGTTGATCCAAATTAGTTAAATAAAATATAGATCTTTGATGTTGACGACGTTCCGGACGCAACGACACAGTCCGTTTCTTGATCGGACATCATGCCGTCTCCGTAGAGGCTAATCTCTTTGATGCGCGCATCCTTGCTTTACAGTGGGATTGCCTCGAAGGGAATAGAATTTTAATTGCTTGCATATATGTATCACTTTATGCTCATATTCCATAAACATTCTGGTGGCTAAAGGTCGTCGAGCATGTTCTCAGTGGAATCGACACTCCTCGAGTTTATGAAATCCCACCCCTCGGCACATAATTTGACGCCGCAAGCCTACTCGGCCTCCTTCGCATCTTGAAGAAGTTTGATTCTTAACTGGCGAGAATCATTCATGTATTCCGACTCCCCAATTTCGTGACCGACCTCATTCTTAACATAAAATTTGTCCAGTTGTTGAAGAGAGTTTAGCTTCCCACTTGAATTGCAAATGATATGGATTGCTTAGAGATCTTGGCACTAATGTTTAAAGAATATTCAAGTATCGGAGGCGTGACCAAAATGACTTCCTCCAATATCCTCCACAACCTCTCCTCGAATACAAGGTGGCAGAATGAAACCCAATAAATTACTTTCTAGAACTGTCCTCCAATGTCTTAAGATCAAATTCCTCTGCCATTTCATCTTCATAAACATTTTGCAAGAGAGTTGTCTTTCTCATACCACCATCCCCCACTATAGATAGAAGAGAAATTTTTTTGTACAAATCAATTCCATGAACGAGAACTTGAAGTTCCTCCTTTAATTGTTTTCTCAACTACTGCATAACAAAATCAAGATGCAATCTAGATCCGAGCTAAATCGTCTTTATCCAATTCATGATTTTTGGGGTAGTTATAGGGGTCAACAACCACCTGGCTGAACTATAAACAAAGACAAACTTCACTTTTCAGTCTTTAACCTTATTCATCAACACCGACATCTTCATCAAAGTTGACAAGAATTGCATACACCCATACTTGAAAGCTTTGGTAGTGAAGACGTGGTAGAAAAGGTTCAACAACTACTATAACCTTTGCTCGCGTTGATAGGAAATGAAGTTTATCACACTCGTTATGGAGTTCGACAAGACTTGTGCAAGGATGACTCCATAGAAGTCCAATACATCCACAAATTTGTGGCATAATGAAAGTTGCAACTTGAACTTGAAATGGTCGCATGATATACATGACTCCTATTTATAAAAGGTATGAAGGAGTGCATGGTCATCAAGTGCTCATACCTGCTGTATGTTGTTTCCAGAGAAAATAGTAAAAGGTCAATCTGCTTCACCAGCTCTCACAAGGATTACAGGCACTCAGTGTTAGAGAATGCAGAAGCACATTTACGAAAGGCATCCATGATTATCTAGTGAGTGGTAGCTCTACAAGCAAGTAAAGTCAATAGAAAATTTACATAAGACTCGCTCTCTTGTAGGCTCTATCGAGGGGTATTTATAGAGAAGAGAGGATGTAGAATATTAGAGCACCAATAAATCCACATTAAATGCACAGATCTTAGCCTTACCTTTTTATAATTGACCTAAAGGTTTTGCGGCTCCTTACTCACTTGTCTTATCACAACTTGACTCGATATAACCCATTTATAGAATAGGTCATATCATGTTAAGATTGTAATAGGACCGAATTCTCAAGACCTAATTGGAGAGAATTGCATAATTTGTAACATAATATATAGTACAGAGCCACTAAAAAATCTATTAAATATATAAATACTCATCATCTTAGAAATGTATAGAATCAAAATAATCATCTACAAACAATGCATGAGATAGACATCACAAGACATAACAGAAAAAGTCATGACTATCAAATCTAATATACCTATATAGAATAAAATATCTGAACCAACATTTATCTACTCAACTTGTCATTTTCCTTTATCCTGATATAAAATGGATGCAAAATAACAAGTATGAGCAAACCACAGCTTAGTAGGTCATATTAAATCTACCAAAATCTTTTATAAATAAATAATCAAATTTAGTAAGATAAAACATACTTATTTCTTCCCACTTCTGTACCCATTTCCCATTACTTATATATCATTCTTTGGAAACCTTAATTACATAAACGGTATGCTTTTTGTATCAAATATCTTCCTACATTAGATGCCTTTTAGGGGAACCATATACCTTCATTGTGTCCTTTGAACCCTACCAAATTTTGCGGCTAAGGCCTTTCAAGGGTTAACTCGTACGAGCTACACAATCCAGCCTATCAAGTATAAGTTCGAATTTCAAAACTTATAGATTTTATGCGTCTTGATTTGAAATCGGATTCAGTATCACAACAGTACTTTATAAGCATTTTAGATTGGGAGAAGGCTCACTTGTGTCTTTTATCCTGATTCAGGATGAGGATGGACACCCATAAATCCAAAAATTATCGGCCATCACAGATATTGTAGAACCCCAACTCTTTGTTTTTGTTTTGATGTGGGACTATCTCTCACATGAATCTAACAAATTTCATGCTGGAGAACCTACCCAAAAAAATAATTTGAGTCATTTTGGTGTTTCGTCGCTATGTATGTTTTTTCATGTCCTTGGCTGGTTCTTAACGAGGATGTAAAGTTAATGCTTCCAGTCATTCTTGTATACTAATAAAACTGTAAATATGGTGTTTTTCAGAAATAGTTTTAAGATAGTTTAAGTTGAAACAACAGTATTGATATTATTTTTTCTAAATTACAGGGCTAGATGCTGCATCCAATTGTTCTCAAGTTTTTCCTTTTAGTGGACGTTATCTGCTCTCTACATAAAGTTCACTTTACAGAAAGTGATAACCCAAAAATACTGCTACCTGATTTGCTTAGAAATGCCAAACAAATAATATTTTCCTGTCTACTTTTAAGATGTTTGTTGAACATATATAGCATGTTCTTGATTACATTAACTTCGTATGTTTCTGTTTATCTTCCTTTATTTAAATTTCCTATGGATGCATCAATTTTGCTTAGACTTGATAGATGCTTTCAGGAAGACAGTTTGTAACTTTTTTATATTTTTTGCTGTTTTTAACTATAGCCATTCCAGAGTTTGCTAAGGTTTACCACTTCATTGGTACTTTGATTGACCCTGATATCAATAGCACAATGGGAATGTATTTACAAAAGCTTAAGGAGATGGATCCAATCACTGCAAAAACTGTAAGCTGTTTTCATCTATTGTAATGATTCTTTGTTTTGCTATATAAGCTTTCATTGTGGTGATGCACTTTTTGGTATTTTCGTAGTGATAACCCAGTAACCCAAGTAGATTTCCCTGATTTTATAATTCCATTATGAGCATCCAAATTTAGTTGGCCAAATGCAGAACCATCTTGCAATTGTCATTTTCTTTTAATCATGAAGATGGAATTGCTACAATATGTAAGGCAATCATGGATATTTTAAAGTAAAATTTTCACATTGAGGAGCTTGTTTTTTTAAATGATTTTCGTTTTGCAACCCTACTAGACAGTTAACATATTGGTCGAACTTTTGAATCTCCTGGCTTACCGCATTCTGAACTTAGGATACATGAAAAGTGATCCTTTTTTTGCTTTTTAACTATTTTATTTCCGTTTCCGTTTGAATAGCTTAAAGATTTGAAATAAGCTCTTAGAATTCAAGAAAACCTGAAGCATATGCTTTTTATGGTTCAATGCACATTATGAAGCATATGTTTCACATCAAGCGGCTTGCGCTACATGCTAAGAACGCTTTGATGTTCACAATTTAGAGTGTTTTGGGACCTCTTTGTTTTGAAGTGTGTTGTTTGTGCTTAAACAATACTTTTTCAAACATTGGCTATGAAAGTTATTTGGCCTATTGATCCTAATGTGGATTATGTAGTGGTGGAGGACATGAGCTTTGTGTTGAGCGTGGGCGAGGTCACTAAGGTCACTAGTGTGGATACTGAGAAGGATATCACGCAAGAGGAGATGGACTAATGAGGTGGATGCAATGTTGAGGAAGTAGACATAAGTAGTCGATGCAGTCAGGTTTATTATAGGATCAGCATGTGCTTCCTTAGTAGGCTTGATTCTGATAGAAGTTTCTAGCAACGTTTTAACTAAAAAATGTTGAATTGATTAAAAACACAGTTGAGTCCAGTAAAAAGCAACATATTTTAAAGCAAGTTTTGAAGTTTGAACTTTGTCATCAACCCTAAACGTCATCATCTATTTTGCAAACTAATTAATAGGCTCTTTCAGAGTTCCTTATTTTTGTTTACATGAATCAATTACTACAGTTTTCAAGCATGCTATGAAACAATCTTTACTTTATTTCTTTCAGGTTTTAATATTGGTGAAAAATTTGATCACCAATTTGTCTACCCCTGAGTTTGATCCATTGGTTAGTACATCTCTCATAACCTTTGCCATGTATTAATAATGCTTTGGTTATTTTTCCTTGGTCCTTTTTGATGCACGTTTCCATTGATGTTAATTCTTAAACAACCAAACATCATCATTATACTACGACAGATTACTATATATGGTTAAACAAAGAATATTGGTGAACCTGATATGATAAGTTACGTTCAGCTGTTTTTGAGTAATTCAAAAAGAGATATGAGCTTCATTAAAAATTTACTGTATGATCAATGCCATCATGTTGGCACTTAACTGTTATAGGATGCCTTATCTTACAAATGCAGTATTTCTTAAACTTAATGGAGTTGTATGTGATTCAGATTGTGATAGCTATTGTCAAAATTTGAGTTCAATTCATTTCATTTGCCTGTTTTTGATCTAAAGATGGAATTTATCTGAATTTTTGTGTGAAACAAAACCATTAAAAATGTAAGAATATGGAGTTTGAAGTCAGTCGTTTCCAACTTCAATTTGTTGAAACCTTTTAAGCTCCATTCTATTTCTTATGGTTTCAAAATTACGTGAAATCCAGCAAGGATTGATAAAAAAAACTCTTTTTTTTGGAGATTGCCATGTCTGCCAGAGCTGTAGTTCACCTACCAAATTTGTTGTAATTTTGTTTCTATTCATGCAGAGAATGGATCAAAATAATAAACTGAAGAGTTATTTTACATCTATCCTTTCTTTCTAATCACCTAAACCCAAACAATTGCCATATATTTATTGAACATGTTTGCATATGTCTATTGTGTACTTTAAAGGGTGCCTGGTGCAATTCTTTTATTTTTAATATTTATTTCATTTAAAATATTTGATTTTATGATTATTAGATGGTAGGATTATTAGTTTAGATTTAAGTCCTAAATAGTTTTATAAATAGGAATATCAATTTTTGTAATTTGATTATCTATATATTATTAATGAAATTTAATAAAAAATCTTTTCCCTCTTACATTCCCCATCCTCTCTCTCTCTCTCTGTCTCTGCCCCTTACGCCCTTATGGTTTCTCCCTCCAAGGTTATACAAAAATAGGAACTCTTTTCTTATCGTATTACGCTGTTCATGAGTAATCATCCATGAAAATTCTCTGCTGGTGGGAATTCCCTAGGTGTGCTATCAATTTCATTCATTAACTAAGACTCTGCCTCTCTCTCTCTCTCTCTCTCTCTCTCTTCCAGAGGGTAGAATTCAAGTATGAGAAGTTATAATCAAACTCCAATTTATGTTGACCTCAACACAGAACACAAAAAAATATATATAAATAAAATAAAAATAAAAAAATCTCACATACCTACACGAGCCTGTCGAAGCCCATACCCGCCACATCTACAGTGCTCGTACACTGTGAACGGTGCCGTTCGCATCACTTCTCCATGATTCCTGCGGCAGCGCCTAGGCTCTCGCCCCTTTTTACGTCGTTAAATACCGACCCAAACGAAACCTCGCGTCTCCCCTCTCCATTCGCGAACGACGCCTGGCCCGAACTCTTCTCCCTCGCGATCTCCAACCTCCTCCTATTCCGATGCCCCAAGCCAGGCCGACGCCCGACCCCTATCTCCGTCCGACCCGTTCGATCCACGAAGAGAGAGAGAGAGAGAGAGAGAGAGAGAGAGAGAGAGAGAGAGAGAGAGAGAGAGAGGAGATCCCTTACCTCCATCTGAACTCTCCAAGCCTTGCCCTAGCCGATGCCTTCAGCGACATTCCTTTCCCATTGGATCGGAGGTTACAACATTTTGATCGGAAATAGCGAGGGAGCTCACCTGTTATGAAGGTAACTTTCCCCTTTCGCGTGCTTCTTCCGCCAAATCCCATAAATCTGCCGAAATTTAAAGAGGGAAACAGAGGATTTATTCCACTGTGAGACTTACGGGCTGATTAAATCGGGTTTGGTAGGACTTAGCTCAAATCAGTTCAAATCCTGTATTAATCCTGCTCAAATGCTGCATTAATCCTGCTTAAGTCTTTTTAAATTGATTATGATTAATTAAGTTTAATTCTAATTAATTATTTTTAATCATAACTAATTATTATTAATTATAAATTAGTTATAATCAGTTAAACTTAATTATAATTAGTTATGTTTAATTATAATTACACATAATTAAAATTATTTCAATCATAATTAACTAAGTTTGATTATGATTAGTTATTTTTAATTATGAGTAATTATTTATTAATCATATAATAATTATACTTAGTCAAAACTAATTGTAACTAATTATTTTTAATTCTAATTAATTATTATTAATTATAATTACTTATAATTAATTTCTTTTTAATTAGTTATAATTAATTAATTAAAGAGAGAGGGTGCTCTTCCCTCTCTCCTCGTACCTCGATCCACAAGCCCGTACCGCCGTCGACATGCGAAGGTATACTCCCTAAACTCAGATTCCTGTTCTCGTCGTTAGCGGCGAGCTGGCAAACCCCCTACGCGCTCACGTAGCGTAGTAGGGAGGGAAGCTAGCGCGACGCCTATGACGAGGTGGGCAATCACCTTAAACCCCGCCCTCGTCGCTTGCGACAAACTGGCAAACCCCCTACCGCTCACGTAGCGTAGTAGGGCGGGAAACCGGTGCGACGCTCGCAACGAGGTGGGTAATCCCCGGACCGCTCATGTAGCGTGAGGGGGAACAAAATTAAGTACCGACATGTGGGGAAATCTCTGCATTCTTTTGCAACAGGTGTCAAAGACCCTTAAGCGCTCATGTAGCGTAGCGGGGATTGAAGAAAATTTGCTGCCGTGGTGTCTACGGACATCTACCTGAAGCGCCCACGTGGCGTGGAGGGGAAGGCAACCTCTTGGTTTTTCCCCTAAACGGGGGAGACGCTAGGAGGCTGCCGAAATTTTCAGTGCACTGTGGACTTTGTTTGAGCAACATGAGGCTTAATTTGGAAATCCAATGAACATTATAAGGGACTTGACTTGAACTATTTGAACACAAGCAAAAGGACTTACAAGGACTTGGACCTCATTTAGAACTTGAATTTGAACATGAAATGGACTAAGCTCAAAGTTGAATAAATTAGCAAAAGTCTTAAATAAATGAAAAGTTGAACTTGGTTGATCACAAAGGCTTGAACCACTCTTGAGACTTCAAAAGACTTCAACAAAACTTTGGATACAAAGAATTTGAGTGGGACCTCAGAAGACTTTGAACTTTAATTTGAACTTGACTTGAGTTTGAACTCAGGAAGATCATATGAACTACAGTGGACATGAACTCGAACTAGATTCGGATTTGAACTTTCTTCGGACTGCAGGACTCGTACTTTGAACTTGAATTTGCAAGGACTCAGTGAACTTGAACAAACTATAAATGACATGAAGTTGACTTGAATACAATGACAAGGACTCGAAGTAGGAGCTTGTGGACATTAAACTTGATTTGAGCAACATTAAATAGAATAATGCAGAGAATTATGAAGAACTTTGAACATCATTTACTACAATATAAGGTCTTTAATGAATAATACGATTCATGAGGAAGATACCAACCCAAATGCAACTAGGACTTGTGGACTTCAATATAACTTGCAACATACCTACAAGCAAGGATCTAATTTGAAGGGGTTACGAGAAAACAAGCTCAAGTACTTAGTCTGGCGCGCATTCAAATGATTATCAAATGGATAAACAAGGGACTCATATGTTTCAACTTAGCATGTTTATAATTGATTCATACATCCATCCCAGTCATGTAGGTGGGTGCTTTGGAGTAATTATAATGACTGCAAGGGCATGAATGCAATGATATGCTTACACTCAATAATACAAAGTCTTCAATGGATAGTAGAAAATCACTATTTCAGTTAGGAGACAAATGTAATTCAATAACTTCATGCGAGCAATGATTCTTGTCATGTGATGAATATGAAATGATCCTTGTAAGCACTAATAATAAAAAGTGTAACAAACGCAATGACATTCACAAGGAGAGCAAAGGAGGCCTAGAAGTAGTCCCTTCATCATTAATGCAGACTAATGTGCAAGTGAGGGCATAATAGTCCACATGTGAAAGAGAGTAATGCATATGCTATACGACACTTGATCTGCATATGATCAACAAGACATCTGCAGCGTTCATATCAATCAATCAATGAATTTGTATGTTGAAGATCAGAGGTCTTGATGAAGAGAACTATTAGTAGAGGCAACGAATGCTATGACGCTATTACGATCAATCATCCATCAATGTTGAATGGATACATCAATCCCTTGCGAGTCAAAAGGTAATCAGTTAGTAACAGATGCGGGTTCCTATGGACTGTTGTAGGAGATCCACTATCCACGAGTGCATCATAAAGGGGAACTAACAAGCAACAAGCAATGTATATGTATAAATCGTGCAAATGCTAGCAAACATCAATTATAATGAACGGTGAAGTTCAGCCAATCTACAATGTTCAAAGGGTATCATGGTCAGTTGAAATGCAAATAGTGATCAAAGATAGTTAATAAGGATATGTGACATAATTGCCAGTAGATGCACATGAATATCTCAACAGGTGCCACAAATCATGTGTCAATGATAGAAGCATCCATGTCAACCTTCGTTGATCAAGCACCAAGTGCAAATACTTGTGGGCCCTTGTGGAAGACCCGTCATATGCACCAGATGCCATCTTCAAGCAAAAATGTCTGTAACAGGTACAAGCTCCTACGAGCCGCTAAGGGAGGCCGTTATACATTCAACTTGTTACCTATGGGCAAATACCAATGATCTGCAATGAATACAAGTTCTCCACGAATACAGATGTACGCACCGCATACCATCTGTGGGTAGATACAGAAAGACTTCAGTAAATGCAATATCCTGAAGTCAATTTTAGTCCGTGAACGAATGCATCTACTTGCCTACATCCAACAATAGCATATATACTGCAAGGACCAAAAATCACAACAAATGCAAGTACTTACGGGTTAAAGCAGGAGATTCGCTAGTGCACTACAACCCATCTGCAGAAAGCAATCGGTAGTGCACGATAATCTACCTGTATTAAAGCAGCATACAAGCTGCTACACAATGCCACCGGATTTGCAACATCCATGCAAGCAGACAGAAGGCATACAAATCCCCAAATGAAATCCCAACGCAACGCCACCGAATCTGCAACATCCGTACAAGTAGACAGAAGGCGTTTACAAAAATTCTAAAAGTACCCCCGCACATGTGTACCTTAATTTGTATACACATAGGAACACAAAAGGGGTAAATGTAATCAAAACCCGCATGGGCCCCGACGAGCGTGTTATTGGTACACACGTGACGCCTAGGGATGCTGCGTGGGTCAATAAGTGAATTCAAGTTTGAGCCCGATCCTTCTATTCAGGTAGATAGGAGTTAACACGACTCGAACTATTAAATACATATACGATCGCGGGGTCGACCGAGATATTTATTTTATACGTTCATATTAGGCCTTCAAGGTCTATAATCAAGAGAATTCACTAACACAGGTCTAAAGTCTATGAAACCCGATCCTCTATCGACCAGCAGATAGAGTCGACAGGGTCCAATCAATAAAATATAAATGATCTCATGTACCCCGATGATGGTCGCGTTGATTGAAGATCTCAACCGGAAGGGTCCATTCCAAACATTTCAAAATGTCTCCCAAACTCCTACAATAATCCAAAAATGCCTCCCGAATTCCCACAAAATCCAAAATCCCATAAAACCCAAATCTCCAAAAATGTCAAAAGTCCCAAAAGTCTATAACGTTTAAAAATAGAAATCCAATCATCAAACATTTAAAGCAAAACCCATCCACCCTCCGCAACAGTTTGCCGAGGTGGACAAATTAAAATTTACTTCAGCTCACAAAGAGCTAATGCCTGGTCGAAAATATCACTAGGATCCATTCTCAAACAATCTCCTGCCAACAAGGACGTGGTACGAGTCCTCTAACCGGCAGTTTCGCCGCCAAATGGCACTACACGATAAACGGTTATGACTTGGGGCCCTCTGAACCAGGTGGTCGCCGCCAAATGGCACCATTATATTATGGTTATGGCCAGAGCCCGTATGCTCTCCAATGGCATCAAATCCTTGAGATATGAATCAATAGGATATAATTGATAGGGCACAAAGCCCTCTGTTAGCTAAGGTGGATTCAAATTTGTCCCCTTAGACAAATACCCACCCCAGGTCTATAAGGTACCCTTGGACGAAGCAACCCATGGCTGCCGACAAGGATCCTTCTGTCAGGTTGGGTCGACTATCTCCTCTGACTAAGTAGACCAGGGACCACGATGGCCCGGGACGACGGAACCATGGGATCTTGATCGGGTCCATCATCCATTCCCCCACCATCCGCTTTAAGTACAAGATGGTGAAATTTCCAATTTTGAATATCAAATCTTCCAACATTTTCAAACTTCAAGCTCATGCTGCTACTATATGCCAGATGCACGTATCTTCTACGTATCTAATTGACGACTAGCCTTAATCGAAAGTTCTCTCTCGTGATCGGGAGGGGTAATTAACTATAGGGGCTTGCGCCTATAGGAAACCAGAACTCAGATCATAAAGTCCTCGCAAAATGAGGGCGAAATCTCTGGGTAGTGTCTTATCTACAAACCCATCTGCCTTCCAAAATTTACCCCGAAACTTAATTCCGTTAAAACTCCCACGAAAAGAAAGCACAAAGCGGGCAGAGGCCGGGGCCGAATTTTCGGAGCCCACAATTTAAAATGAAGTAAAAGGAAGAAAATCAAGGATGAGATCCACATCAAAGTTTTTATCTATTTGGTATTAGATCAATCCTCTTCTACAACAGTTGATATCAAAATCATGTTTCTTAAATGGGTAATGGCATCAAAACCATAGCAAACTTGTTTTTCCCTGTCCATCCCGCACTAGCCCTGCCACTGTATTCTAAAAGTAGAAACAACCAAACTCGTAACCTTAACCAGAATTCTAAGGTTAAGCTATATGAAGTCCTTCATGTACTACCACGGGATTTTTTTAATACAATGAAGCATGTTTTGTGAAAGTTGCATTGATTATGCTTGGAAAATAGAACAATTAAATTCACCTAAACTCAATTTAATTGAAGTTATCAAAGTCTATCATGATATTTATCAGTTTCATACGCATGTGTTAAAAACAGTATTATGTATATATATTTAGAGATGTTATCTCATCAATATGACATGTTGCAATGCGTCATATTACAATGTGTTCATGATTGCAATAATTTGTATTATAATCCTAACTATATCAATCATTCCAATCATCATTAGTCTCATACACATTGTAAATAGAAGAATGGCAAAAGCTTGATTGATTTATCCTACATTCAAGGGAAATTTATACATAGAGTTCCCTAGATTATATTAGGAATCTCTATAATTTTAGGAAGAATATTAATGAAAAAATTACACATCGAACATCCTGTTGTCCGCCTGTAATCATGTCTATTTCTATTGAATCCATGTGCTGCCTGCTTGCTAATCCGCAGGTCTCTTACGTTCCATTCTTGTTGCCAACCAGCCACACTATGGGACGCCTTATTCGTTTTATGCTATTGCAAGCTTACCTATATGCAGTTGATATCCAATCATTTTTTCTACAATTGTCCGCAACTTTGTTTGATTCGTGGGTTGCCAGCTTTGAGCCATCCAATCCCTGCATTTTTTAACTCTCTCTCTTAAATTAGTTGGTAGGGTTTACCATTCTTGATTTGTCTAAAATATTTTTTGAATGTGGGGTTGCAAATTCCGTAGTGAATATATCGGCAAGCTAACTTCCTTTTAGGTCATAAGGAGTGCAAATTAACCTACTCTTCAATTTTTTTTATGAAAGGTATATCTACCTCCGCTATTAAGTTTGGTTATATTGTATGGGGTCATTGGCCGATTTATAGTGGGGGACTTGGGGGCACTGCCCCACTAGCTCTTTTTTTTTTTTGAATAATTGGCTGGCCCATGAACGATCAATTACTAGCTTGAAACTTCCCTCTTCTTATAAGAATCAGATCATGATTGATAGTCGCTAAATATGAAAAAATTAGCTAACTTGATTAGGTTTTATTATTTTGTAATTACAACATTGCTATTTTTAAGTGAATTTTTGACATGGAACAAATACTTATTAGTAAAAAACTGGTCAAATTATTCTAGCTGCATGTGCATTATTCATGCTTGTATACAAACAACAACAACAAGCCTTTGTCCCACTACGTGGGGTCGACTACATGAATCCTTTTTCTCCATTTTATCCGGTTAAGAGTCAAATTCTCATTTAGATCTAATAAAGAAAGGTAATTTCTAATATTTTCTAACCAAGTCTTTTTAGGTCTACCTCTACCTTTCTTAATATAGGTTAAATCTAATACATCTATTTGAAAAGATGTTTTGAAATTAAAAGTAAAATATTTGTAATATAATGATGATTAAAATTTTAAGATTAATAAATGTAAACGATAAGGATTATTAATGTGTGAATAATTTTGTCAACATAAACAAGCATGAAATAAAATTTTCAAACCAACTAATATTGATGCAAGGATTTGATTTTAAAAGATATTATACATGAGAATAAAATCAATTTTGCATTCAACACTAATCATGAAAGAGAAAAAAGATGATTCAAGAGTATCTTATTTAATGTAAAAAGATGAAAAATATAAAGCTTACTTTGATCAATTACAACCTCTGAAAAGATGAAGAAGATGAAAGAAAATATCCACTTAATCTCCCAAATAAATGCCTTGATAAGATTTTGCAAAGAGAACATGCCTTAGGAATTTTCTGATAGGAGAAAATTTTGCAGGAGAGAAAATTGACTTGGGATTTTTGCAAGAGGGGTGAGTTTGCTAGAGATAATTTCATGAAAGAGAGAGAAGATAGAGAGCAAAATTCAGCCAAGAGAGAGTTTTGGAGGGATTTTGATCAATTTGCTATTTTGAAATATATAATTCATTGTTTAAAATTGCACAATATGAGGTTCGCCTTGAGGCCCACCTCAGCGCAATTTCAATAAAAAACGCCTCGAGGCTTACGCCTCAAGCTTTTTTTATGAGGCTTACGCCTCATCTTGGCTGAGGCTCGCCTCGCCTCGCTGGCATGAGGCTTACGCCTCGCTCTATTTATGTATATTTTTTATTTTAAACATAGTTAAATCCTATACAAAAGTCTTAAATCCTATACAAAAGTCTCAAAAAAATCATGACCACTTGCACTCCAAAGCCTCAACAACTTCCTCTCAACTGCCTCGACCTCCAGCCCACCGCCTTCGCCGTAGCCACCACCGTTGTAGCCGTTGCCGGGGATTACTTGAAATCCGCACGTGGCCACCATCTCCTCTAAATATATAAGTATTACTCTTTTTTTATGTTGATGACAAACATTTATGAAAGAGGAAGATGATTGAAATAAATAAAGAAGTAGATTGGGGTGTATTTGACCCTACAGGATGTGGCAAGGTAGAGGCCATTTTGTTATCACGACTCAAATAAAAATCCGCTTAGTAATAATAGTACAGATGATTTTTGAGTTGTCAATTATTTTAACTTTCTTTAGTAATTAAATGTAGATGAGTAGGGAACCGAGAAAGAAGAAATTTAGAACTAAACTTGATGCTACATGATACGTTTATGCAATTCATATATTTTATGTTATTTTTTCATGTAATATTTGAATTTCAATCTATTTCACATAAATTATTATTTACCACTTTACATTTTGTGTAATTTTTTGTTTCATATGTATGCAAATTTGTTATTTCATAGTTCAATAGAAAATTAATATGTCATCCTTTAACATATTATTTGGTTATTATATAAAAAATCACTTTTAACTTTTATTTTTTACTTTACGCAATTTTTAGATTTTGAGGCTTACGCCTCGCCTCATGAACGAAAAACGTCTCAATACCCAATTGCACAATTTTAAACCTTGATATAATTATTTCAATACTCCAAAATTCGACCAAATATATTTTTGGGAATAATTTCAAATCACAATCTATGATGAAATTAATTATATTGATATACTACACGAAATCTTGATGTAACAAATAGTGCTCCCACTACTTAATGCACATGAATGATAGCATATAGCTCTTGCTTTTATAGAGGCCTTTTTTGTCATGGTTCGCTAAGTTCCTTGCAAATAATTGTGTGGGTCAGTCTTCTTGTGAGAGAACAACACGGATACTAAAGTTTGAGGCATCTTTAATAATTTTACTAGGTGGTAATAGGTAACATGAAAGTTTATGAATCAAGAGAATTGATTTAAGAACTAGAGAGCTAGTGATGTTGATGGTCTCAATACTAGTTACCTATCATAGTGACCCATCGACAATTCTACACACATAGTTTTTAAAATAAGGATAATGGGTGTGAAATAAAGTATTTTCTGTCATATGATCTGAGGCTTTGGAATCCACAATCTAGGACTATGGGTTTCCACTTTGAACAGTAAAGGCATTCGAAACCATACCCCTTTTTTTCTGAAATTGAAACCATACCCTTTTGGAAACTGCACTGATGCTAATTTCAAGTACTGAAATATTTGATTTAAGTTGGCTAAACATCTTAGCCAATTGAATTTTCTATTCTCTCATTCCCTCTTTCTCCTCTCATAAGTAAATCAAGATATTCTATTCTCCCACTCTTCTCTCTCTCTCTCTCTCTCTCTATGATAATTTCTCTCCAATCATATAAAATTCTCTATACCAGAAACTCACGTTGCTTCTGCTCAGGGCTGACACTATTGCCAATAAATAGCCTATTCAACTCCTGAGACCATCTTCTCTCAGGATTTTCTCTGCCAATCCTTTAACCCCTCTTCCTTCTGAAATTCTATGCTTAAGCTCAGTTACTATCTTTCAAGGAATTAAACTCAAGTAATGATCGAACAATTCCATGGATATTTTGATAGAAGGTAGAAGAAAATTAAAAATAATGTTGTCAGGAGGATTGAACCCATTATCTCTTATAAGCATGATAGCTTTTACCAAATGACCTACTAGTCACTTCCCCCCAAAAAATAAAAGAACTACGAATTTTTTTAGCTTTAGTATGCATAAAACATATAAAACTATAATAATTTTTAGATGATTTGAATCAAATTTGAATTAATCTATCATAAAATCGAAATGAGTTTCAAATTTGACACCTGGCTATAAACTTAACTCGAACAAATTTGAGTAGATTATGATTTGAGTAAAAGGTTAAGCCATTTTTAATTTACTTATCAGCCATACGAGCAACCATCACTCCCTGTACGGCCAATCTACATTAATTTTTATTGGAGAGATATATTTACATTTAAATGGGTAGTACCTTATCAAAATTCATCATAAATATTGACTAATGTAAGCCCATGATGGCCTTTGAAGGGATTAATTAACTAAGTTTAAATTGATTTGGGTAGCTCATTTGACAATCCTGCCATCCCCTATCAATTTCACTCACCTCCACCACCACCACCACATCAGCTCCCACTGCCACCACCAGTTAATGATTCTCCTTGTTGCGTGCTAAAAAATTTGAGCTGGTAAAATGTATGTTTTACATCTCAGCATTATGCAATGATTTAGTGTGTACAGATGAAAGTAGTAAGATCAGATAATTTTTTACATGGAAATCCGAAAAGGAAAAAAACTATGGGGCCTGGCCCAGTTGTAAAATCCACTAGATAGTAAGTGGTACAAAAATCCTCCTTTCTTCACTGTTCAAGAAGAGGAAGAGTACAAAAATCAAGTATGACAATTAATACCCAACAATATGGCTGAATTTTCCTAATAGGAATTATAGAAAGTGGATGTCCACAGATGGACTTTGATACCCAACAACAGGGTTAAATCTTGTCAATACTAAGTAGATGGTAAAGATTTTTGATGCTGATCCACAGTGGCGAAGATGATTGTCGGCGGCAATAGCTTGTGGTGGTCATCCGCAATGATGGCTGGAAAATGCAAGAGAGTTCTTTCTAGTTCTCTCTCTATCCTTCCTTCTTCCTCCCCCTCATGTGAAGAATGAGAGTTTATTTATAGATTTTTTAGAGTGGCATGCTTCGTAAATATAGAGAAAGTATAGGGCAAAGTTGGAGTGCTTTATCAAATGATCCATATTGATTCCTTCAATCATAGAGCTTTCATCAAGTATTTAAGTGTCTTAATGATGTCAAATTTAAGTGATCTTGGGCTCATTGGATTCGTCTCGTCAAACCGCCCGATTCTATTATAAGCATGCCTTTTTTTTTTTGTGAAACTGTCAATAGCATTAATAAAGAAAATTATTACAAACTCCTAAAAGATAGAAAATCTATCACATCCCTCCTTTAACAAAGAAATAAAAGGAGGAGGAATATTATTAGAACTAATGTCTTCCCAAACAAAATCACCAAAAGTATAGTTAGCATAGAAATCTGCTAACTTATTACACTTTCTATTAGAAATAAGAAATAAAACTTAATTGAAATCTTGTAAAAAAGAGAAATCATTCTTCCAAAGAGCATCATTTTCCCAATTAACTTTCCTCATGGAATTTTGAAGTAACTTGATAACATTATAATTATCACCTTTAATTATGATTCCTTTATATTGAAACATCCATTCTTGTATGAATCCCTTCAAAGAATAAACTGCCATTAACTCCAACTAAGCTATATCCCAATGTAGACAACTGAAACCAAATGCCATTAAAAAATAAGCATGCAATATTTGGATTTTGTTTAGTTAATTAATGCTTTGAAGCGTTCAAATATGCTTCAACTCCTTGATTCAAGCTCATTTGGACTCGAATTGGACCGATTTTGGTGTCGTTCGCTTCGTCTTGTCGAGACGTTCAATTCGATTGTAAGTTTGCTATGATTGGAGTACAGATGGTCCTAAATTTAATTTTGAAAATTTCTAATTCAAATATGCCTCAAGATTCGTGCTAGATCAAGGTGATTTTTGGTGATGTATCTGTCCTAGCTCCTAAGATCCCAAGGAAGATCCATGTTTCATTTCAGCATCTTGGAACAAAATACTTAATGGTTAAATAATTTTTGCTTTGAAAAATAGCCATTGAAATTTGACAAGGATAATTTTTTTAGCAAATTTAATTTTTTGGCTATTAAATTTGCTTTGAGTTATATATAATATATTATTTATCTATCAACCTTTGTAATGCAATTATCTTAAAACAAATCCAACTATTAAAAAAATCATCATAATCAAATTTGAATCATGATTAATATCCTGACTCTAATTTTTTTTCCATCTAAGCATCTTGTCAATAAGATGCTGTTACATTTTCCATGTTTCTTATTCTTCTTTATTTTCTTTCTGCTGAATTTATTTGAGATGAATAATTAATCAGTCAAATTTTCTATTATATTCATCTCAAAATAAATCTATTAATTAAAAATCATACCATGAATAAATTTAGATTAGAATTTCTTAACCCATAATTTTTTTTTCATTTAATTATACAGTCAATAAGATACTGATACATGTTGCTTCTTAATCTGCTTCGTTGAGTGAATTTCTAATGGCAGATAAACTGGCTGTCAACTTATGATCCTGAGACAAAAACAATTGCATCAGCAATGGAGACTTCTGCACTTACAAACGTGATGTATCCTCCATATCAGGTTCCACATGATGCTCACTACTTACCACCACCTTAAATGTTTTTTAGTATGTGTATTCTTATTAAAGATTTCTGCAATAAATCTGTAACGCAACTGAAGATGCATCTACTTTGAATTGGGGTTTTGCTTCATCTATTTGCAAATATTAAGCTGAAACACATCTTAATTTGTAAGATAATTTCATGCCACCACCTTAGCATTTATAATATGCATGTACTTAAATATTTTTTCAATAAATCTGTAATACTATTGAAGATTTATTTGCTTTGAAGTGGTTTGCCTCATCTATTCGTGATTATTAAGCTAAAACACATATCAATTTGTGACATAACTTCAGACAAGGCCAGAGGGGGGCCTTCATTGTTTTAGATTTGTTTGGTTATTTGGAATTGGAGTTCATAGTTGTTTTTTCTTTGAAAGTGAACAAATTAATAGGTTAGTTCTGTAGAGTCTATTTAACCATTCATTTTGGGGCCATTTTGCTTATGTGGCTTAATACTTGTTTCCTAAGAACGAATGCATTGCATTGTCTCTATTCATCTAAAGAAAATGAATTTGAAACTATATGAGAGAGAGAGAGAGAGTAATAGCACTCCATATGATTGATCATGAATTATATTGGCACTATACAATTGCTATTTTTGCCATTTGAGATCTCAAACGACTTGTTAGTCGATAAAAAAGAAAAAATAAATACTGATCACTCAAGAAATTTTATTTCATCAAACAAATTTTTATTAGTTGTCATCTGTGAATCAACATGACAATCAATGTAAACAAGTTGACATGATACAGGTGCAAGTTAATTTAATTGGTAAAAACTTTTGAATCTTACATAATACATCTGATTATGTGAAGCGCCTTTTCTTTTTCATTTGTTTTGATTCGGATGATTGCAGTTCTTTATGAAATTAGCTGTAATTGTTATGTGAAAAGTATATTTTTTTAAAATTGTTGTAAGTATTATAATTTTTTTTTTCCTTCAGAAAAGCTAAACCGTTAGTATAATGAATGCCATAAAGGTTTAGAAAGAGATAGTCTATGATGGTTAATAAATATGGGTTGATATCACTATATTCTTTCATAAATTAAAATTCATTCGTGCATGTACGAAACACATATCTTGAGAAGATAGTACCCACTACTAAAAATAATTGTAGATAATTGTTTTCTAGAAGAGAAAAACAGATGTGGGCTCCGAAAATTCGGCCCCGGCCTCCGCCCGACTTTTGTGCTTTCTTTTCGGGGGGAGTTTTAACGGGTTATGTTCCGGGGTAAATTTTGGAAGGCAGATGAGTTTGTAGATAAGACACTACCCAGAGATTTCGCCCTCATTTTGCGAGGACTTTATGATCTGAGTTCTGGTTTCCTATAGGCGCAAGCCCCTATAGTTAATTACCCCTCCCGGTAACGAGAGAGAACTTTCGATTAAGGCTAGTCATCAATCAGATACGTAGAGATACGTGTATCTGGCATATAGTAGCAGCATGAGTTGGGAATTTGAAAGTTTGGAAGATTTGATATTTAAAAATGGAAATTTCACTATCTTGCACTTAAAGCAGATGGTGGGGGAATGGATGATGGACCCGATCAAGATCCCATGGTTCCGTCGTCCCGGGCCATCGTGGTCCCTGGTCTACTTAGTCAGAGGAGGTAGTCGACCCAACCTGACAGAAGGATCCTTGTCGGCAGCCATGGGTTGCTTCGTCCAAGGGTACCTTGTAGACTTGGGATGGGTGTTTGTCTAAGGGGATAAATTTGAATCCACCTTAGCTAACAGAGGGCTTTATGCCCTATCAATCATATCCTATTGATTCATGTCTCAAGGATTTGATGCCATTGGGGAGCATACGGGCTCTGGCCATAACCATAATATAATGGTGCCATTTGGCGGCGACCACCTGGTTCAGAGGGCCCCGAGTCATAACCGTTTATCCTGCAGTGCCATTTGGCGGCGAAACTGCCGGTTAGAGGACTCGTACCACGTCCTTGCTGGCAGGTGATTGTTTGAGAATGGATCCTAGTGATATTTTCGACTAGGCGTTAGCTCTATGTGAGCTGAAGTATTTTTCATATTTGTCCACCTCGGCAAACTGTTGCGGAGGGTGGATGTGTTTTGCTTTAAGTGGTTGATGGGTGGATTTCAATTTTAAATATCTGGAGTTGAAAAGATTTTTGGATTTTGGGATTTTCTGGAGATTTGAATTTTGTGGGAGTTTGGGAAGTATTATGAAAATACTTGAAATTCACCCCTCCGGTTGAGATCTGTGTTCAACACGGCCATCATCGGGGTGTATGGGGTCATTTTTTTATTTATGGGTTGAACCTTGTCCACTCTGTCGAGCTACCGACAGAGGATCAGGTTTCGTTGGCTTCGTGCCTTTGTAAGTGAATTATGTTAATTATAGGCCTTGAAGGCCTAATATGAATGTATAAAATGAATATCTCGGTCGACCTCGCGACCGTATATTTATTTAATAGTTCGAGCTGTGTCAACTCCTATCTACCCGTATAGGAGGATCGGGCTCGAACTTGAATTCACTTAATGACCCGCGCAGCATCCCTAGACGTCACGTGTGTACCAATAACACGCTCGCCGGGGCCCATGCAGGTGTTTGGGGGCATTTTATAATTATTTATTGAACCTTGTCTACTCCTATCTGCTTGCTTTAGGAGGATTGGGTTCAAATTTATTGACCCGCGCAGCATCCCTAGACGTCACGTGTATTCTTACTACACGCTCGCCGGGGCCCATGCAGGTTGTAAGATTATATTTTCCCCTTTTAGTGTACCTATGTGTATACAAATTAAAGTGCACACGTGCGGGGGTATTCTTGGAATATTTGTGCACGCCTTCTGTCCGCTTGCATGAAAGTTGCGGATCCGGTGGCGTGGCGTTATAGCTTGTGGATGCCTTCTGTCTGCTTGTACAAAGGTTGCAGATCCGGTGGCATTGCATTGTAGCTTATGGACGCCTTCTGTCTGCTTGTATGAATATTGCAGATCCGGTGGCGTATTGTAGCAGCTTCTAGATTGAGTTGTTTGCTGCTTTCATACAGGTAGATTGTCGTGCACTACCGGTTGCTTTCTGCAGATGGATTGTAGTGACTAACGAATCTCCTGCTTTGGCTCGTAGGAGCTTGCTCTTGCTGCAATTCTTTCTTGTCTACTTGTAGATAATATGTTAGACATGGAACAAGTCTCTTGCAATGACCTATAGGCATTTGCATTTGTCACCGATCGGTCATCTTTTGCTTGTGAGGGATCTCTACATTTGGTTGTCATTGTATAGTTGTTGATCATAAGAGTGCTGCAATAGTTCATAAGTGCCTTATGTGTGTACTACAAACACACTGCCTTTGGTTACAGTAACTTGTAAATACCTCATAGGCATTGCATGTATACTACTCTTATCTGTAGATATGTTTTGTGTATATTTACATCCATAGAATATTGATCATCCTTGTAATCTCTCTGTGGTTACTGTTTGCAAGGACTACTATTTCTCCTTACAAGACTGCCATGGGTACTACACATCGACTGTCGTCATTTATATACATGAGAGATCTCCTTACACTGGTTTGTAGGTACTTGCACTCGTCGTAGTCTTTGGTCCACTGTATATCTACTACTGTTGCAGATAGGTAGATATGTTCACTACAGCCATCTCATTCATGTTTGCTTGTGACTCATTGAACTCATGGCATGTGAACTTCAACAATCCACAAGAGATCGATGTGTCTATATGCAGATGGTTACTGACTATCGGGTCGATCACATCCATTGTTAATTTCTTCGCACACATTGGCCTCCCACTTGCTACATTCACTTGTGTGCTAATTTCCTTATGCTTATAGGAGACCGATGCCTTCGTTTGCATACCAAATCCCTCCAACAACAAGGGACAAATATATTCGCTCACATGATTAATATGAGTATCACTAGCTTTATTTGTTGATTTGATCTGAATGCTATATGAAATGTCACAATCGTTTCATGTTCCTTTTGGATTGTTCAAGTCAATTTTGGACTTGAATTCGGTTTGAGTTCACAACACAAGTTCAAATCCAAAATAAGTCTTTTGTTTCATTTGAACTCAAGTTTAAGGTCCACTACACTTAATTCTTTTGAGTTCGAATTATGATACAGTTCGAGTTCATTTAGGTCAATTGCATCAAGTTCACAAGTCTCCTGCTGTCCAAATCAACTTCAAGTCTTTGTTAATTCGAGTCAAAGTTCTTTGCATTATGATTGAGTTTGAGTTTCATAATGTTCATTTTTTAAACTTTCTGTATTTATTCAAGCCAAGTTCTCATTTTAATCAGATTCAAATTTTAATTAGTCACTTGAGTTCTAAAGCATGTCCAAGTCCAAACAAAGTCCCCTGTAATGTTCATTGGAGTTCCAAATTAAGCTCAAGTTCTAGTTCTGATCCTCTTTTTTTGAGTTCAAGCAAGTCCAAGTAGTCTCAAGTTCACCAGAAATTTCGGCAGCCTCCCGGCGTCTCCCCCGTTTAGGGGAAACTCGAGAAACTGGGCCTCCCGCCACGCTAGAGAAAAGCGTGTACGGTAGGTGTCGGATGACACCGCGGCCGTAAAGTCTTCAATCCCACCATGCCAGAGAAAGGCGTGTATGGGTCCTCGGGTACCTGTTTCAAAAGAAAAGCAGTTCTTTCCCCGTAGGTGCTGAAGCGCCTACGGGTACTTATATTCGTCCCCGCCACGCTAGAGAAAAGCGTATACAGGGTCTACCCGCCTCGTCGTAGGCGTCGCACCGGGTTCCCTTCCCACCACGCTAGAGAAAAGCGTGTATGGGCGGTTTTCCGGCTCGACGTGCACGTCGAGGGCATGAAGGAGATTTCCCGACCCGTCGCAAGCATCGCAACGAATTCCCTCCCACCACGCTAGAGAAAAGCGTGTATAGGTGGTCGTTCGCCGCGTTGCAAACGCCGAGACAAGTTTTCTCTTTGTTATTTTTGCAAAATTCTTTCTTTCTCTTTTCTTTTCTTCCCCCTCTTTTTTGTTTTGGAACTTTTTTTTTTCTTCTCTTTTGAAACTTCCTCCTCACTCTATTTATTTTTTTGAAACATCCCCATTCCCTCTCTTTTCTTTTTAAACTTTTTTTTTTGTAGCAACACATGCATGCGTATGTGTACATATAACAACCTCAATTAACAGTACACTAGCAACATTAGTTCTACCAATCAGCAACAACAGTTAGTAGTAAAAAAAAAGAAATTTACTCACTGTTTGGGAATATGGGAACTATGTTGATTATAGCAGATTACTGTTTAGAGTAGTGGGTGTATAGGATCTTGGCTAAAAGCTAATGGGCTGATTTCCTTGAGCTGTAGATGGCTATTCCACTACTTGCTTAAATGGGCTTTTGATTGTTGGTTTGCGAACTTGGATAGCAAGAGGTTGAGTGGTTGTTTTGTAACAGAGAAAGTTTTGAGTGGGTTTTAGAGTAGTGAAATGGGCTGATTTGTGGAGTAAAGGGCTGCTGTTTGGGCTGTTTTGGAGAGCTATTGTGGGCCTTGGAGTGTGGAGTGATCAGGCAAAGCAATGTCAGATGTATAATGGGTTCTTAGGGTGATTTGGAAAGTTATAATTTATGCAATGTAATGATGGAATATAATGATGGAAAGGGATGGTTCACATGGAGCTGCAGGTTTGTGTAAGAGGCACGTTGTTTGGCAGGTAGTGATGAGCTGCTTTGGACTGGAACCTGAAGACAGAATATGATTGTTTTGACACAACCTACAGCAGGTGGCACTTCACGTGGGGAAAAGCTGAATGGAGTTCAGCTGAAGCATATTTTCCAAGTTCAATAAAACAAATGATCCTTATAAAGTATTTTTTGTATGAATGCAGAAGTAAATGCTACTTCATCTAACATGCTGATGCAAGCATATAAGGAATTATGCAGAACTGATACCATTCGGACATGATTGTATCATGTCAGTACCAAAATAATTTGAGGAGTTCAGAGCAGCAAAGATAGAGAAAGAAAGAGAGAGAAGGTAAGGTAGAAAGTCAACACCATCTCTTCCAAGACTGGTGAAGAGATTTTACGCATGCACGTCTTCAAAGGGACAAATATGAACCATATAAATTAAGTTCAAGTTGTCAGAGAAAGCGCACACCGCTGCTGGTATGGTCCCTCCAGCAAAGCTTCTGATCAAGCAGAGGGATCGGGGTAGAGGACAGCAAACGTGAGGAGAGTCGGATCTGCTTCAGCTTTGAACCTCCTTAGAAGGAGTTGAAGGAGGAGACAGGTTTGGTACAGGTGACAGATTGATTAGAGGGGGCAAGAATCAGGCGTGAAGAACTTGAACGGCTCGGACCTCAGAAGAGTTGGCATAGACAGGGCCTGGACGAGTGAAAGCCAAGGGAAATCCGGTCTCTTCACTACAGAAGAACTTGAATCCGGCTGGTTGGAGGTTTTGGGATTTCAGAAGAAGGAATAGGAGAGGAATGTGTGGAGTTGCGGCTTGCTGAGTTAGGACCAGTCGGATGCTTCAACCCCACTGAAGCGGGATGCTGAGAGCTGGATATGTGGATTTTTGGTCCTTTTTGAGATCTGAAGGTCTTGAGTAAGTGGGGAAGAGCTTGAGGTCTTGCGTGTGTAAAACGAACAGCAAATCAAAGAAGCCTTGTTCAGTTTCATTTTAATGGCAAATTTGTGTATTCGAGGCCGTTTGCCACGAAGAAACTGAAGCAGCGAATTGGGTAATGCTTTTAATGTCATTAATTTGAGCCTGTTTTCTTTCCTTACTTGACATCTAGTCTTTGCTGAAATTTTCATAACTTGATGGCCATTCTAATGATAAGTTTACAGTGCATTAATTTGGAATGACAACACTGCGTTAGAGAAGTAAACAACAGCCTTGACACGAGTGACATTTTCTCGATTTGCGTGCTTCCTCAATTTGCGTGTTTCTTGCATCGTTTAACGTGTCGAATTCGTTGAATATCAAAATTAGACAAATTAATAGTGGATTTAGGATATTGTCTACGTTCCGGTCGCAACGACGCAGTCCATTTTGCGATCAGACGTCATTTGGGTAACACCGAGGCTAAATTTTCTCGAAATTCGTGCCACCAACCCGGATGATCCAATTTGAACATAGAAAATGTAGCTTTTAGGTATTTGCGATATTCCGATCGCAATGGAGAAATCTGTTTCACGATCGGACTTTGTTTGGGCACAAATTTATGTATTTTTACATGAGGATTATCTCGATTTGCGTGCACCACCTTAATTGAACAAATTGGTAGTGCACTTTGGGTATTGCCGACGTTCCGGTCGCAATGGCGAAATCCGTTTCGCGAACGGACATCATCTGGATAGCGGCGAGGCTAATTTTTCTCGAAATCCGTGCCACCAACCCGGAAGATTCAATTTGAACATAGAAAATGTAGTTTTTTAAGTATTTGCGATATTCCGGTCGCAATGGCGAAATCCGTTTCGCGAAAGGACATCATTTGGATAGCGACGAGGCTAATTTTTCTCGAAATCCGTGTCACCAACCCGGAAGATCCAATTTGAACATAGAAAATATAATTTTTAAGTATTTGCGATATTCCGGTCGCAATGGCGATATCCGTTTTGCAAAAGGACATCATTTGATCAGCGTTGCGTTTTAATTTCGGGTGTCGGTCGTCCCTTTTGACCGATCTCATCCGATTCGACTGCAAGGAGTCTCGACCTAACAGAATTTGATGTTCTGATCGCAACGACGCCGTCCGTTTGGCAATCAGAGGTCATTTAACCCTTCAAGTGATGTGTCGGACCAACCCGCGCAATACTTGATTCATCATTTTTGTCCTTTTATGCGTGGTTTGAGTTGTGGGGGTCAACAAATGCCCCCCAACAAATGTTGTTCGCGTCTAGAGCGAATCACGTTTGTTGTATGATGACTGACCCTGTGGATCTCCAAATATTTACTCTGGATGTCATACAGGGGATCTCATTTTGTAGATCTCCAAAAGCTTGTTTGGATGTCACACACTATTTTTCTTTCTCTATAGATCCTCAAGAGTCCATCTCTATGCCTTTGTAAATCTTTAGAAGCAGTTATAGTCAATAACATGGTTGACATGTTGGCTCTTGTCAAATAGAGATCCATATGAGAGTGATAGAATACTCTCCTGACACTTGTAGGTATCATTGCCGTTTGTTTTGTCAATATCATGTGTCAATGTAATATTTGTCACTTTTGCTGGTTGTATCTTGCTCAGATTGCACTTTATGATGATAGCACATTTGGTTTACGGAGGACTTTCCATTCTCCCATTGCATTTTAGCAAGAAATTTTAAATATTTATTTGGGGATCTCGGCACGCGGCGCGATGTCGACCCAAATAAATATTTAAAATGCCCCCAGTCTTTAGGGACATTTGTAGATGTCATTTAGGATACTTCTTTTTGTAGCTTTAGTTTCCCGGAGATTTTGGTTCCTTCTGTCCTGTGCTTTGTGCTGCGGACATTGATGGAGGATTGTCTGATTTGTCTTTGTTAACTTGTCAGGTGGTTTGTACCTTCTGCCCTATGCTTCTTGCTTTGGCGGGCTTGATGAAGGAGTAGATGCCGGTGACCTAAACCTTTTAGGTTTGTTTTAGGTCAGTGGCGAGAAGTCATCGGTCCAGAGCTTTGTGCATAGCGGACTTGTTGATGACGGAATCCTCATAGTTCAGCCTCAGGTTTTATACGAACTTTGGGATGATTTCTTCGGTCTTTTGCTTTGTGCTTTGGTGGACTTATTGAAGAAAAGTTCCTTCGATCCTTGCTTGATGCTTTACGGATTTGTTGAAGGATTTGCAGGTTTTGGATTCGGTTGATAGTACCAAACTTGGGTAGTATCTTGATCCTTAACCACTTGAGGAGACTTTAATCTGAGTCATCTGAGTTCATCAGATCGGGAGAGCTGGGATTTGACAGCCCTTCGTCCTCTGGTTGCTGAAATGGGGGTTCCTCTACTGCGGCCTTTCTTATGGCGTGTTGAGTAGACGGAGCTGCCAGCGATCCGGCCATATTTAGGCTTGTTGGATCCGACCTCTTACACCCATTCAGGCTTCAGACTTGAGCTAGGGGAAATGTGCTTCCCAATGCTGATTTTGCTGAAGTTGATAGATTTTGAGTCTTCCTCTGTGGTTGAAGATTTAGAGCCTACACGAATTTGGTAGTTGCTCGAGATTCCTTCTTCCCACTAGAACTTTGATTCTCCGGTCAATTAGGAGAATTTTGTAGACTACGATCACTTGAACTTATCGAGTCAAATTTGCCTTCATACTTCCTACAGTCCCTACTGACGGGTTGACGAAGTGGGGGTTCCGCTACTACGGCCTTTCTTATGGCGTATTGAGTAGACGGAGCTGCCAGCGATCCGGCCATATTTGGGCGTGTTGGATCCGACCTCTTACACCCATTCGAACCTTAAGCTTCAGGCTGCTGAAAGACTTCAGGTTGTTCTGGCTCAATTTATTAGAGTGTGTAGTTGCAAAAGTCTCTTTCTGACCTTTGAAATCTTGGTACGTTGGAGAAGGTGGCGTCTCGATCTTTTGAAGCTCACTTGCATATACTTTAAAAAGAATTCGTTGTATTCTTTAGTATAAAAGAATATTTGCGTTGGTGATTTTAAATATTTATTTGGGGATCTCGACATGCAGCGCGATGTCGACCCGAATAAATATTTAAAATGCCCCCTGTCTCGCAGGGACATTTCATAACGGAGTAAATTTAAAATTTTGTGATTTTAAATATTTATTTGGGGATCTCGGCGCTTAGCACGATGTCAACCCAAATAAATATTTAAAATGCCCCCTGTCTCGTAGGGTGATTTTGAAATGCATTCTTGCAACACAAGAGAATTTCAAAAATGTAGAGTGTATATGTTAATAAACATGCATGGAATACACAATACATAAAACGTAACATTTTTTTAAGCAATTTTACGCATGATACTTCTTTAGATGTCGACCGTTGATCGGCGGCATAGGCCTCTGACCGTGCAGATCGATAAGCTGGTAGGCTCCTCCTTGATACACCTTCTCGATGACGAATGGGCCTTCCCAGTTGGAAACGAACTTGCCACCAATTCTTCGGTGTGGGATGATTGGTCTTCTTAGCACCAGGACCAATTCCCCTTCTTGAAATGATCGAGGGCGCACCATCCGATCAAATGACTTTGCCATTCTTCCCCGGTAAATTTCTAGGTTTTGTTGGGCTTGCAATCTAACTTCGTCGAGTGCATCGAGCTCCTTCATTCTTAGGCGAGCATTCTGTTCTTGAGTAAGTTCATTCTGGATAGCGACCCGAAGAGATGGCAGTTCAACTTCTAGTGGTAAGACGGCTTCAGCCCCGAACACTAGTGAGTAGGGAGTGGCTTTGGTTGGTGTTTTGTAGGCTGTACGATATGCCCACAACGCTTCTGTCATCTTCGTATGCCATTCTCTTTTGTTCTTGGTGAGGATCTTCTTCAACAACTTTACCAGCGTCTTGTTGAAGGCCTCAGCCAAACAATTAGCTCTTGGGTTGTATATAGACGAGTACCGCCAATCGATCTTATGACGATCTACAAACTTGTAGATTTTTGTACTCTTGAATGCTGTGCCATTATCTGAGATCACGCGGCGTGGTACACCAAATCTGTAGACGACATTGTGGGTGAAGAAATTGATCACGTGCTCGGACGTGACTTCCCTGAACGGAGCTGCTTCTGCCCATTTTGAAAAATAGTATGTTGCTGCCAGAATAAAGCGGTGTCCCGCTGAAGAAGGCGGATCTATTGGCCCAATTATATCTGTGCCCCAACATTCAAACGGCCAGGACGCTATCGTCGGGTGTAGAGGGTTTGGCGGTTGATGTATAACATCACCATGAATCTGACACTCGTGGCACCTCTTAGCGTGGTTGATACAATCTCTCACCATCGTAGGCCAGTAATAACCCATTCTTTTGATTTTAGCAGCCATCTTGGGACCTGACTGGTGTGCTCCGCAGAGTCCTTCATGAACTTCTGCTACCACTTTATCAGCTTCCTTGGTCCCTAGGCACCTTAGCCACATTTGATCAAAAGCTCGTCGGTACAATGTGTCATTGACAAACGCGTATCGTAATGCTCTTTTCCTAATTTGTGCGGCCAGAGATTTATCTATTGGAAGTTTGCTTTCTTTGAAGTAGTCGACGAATGGTTGCCTCCAATCGTCTTCGACTTCAACATCTAGGCAATCCAACCACGACTCTGAGAATCTACCAGTTCTTCGTCTTTTTACTGCTGGACGTTCCCCTGGTTGATTTTTAATAGTGATTTGTTGGGGAGGTTGAGGATCAACCGGGGCTGCATCCTGTTGGCTTGAACCTGGTATTCCCTCTGCCTGCGGGAATTGTAGGGTTGCTGGCTCTAAGACTCGGCGATTTTCAACCGCAATGAATATAGGTGGCCTCTTATCTTCATATGCAAGCTCCTTGGCCAGTTTAGCTAGACAATCTGCTTTTGTATTCTGTCCTCGAGGAACTTGAGTTAGCTTGACATTCGATATTTGTTTTAGAAGCTCAAGAGCTCGCCGGTGGTAGTGGGCCAATTCAAGTTTGCAAATCTTGTAAATGCCCAGAACTTGATTTATCACGAGTTGAGAATCGCCAAAAATTTGGAGATCTGTGATTTGGACATCAATTGCAATCTCCAGTCCTGCTATTAGAGCTTCGTATTCGGCTTCATTATTGGTCCGAGGTTCCGTTAAACTGAACGAGAATCTCATGATACCTCCCTCGGGTTCTATAAAGACTAGACCGATGCCAGCTTGGGCCTTTGCAAGATTTGGAGGTTTGGGAGACTTGATAGACGATGCCCCATCAAAGTACATCTCCTAAAACGGTACCTTTTCTTCTTCATCAACTTGCATGATTTGTTCATCTGGCAAATCATCATTGAGCGGAGAGTCAGCTGGGATTGGATGTGCGGCGAGGAAATCTGCCAAAGCTTGTCCCTTTACTGCTTTCTGGGGCATGTACACTATATCAAATTGCAGTAATAGCACTGCCCACCTTGCCAAACGACCTGTCAACGCTGGTCTTGTCATCAAGAACTTCAGCGGATCGATTCTTGATATTAAGGTGATTTTATGAGATAACATGTAGTGGCGAAGTTTCTGGACTGCAAAGATCAATGCCAGACAATGTTTCTCAATTGGAGAATATCGTATCTCTGCTCCGATTAATCTCCGACTGATGTAGTAGAGTGCATTCTCTTTTCCTTCCTCATTGTGCTGAGCCAGTAACGCTCCGAGGGACTCTTCTAATGCCGCTGTATATAGTATAAGAGGCTTCCCCGGAATTGGTGCTGCGAGAATGGGTGGATTCAACAAGTATCTCTTGATACTGTCAAATGCTTCTTGACATTCTTCATCCCACTTGAATCGAATGTCTTTCTTCATCAATTTTGAAAATGGCTGGCACCTACCCGATAGATTTGATATGAATCGCCGAATGAAAGCCAACTGCCCTTGCAAGGAGCGGAGTTGACGGAGGCTTCTTGGCAGTGGCATCTCTGTGATTGCCTTGATCTTGTTGGGGTCGATTTCAATACCTCGGTGACGAACGACATACCCCAAAAATTTGCCGGAGGAGACCCCGAAAGCACATTTGAGAGGATTCATTTTCAGATCAAACTTTCTGATTCTCTCAAATACAATTCTTAAGTCATTTAGATGCTCTTTTCGGTCTATGCTCTTAACGACAAGGTCATCTACATAGCACTCGACCTTCTGATGTATTAATTCATCAAAAATACGGGTCATCGCCCGTTGGTAGGTGGCACCAGCGTTCTTCAATCCGAAGGGCATTACCGTATAACAGAAAATGCCGATGGGCGTTCTGAATGACGTATGTCTTTCATCCTCAGGAGCCATCTTGATCTGGTTGTATCCTGACGATCCATCCATAAACGAGAACATGTCATGATTTGACGTGTTGTCTACTAGGAGTTCGGATACAGGCAGCGGAAAATCATCTTTTGGGCACGCCTTGTTGAGGTCCCGAAAGTCGATACAGATACGAATCTGTCCATTCTTCTTCTTCACCGGGACGATATTGGCGATCCAGTCAGCGTATTTCTCTTCACGGATGAAGCCCGCTTCTATGAGCTTTTTGGTTTCAGCAATCACCTGTTCTTCAATCTCCAATCTCATTCTTCTTGGAGCTTGTTTGACGGGTGCGACATCCGGTTTGATTGCCAACCTATGAACTGCTACCTCAGGGGATAAGCCAGGCATTTCAGCATATGTCCAGGCAAAGCAGTCCCTGAATTCACAGAGGAGTTCTTTTATCTCTTCCACCTGATCTTCTGGCAGAAGGGAACTAATGAATGTTGGGCGAGGGTCATCCTCGGTTCCCAAGTTGACTTCTTTTAGCTCGTCCATAGTGGCTGCTTGTCCACCATCTTCAAGCTCTTCTGGTGCAGGCTTGGCCTCTAGAGGCTGAACATCGTAATCGTCAACTTCGTAGACTTCTTCATCAGGAACATCATTGGATTCGACTTCCCTGCAAGTGATGGCTCGGCAAGTCTCCTTCCGGATGCATTTTCGCCTGACGAATCCAATACCTTTATATGCATTCATCTCCTTCCGTCGCATTGGACGTGGATTCCTTCCATACCAGAGACTTAGGCACATACGAAGTTGTCGTTTAGGGGTGGGAACATTGATCCACTTTCGCAACATTCTTTGAATACCTTTGGTATTAAACCTAGGTATCCTCGTAGGTAGTAATTCTTCAGAATCGATGAAGACATGGTCCCAATCACGATTCACTTCTTCATCCTTTCCTACGGAGTAGAATATATTCCCTGACTCGATCCCCTTTCTGATTGGAGGCAGATAAAGGGTTACAAGTTCTTCAACTTTATGCACATCTCGTTGAATTATTTCTTTAAAATACTGTAGGGGAATACGAGTGACTACGAGCACGCTATCTGAGATTGACAGGCTATCTATTCTTCTAGAGAATACTTCTTGTACCGTGTTCATATAGATAGAGTCGTAGTCATAGTTATCATTTGAATATGCGACCTCCCTACTCCATTCGTCCATCGAACGACATACCCTCTGGGATTTTGCAGGGGTGACATTGTCTTCATCTGTGTCGCTCCCAAGGTGAGGTACGCGTTTCCTTTCTTTAGAAGTGGCAGTGGTAGCTTCTTTGGGAAGAGTCGGCGTTGCCTTCTTTCTCCTCACCTGCTTCCTCTCACCTTTCTGTTCAGGTTGCTTTGCACTCTTTGGGTTAGATGCTTGAGCCTTTAGAGAGCTTGATAACTTTTGCTTCTTTGGCATGAAGTACTGCGCATCTTCATAGACTGTCGCTTCATGGACTGCAAAGGGCTGAATATCACCAGAGATCCTGAATTCTTCCCCATCCCTAAGGTACTTCATGCACTGGTGTAGCGTTGATGGGACGATGCCATACTCATGCAACCAGGGGCGACCCAGGAGCGCCTTGAATGAAGTGTCCGCATCAATTACATGAAATTTAGCTTCTGTATGGAATTCTCCAAAGACAAGAGGGAGCATAAACGATCCAAGGGTTTTCTGCCCCTTCTCATTAAAACCATGTACCATAAGTTTATCTGGCCCAAGGTGTTCCACGTTCAGGCACAACGACCTTAGTGCTTTTAAGCTCATAAGGTTAATAGAGGACCCAGGGTCGATCAAAATTCGACTGATTACCAAATCATCACTCTCTGCAGTAACATACAGAGGTCGATTGTGGTCTGCCGTCCCAAGCATCATGTCGTCCTCAGTAAAAGTGATGAACGGTTCATTTCGAGCTTGCAGGACCTCAGTCAGGTTGCGCTCAGCGAAGTACGCCTCATATCTTTCGGGGTCTTTGAGAGCCTGAATTAAAGTCTCCCGAAGATCCTTGGACATCACCAGAGCATCATATATGCTGAGCTGGGCAGGGATCTTCCTCAGATGGGATAAGATATTATAATCTATTCCCTTAACTGGAGTATGTTTCTTCTTGGGATCCTCGGAGATAATGTCTTCGTTGACAACTATCTCTTTTCCCCTATCCTTATTGGATATTCCTTTCTTTGGCGGAGGTGGTAGTATCTTGCCACTTCTCAACTGCACTTGAGCGATCTCTTCTGGATCAGACTCATTTAATGGGATTTCTTCTTCGGAGTCAGCCATCGTCGCGTCTAGGGATTCATTCGTTGACTCAGAATCACCTCCTAGATTTACATGTCCTATCTGCGACGCTATATCGGGATCAGATTCATCTGTCTTTGGAAAATGCAGATCCTCCTCTGAACTGTAGTCCATTGACGATGTTGCCAGACAGGTCTCAATGATCATCTCTCTGACATATTTTTCTTTTGTCGGAGTTATTGGCGTTACTGAAATGACCCGACAAACTTCCGTGGGAAGAGGGTCCTCGTCAGCTTCCTCTGCTTCGTCAATCTTGAGCTCTGACATAAAGTCGGCAAGCTTAACAGGACGCCTTGCGGTCTGGTAGTATTCATCCAGACTATCTATAACCCTTTGGGTTGCTGTTTTCTTCTCCTTGGGCTTCTTTAGTTTTGTCTTCTTCTTGGAGGACTTTTTCTTTCCAGACTTTGGAGGGCCCGCTTGGTTAGGAAACCGTTTAGAAGCAGACGCTTGTGCCACAGGTAGTGCCTTCAGATTTAACACTGGCTCAGTGGGAGATTTCCATTTTACACCCGGAACTCCTTCAAGCTGTTTCAGCATTTTCACAGTTTTCTTAGAGACCGCAGTCTCCCACTGTTCTTCCTGAGCTGGCTTCTTTTCATTTTTTCTTTCTTCAACCGGAGGTACGGAAGAAGTCGTAACTACCCGAGTTGATTCTTTTCTGGGGTGAGTCAGCACATTGTCGGACAATGTGAGCTCTCCTCTTCGATATTTTCTTTCGAGCCAATCTTTGAAGACGTAACAATCTTCAATCGGATGACTCATCACCCGATGATATGGGCAATAGTTTGGGTCGCCACTATGTTTTGACTCCTCGGGTCTCTTGCACTCTGGCAGTTCTAAACCCGCTTTCAATGCTTGTCGAAATAGTTTGGCAACACTTTCCCTTTTAAATGAATATTCTTTGTTCATTTTATCTTTGAGGGAGGGGAACGTTCGATCACCAGTTCCTGTTGTTTGCCTCGGGCGTTCTCCACCGCCCTGATAATTTCGTGGTTTATCATTACCCCAAGTATCAGCTTCGGCTGGGGGTTAGGGTTGTAGACTTGCTTAGGCTTTTCCTGATATTGCATTGGCTGCTTGCCTTTGTCTACGTTGTATGTCATCTGCTTCTCCTTATCAGCTCTGGAGAAAAATATGGAGTCAGCCTCACCTCTTCTAACACCTGAGGCTTTACCTTCTTGGGTTTATCAGAATAATTTTCTGATTTTGACAAGTTCAATTTCTCAAACTTGGCCACTCTGTCTAGTAGATCCTGAAATGTGGTGATTGTAGCCATGCACAGGAATGGTTGCATCTTATCATCAATGTTTCCCATTAACAACTGTACGGCATGTTCTTCTTCAAGTTGTTGTTCACATTTCATGCTTAGATTGCGCCAGCGAGTGATGTATTTAGTCACTGATTCTTCCTTCTTCTCTTATCCAAAGCGAGGTCGGCGATTGTGATCTTCTCAGTTGCGCTGGCAAATCTCTTCACAAATATTGATTCTAACTCCGCGAAAGTCTTCATAGAGTCATTGGGCAACTCAGCATACCATTCAAAAGCAGTTGCTGTCAAACTGCTGACAAATTGACGGAAGAGCAAGGCGTCATTCCCTCCTGTATTTCCGCAAGTGGCCTTGAATTGCGCCAAGTGCTGTCTGGGATTATTGTTACCACTACCATTAAAAGTTTTGAATTTTGGAACAGAATACCCTTTTGGGTATGGCACTTGATCGTATTCCGCCGGATATGGACGACCTCTGCCAACTAGTTTCTCCGCCTGATCAACAGCTATAATAGCCTTGATCTTCTCGGTAATAATTCCCTCGAGTTGTGCCGCCGTCACAGGCTCAGAGGTACTGGCGATATTTTGCGGAGTAGGTTGGCGTGTAATGTTATTGATTTCATTACCGCCTTCAGGAGCGCCCCGTACTCCTGAGACTTGATGCATCTGGAAGTTCGGAGGATCGGCAAGAGTAGGTACGGGACCCGTGGCAGCAGTTCTCTGCATAATTTGCATCATTGCTGCCATTTGAGTTATCATCTCAGTCATTTTTTCATTCAGCAGAGAGATTTCTCTATCTTTAGCCCTCATTTGACGTTTTATATGTCTTTGCATGTCTGCCAGCGTGGCACTCTCGTCAGCAAAGGGATTCTCCTCGTCCTCTTCTCTTTCTTCTTCTGAAGAGCGGCCACCTCTGCCGGTGGTGGACCCAGCCCCACGGCGACGTCGGTATACTTGCCTAACTGGCGGCTGTTGATTGTCATCATCCTCGCCATCATCATAGTAGGCCTCATCGTTGATGTTGGTGTGTCTCACCATATAAACAACCTCTATGTTCAGGCCGTCATTTATTTCTTCCATTCCTTCTTCTATATCTTCCATATTTTCTTCTTCTTTCTCCTGGATTCGAATTTCAGAACGACGGCGCCAAAAGACTTCCGATTCTTCATTTGGCAAGAAGATTTCCTCAACTCGCGGGCTGCGGTCGAAGTTGGTTTCCTCCTGCGGCGGGGTTGGCGGGCGACGCGATCCCCTGGAGGATTCTCCAAGGTGTCGACCGTCGGGAAGGGCGTCATTGTGGGTCTTCTTTGGAACCCATTTTTGACGTATTTTATTAGCAGGGGCGGATCTCCGGGAAGTCGTACCAGATGTCACGCCCGGATCATTTCTTCTTTCTCTTTTATCTTCTCTATGAGGCCTTAGCTTCCAGATTTCCTTTCCTTTCTGCCGGGACCTTTCGGCAGCGGATCCCTGAACCCAAGGTTCAGGTGTCACGCCCCGATGCTCACCGGATGGAATTTGTTGTCTTCTTCTGCCTTCGGCTTTCAGATCAGACGATAGCCTTTCCCTCGGAGGGGTCCTTCTGGCCTCAATCATCAGTGGCCTCTGAAATCTCCTTTTCTTCAGACCCTTTTCTTTCACTGTCTTCAATACCCGGTACACCCGAGCTGACAGGGTTTCAGGTTCTTTCTTTCTTGGAGGAGCCAGGACTTCAGGCTGTTGATCCCAAAAAGATCTCTTCAGCTCCCCAGTAGAGCTATTTCTTTTGACCCATCTTAGGTCAGTAAACTTGTTCCGGATAGGAACATTGGCTTCAGGCTCTCTGGCCGGCAGATTGGATGGGTGGACAGAGGGTTGTCGCTGCTGAGCTCGCATCTCAGCATTCTTCTTTCTTCTTTGCCTCCTTGTAAGCCTTCCTCCAGATGAGGAGGCCTCAGCATCATTCTTTCTGGGTGTAGGTAACCCGTTCGGCAGAGATGTGGTATTCGCAGATAACACAGAAATCCTCCCACCAGTCACAACTCTTTTGGCAATCGGAGCCTCAGGCTGTGAAAGTCTTTCGAACACAGAAGTCCTCTTGCGAGGATTTTCAGCGGCGGTAGTGGTCCGTGACGCTGGCAGATGCGCACGACGTGTGCCAACTTCAATGGAGTGGGGCCGCTTGGCAGGCCTTTCAGGGTTCATGCCACCCACAGGAACGGCAGCGGTCCTTGCAACAACTGCGGGAAAGTCAAGACTACCAAACTGGATGGTAGCTCCGGTGTTGCCAGTATTGATCAGAGCGTTTGCTAGTTGGATGCTAGCACCGCGACCTAGTTGGACAGTAAATGCAGTGTTCTGTAGATCCATCTGCACAAATGAAAGGTAAGGGTTAGTAATCAGAATCTGATACATCACCCCACACTTTCAAGATGCAGAGACTTGCACAGAACAGAAGACAAGACAGATAACGTTAGCAAGCAATATAAATTTAAAAATCATGCTAAATGTACTGTCTACAATGAATTTGTTGAGCAATCATTTTAGAATATTCAAAATTTTAATTCATTAAATAATTATTTTGTAAAAAATTTAAAATTTTAGCACGTATTGATTAGCTGCTACTATAATACTCAGAAGACTAGCCAAAGATGGAAAGAGAAACCAATCCCCAGCGGAGTCGCCAGAAATCTGTGGGCTCCGAAAATTCGGCCCCGGCCTCCGCCCGACTTTTTGCTTTTGAGGGGGGAGTTTTAACGGGTTATGTTCCGGGGTAAATTTTGGAAGGCAGATGAGTTTGTAGATAAGACACTACCCAGAGATTTTGTCCTCATTTTGCGAGGACTTTATGATCTGAGTTCTGGTTTCCTATAGGCGCAAGCCCCTATAGTTAATTACCCCTCCCGGTAACGAGAGAGAACTTTCGATTAAGGCTAGTCATCAATCAGATACGTAGAGATACGTGTATCTGGCATATAGTAGCAGCATGAGTTGGGAATTTGAAAGTTTGGAAGATTTGATATTTAAAAATGGAAATTTCACTATCTTGCACTTAAAGCAGATGGTGGGGGAATGGATGATGGACCCGATCAAGATCCCATGGTTCCGTCGTCCCGGGCCATCGTGGTCCCTGGTCTACTTAGTCAGAGGAGGTAGTCGACCCAACCTGACAGAAGGATCCTTGTCGGCAGCCATGGGTTGCTTCGTCCAAGGGTACCTTGTAGACTTGGGATGGGTGTTTGTCTAAGGGGATAAATTTGAATCCACCTTAGCTAACAGAGGGCTTTATGCCCTATCAATCATATCCTATTGATTCATGTCTCAAGGATTTGATGCCATTGGGGAGCATACGGGCTCTGGCCATAACCATAATATAATGGTGCCATTTGGCGGCGACCACCTGGTTCAGAGGGCCCCGAGTCATAACCGTTTATCCTGCAGTGCCATTTGGCGGTGAAACTGCCGGTTAGAGGACTCGTACCACGTCCTTGCTGGCAGGTGATTGTTTGAGAATGGATCCTATTGATATTTTCGACTAGGCGTTAGCTCTATGTGAGCTGAAGTATTTTTCATATTTGTCCACCTCGGCAAACTGTTGCGGAGGGTGGATGTGTTTTGCTTTAAGTGGTTGATGGGTGGATTTCAATTTTAAATATCTGGAGTTGAAAAGATTTTTGGATTTTGGGATTTTCTGGAGATTTGAATTTTGTGGGAGTTTGGGAAGTATTATGAAAATACTTGAAATTCACCCCTCCGGTTGAGATCTGTGTTCAACACGGCCATCATCGGGGTGTATGGGGTCATTTTTTTATTTATGGGTTGAACCTTGTCCACTCTGTCGAGCTACCGACAGAGGATCAGGTTTCGTTGGCTTCGTGCCTTTGTAAGTGAATTATGTTAATTATAGGCCTTGAAGGCCTAATATGAATGTATAAAATGAATATCTCGGTCGACCTCGCGACCGTATATTTATTTAATAGTTCGAGCTGTGTCAACTCCTATCTACCCGTATAGGAGGATCGGGCTCGAACTTGAATTCACTTAATGACCCGCGCAGCATCCCTAGACGTCACGTGTGTACCAATAACACGCTCGCCGGGGCCCATGCAGGTGTTTGGGGGCATTTTATAATTATTTATTGAACCTTGTCTACTCCTATCTGCTTGCTTTAGGAGGATTGGGTTCAAATTTATTGACCCGCGCAGCATCCCTAGACGTCACGTGTGTACCAATAACACGCTCGTCGGGGCCCATGCAGGTTGTAAGATTATATTTTCCCCTTTTAGTGTACCTATGTGTATACAAATTAAAGTGCACACGTGCGGGGGTATTCTTAGAATATTTGTGCACGCCTTCTGTCCGCTTGCATGAAAGTTGCGGATCCGGTGGCGTGGCGTTATAGCTTGTGGATGCCTTCTGTCTGCTTGTACAAAGGTTGCAGATCCGGTGGCATTGCATTGTAGCTTATGGACGCCTTCTGTCTGCTTGTATGAATATTGCAGATCCGGTGGCGTATTGTAGCAGCTTCTAGATTGAGTTGTTTGCTGCTTTCATACAGGTAGATTGTCGTGCACTACCGGTTGCTTTCTGCAGATGGATTGTAGTGACTAACGAATCTCCTGCTTTGGCTCGTAGGAGCTTGCTCTTGCTGCAATTCTTTCTTGTCTACTTGTAGATAATATGTTAGACATGGAACAAGTCTCTTGCAATGACCTATAGGCATTTGCATTTGTCACCGATCGGTCATCTTTTGCTTGTGAGGGATCTCTACATTTGGTTGTCATTGTATAGTTGTTGATCATAAGAGTGCTGCAATAGTTCATAAGTGCCTTATGTGTGTACTACAAACACACTGCCTTTGGTTACAGTAACTTGTAAATACCTCATAGGCATTGCATGTATACTACTCTTATCTGTAGATATGTTTTGTGTATATTTACATCCATAGAATATTGATCATCCTTGTAATCTCTCTGTGGTTACTGTTTGCAAGGACTACTATTTCTCCTTACAAGACTGCCATGGGTACTACACATCGACTGCCGTCATTTATATACATGAGAGATCTCCTTACACTGGTTTGTAGGTACTTGCACTCGTCGTAGTCTTTGGTCCACTGTATATCTACTACTGTTGCAGATAGGTAGATATGTTCACTACAGCCCTCTCATTCATGTTTGCTGGTGACTCATTGAACTCATGGCATGTGAACTTCAACAATCCACAAGAGATCGATGTGTCTATATGCAGATGGTTACTGACTATCGGGTCGATCACATCCATTGTTAATTTCTTCGCACACATTGGCCTCCCACTTGCTACATTCACTTGTGTGCTAATTTCCTTATGCTTATAGGAGACCGATGCCTTCGTTTGCATACCAAATCCCTCCAACAACAAGGGACAAATATATTCGCTCACATGATTAATATGAGTATCACTAGCTTTATTTGTTGATTTGATCTGAATGCTATATGAAATGTCACAATCGTTTCATGTTCCTTTTGGATTGTTCAAGTCAATTTTGGACTTGAATTCGGTTTGAGTTCACAACACAAGTTCAAATCCAAAATAAGTCTTTTGTTTCATTTGAACTCAAGTTTAAGGTCCACTACACTTAATTCTTTTGAGTTCGAATTATGATACAGTTCGAGTTCATTTAGGTCAATTGCATCAAGTTCACAAGTCTCCTGCTGTCCAAATCAACTTCAAGTCTTTGTTAATTCGAGTCAAAGTTCTTTGCATTATGATTGAGTTTGAGTTTCATAATGTTCATTTTTTAAACTTTCTGTATTTATTCAAGCCAAGTTCTCATTTTAATCAGATTCAAATTTTAATTAGTCACTTGAGTTCTAAAGCATGTCCAAGTCCAAACAAAGTCCCCTGTAATGTTCATTGGAGTTCCAAATTAAGCTCAAGTTCTAGTTCTGATCCTCTTTTTTTGAGTTCAAGCAAGTCCAAGTAGTCTCAAGTTCACCAGAAATTTCGGCAGCCTCCCGGCGTCTCCCCCGTTTAGGGGAAACTACGAGAAACTGGGCCTCCCGCCACGCTAGAGAAAAGCGTGTACGGTAGGTGTCGGATGACACCGCGGCCGTAAAGTCTTCAATCCCACCATGCCAGAGAAAGGCGTGTATGGGTCCTCGGGTACCTGTTTCAAAAGAAAAGCAGTTCTTTCCCCGTAGGTGCTGAAGCGCCTACGGGTACTTATATTCGTCCCCGCCACGCTAGAGAAAAGCGTATACAGGGTCTACCCGCCTCGTCGTAGGCGTCGCACCGGGTTCCCTTCCCACCACGCTAGAGAAAAGCGTGTATGGGCGGTTTTCCGGCTCGACGTGCACGTCGAGGGCATGAAGGAGATTTCCCGACCCGTCGCAAGCATCGCAACGAATTCCCTCCCACCACGCTAGAGAAAAGCGTGTATAGGTGGTCGTTCGCCGCGTTGCAAACGCCGAGACAAGTTTTCTCTTTGTTATTTTTGCAAAATTCTTTCTTTCTCTTTTCTTTTCTTCCCCCTCTTTTTTGTTTTGGAACTTTTTTTTTTCTTCTCTTTTGAAACTTCCTCCTCACTCTATTTATTTTTTTGAAACATCCCCATTCCCTCTCTTTTCTTTTTAAACTTTTTTTTTTGTAGCAACACATGCATGCGTATGTGTACATATAACAACCTCAATTAACAGTACACTAGCAACATTAGTTCTACCAATCAGCAACAACAGTTAGTAGTAAAAAAAAAGAAATTTACTCACTGTTTGGGAATATGGGAACTATGTTGATTATAGCAGATTACTGTTTAGAGTAGTGGGTGTATAGGATCTTGGCTAAAAGCTAATGGGCTGATTTCCTTGAGCTGTAGATGGCTATTCCACTACTTGCTTAAATGGGCTTTTGATTGTTGGTTTGCGAACTTGGATAGCAAGAGGTTGAGTGGTTGTTTTGTAACAGAGAAAGTTTTGAGTGGGTTTTAGAGTAGTGAAATGGGCTGATTTGTGGAGTAAAGGGCTGCTGTTTGGGCTGTTTTGGAGAGCTATTGTGGGCCTTGGAGTGTGGAGTGATCAGGCAAAGCAATGTCAGATGTATAATGGGTTCTTAGGGTGATTTGGAAAGTTATAATTTATGCAATGTAATGATGGAATATAATGATGGAAAGGGACGGTTCACATGGAGCTGCAGGTTTGTGTAAGAGGCACGTTGTTTGGCAGGTAGTGATGAGCTGCTTTGGACTGGAACCTGAAGACAGAATATGATTGTTTTGACACAACCTACAGCAGGTGGCACTTCACGTGGGGAAAAGCTGAATGGAGTTCAGCTGAAGCATATTTTCCAAGTTCAATAAAACAAATGATCCTTATAAAGTATTTTTTGTATGAATGCAGAAGTAAATGCTACTTCATCTAACATGCTGATGCAAGCATATAAGGAATTATGCAGAACTGATACCATTCGGACATGATTGTATCATGTCAGTACCAAAATAATTTGAGGAGTTCAGAGCAGCAAAGATAGAGAAAGAAAGAGAGAGAAGGTAAGGTAGAAAGTCAACACCATCTCTTCCAAGACTGGTGAAGAGATTTTACGCATGCACGTCTTCAAAGGGACAAATATGAACCATATAAATTAAGTTCAAGTTGTCAGAGAAAGCGCACACCGCTGCTGGTATGGTCCCTCCAGCAAAGCTTCTGATCAAGCAGAGGGATCGGGGTAGAGGACAGCAAACGTGAGGAGAGTCGGATCTGCTTCAGCTTTGAACCTCCTTAGAAGGAGTTGAAGGAGGAGACAGGTTTGGTACAGGTGACAGATTGATTAGAGGGGGCAAGAATCAGGCGTGAAGAACTTGAACGGCTCGGACCTCAGAAGAGTTGGCATAGACAGGGCCTGGACGAGTGAAAGCCAAGGGAAATCCGGTCTCTTCACTACAGAAGAACTTGAATCCGGCTGGTTGGAGGTTTTGGGATTTCAGAAGAAGGAATAGGAGAGGAATGTGTGGAGTTGCGGCTTGCTGAGTTAGGACCAGTCGGATGCTTCAACCCCACTGAAGCGGGATGCTGAGAGCTGGATATGTGGATTTTTGGTCCTTTTTGAGATCTGAAGGTCTTGAGTAAGTGGGGAAGAGCTTGAGGTCTTGCGTGTGTAAAACGAACAGCAAATCAAAGAAGCCTTGTTCAGTTTCATTTTAATGGCAAATTTGTGTATTCGAGGCCGTTTGCCACGAAGAAACTGAAGCAGCGAATTGGGTAATGCTTTTAATGTCATTAATTTGAGCCTGTTTTCTTTCCTTACTTGACATCTAGTCTTTGCTGAAATTTTCATAACTTGATGGCCATTCTAATGATAAGTTTACAGTGCATTAATTTGGAATGACAACACTGCGTTAGAGAAGTAAACAACAGCCTTGACACGAGTGACATTTTCTCGATTTGCGTGCTTCCTCAATTTGCGTGTTTCTTGCATCGTTTAACGTGTCGAATTCGTTGAATATCAAAATTAGACAAATTAATAGTGGATTTAGGATATTGTCTACGTTCCGGTCGCAACGACGCAGTCCATTTTGCGATCAGACGTCATTTGGGTAACACCGAGGCTAAATTTTCTCGAAATTCGTGCCACCAACCCGGATGATCCAATTTGAACATAGAAAATGTAGCTTTTAGGTATTTGCGATATTCCGATCGCAATGGAGAAATCTGTTTCACGATCGGACTTTGTTTGGGCACAAATTTATGTATTTTTACATGAGGATTATCTCGATTTGCGTGCACCACCTTAATTGAACAAATTGGTAGTGCACTTTGGGTATTGCCGACGTTCCGGTCGCAATGGCGAAATCCGTTTCGCGAACGGACATCATCTGGATAGCGGCGAGGCTAATTTTTCTCGAAATCCGTGCCACCAACCCGGAAGATTCAATTTGAACATAGAAAATGTAGTTTTTTAAGTATTTGCGATATTCCGGTCGCAATGGCGAAATCCGTTTCGCGAAAGGACATCATTTGGATAGCGACGAGGCTAATTTTTCTCGAAATCCGTGTCACCAACCCGGAAGATCCAATTTGAACATAGAAAATATAATTTTTAAGTATTTGCGATATTCCGGTCGCAATGGCGATATCCGTTTTGCAAAAGGACATCATTTGATCAGCGTTGCGTTTTAATTTCGGGTGTCGGTCGTCCCTTTTGACCGATCTCATCCGATTCGACTGCAAGGAGTCTCGACCTAACAGAATTTGATGTTCTGATCGCAACGACGCCGTCCGTTTGGCAATCAGAGGTCATTTAACCCTTCAAGCGATGTGTCGGACCAACCCGCGCAATACTTGATTCATCATTTTTGTCCTTTTATGCGTGGTTTGAGTTGTGGGGGTCAACAACAGATTCACTTGAGAATCATGAATTTCGGGGAAGAGTTTTTATAAATCGCATAGGATTATAAATGAATCTGTGCCCCTTGGTTAAAACCTATTTTAAATTGTCTTCAATATATTCCCCAAGTATTTGACATTACACCTTTATTAAAAATAAATTAGTGATGTTTTAAAAATGATGTTTTTATTTTATAGATGGCTTTCTTTCTTTCTTTTTTCTTTTTTCTTTTTTTTTTTTTAGAAAAAAGTGTGAAAGTTTATTTCAAATAAAAATATTTCATAAAAATTTATGAAAAATAAAATTTGACATTCAAACTTTTGTTTGAATATTATTCTAATGTTCTTCGAATTTGAGTTGGAACTAGCTTGAAAATTCATTGTTCTTGTCTTCTTAAAGGTTGTACGTCTCGCAAATTTCTCTATTTTCACACTTCATTTGTCTCATGATGCCTTCCTTTACGAGCTCTGTAGCATGGCTCACAACGTTTTGGTCACACTTGATCACATCATCATTGTTGTTCATCGAGTGCATAGCCTAGTGTTGTCAATTCAATTTTCATTGTTATTGGTATAGATTTGCACACATGATTTGTTGTGAAGTCACATTGATCAATAACCTTGAGCTTGCAAAATCGTGTAACATTGTAGATGAATAACCCCAAATTCCTACTAACCATGCACTTCTTAGTTGTCCATAGATTATTCATGCATGCAGTAGATTCAATTGTTGCTTTTCCTAGTGAGCTTCATTCCTCACAATGGCATTTGAAGAAGAAGAAACATTCCTGATGTTCAAATAGCATGGTTTGAACCTTATTTGAATTTAGAGTAGATTGAGCAAATTTCAAAGGACTAAAGAGTCCTTAAGCAATCCCTAAATACAAAGATGTTATTTGGTCCAGCAACCGGGTGTCGGTCTGAGTCCTATTGTTTCTGGTTTGGTCAGTCTTTTACTTAGATTATTGTTAACCAGTTGCTTCTTGTGTTTCCCTGAAAATAAAAAAAAAATTGTGGGTAATCTCGTCCGAAAAGAACTTTCATATTTTTCAAAAGAAAAGGCAAACAAAGAGTGCATTTGACCAATTACAACTATTATAAGGCATTTAAAGTCAAACTTCTCTTTTAAAAATAATTTAAAATTTGGAAAATCCTTAAATCCGAGATAGTCGAGTACCAAAGTGGTTATATCTAGCTACTAAGGTGCTTACCTATTTTGTGTTTAACAGAACAGAAACATCGTAAACATCATAATATGCTGGTTTGTGGAACTTTTAAAAAAAGAATAGAAATGGAGACCATTATACTCAATTAATTCATCAAAAAATGTTTATGGTTGATCATTCAAAAAGGTAAGAAGATATTTAAAATGTTAAAAAAAATGCTTTACCTTGAAGAATATCTCTCACGCTTAGAACAGATTCCTCCATCAAAACTTACCTTGCTTTTGAGTGAGGTTGTGAGGATGTTCTGCTCATAGCATACCTTTTACATGTAGTATTATCTTTTTTATCCCATTTTTTAAGTTGATATTATTCATTTTACTCTTCTACTTTTCGATTCTCAAGTAATTCATGGTTTGTTGAACTATGATAATTATCAACCTTTTTTAGTTATTTGTTGTTTATACTAATGATCAATTTGTGCATCCGAAACCCTAGTTACTCTATAACCCCTTCCCCTTGTTGTGTGCTTCTTCTCCTCCTTCGCTCCTCTGTCTCTATCGGAGGAAAACAACCCCCTTTCCTATATGAAATACCCTCTCACCCTCCTCCACTTTTACCCTAAACGGCCCTTTTAATAAGCATCATCCCCCTTCCTTGCACGAGATGCTTTTATTCGGTTCACTTTTAAGCCAAGACTTTCCACTTTTATTTCAATGTCAAAAAATACATCACTCCCGCAAGCTTACCCTCAACCTTCCCTCCTTTCCAAACAATTAAACTAGATGTCTTTGTAATTCACCAAAAAAAAGCTTCCTCTTTCCCATGAAATATGCTCTGTCTCAAGATCTCGTTGTTCCTAATGCAAATTGCATCTTAAAAAAAAAACAAGATCTCGTTGTTCATTTCTCGAATGACGAGGTTGAAAAGGGTCCAACGAATGGGAGCTCTCCTTGGTAGGTTGCGTCATTGGTAAGTGGCCATATTATGAAGCTTTCTGTAGGCTGTTAAAAATACTTGGTAACTCAAAGTAGTCTTTCTCTTGTCATTGAATGATGGCTTTTTTCTATTAGAATTTTCCTCACTTGAGGATTATGAATTGGCATGATTTGGGAGGTTCTCAATTCTTTTTAGCAAACCCTTTATTCTCCAAAAATGGCCTTCTAATTTTCATCCCAAAAGAGAGGAGTTTTCCTTCATCCCCTTGTGATTTTAAATACACAACATTACTCCTCGTTGTTGGAATCCTATGGGGATCTCTAAACTTGTAGGTCAAATAGGCCATTCGTTAGTTGTCAATTATGTAACGACTTAAAAGAGAGACTCCCATTTGCAAGAATTTACATTCAAGTTGATAAATCCTCTATTTTGTCTATGAAATCATTATTTCCATATGTGGGAAAGAGCAGCACTTGTGAGTTCAATAGATTGGAAACATTTTCCAAGCTCTGGATGTAGGTCTGTGGGTCATCTATCTAATTTATTCCCTACAAATCAAAAATGCCACAAAAAATCGCATCAAAAGATTATGTCTAAATACAGAAAGATAAAAATAATCAACTCACCAAAGATAATTGGGTGAGAGATATTACCACAAAACTTATATCCTATTATTGTTGACCATCAAGCCAAGCCATCACTTGGAATTCATTCAAACTTCAATAACAAAAATATCTAAGCACTTAATTCCATTAAAAAAAAAAAGGTTTAAATAGAAATTACAACATGAGAAAATGAAATTTGAAAAGAAGAAGGGAAGGAGAAGAGGGTGTCCTACACTAGTAATCATTATAACTACTCCCTTCTTCCATGCTTGGCCAACCACTACACTCATCCCTAGCTTTTGCCTTGACCAGCTCTTCACTCCATGCATGAACCACTTAATTAAATTAATTAAGTGCCTTCTAGCCAAACAACACATAAATTTCACAATAAAATCACCCATGTTTCGCACAATTATAATTATAACACTACATGAAGTTTTTACACACAATAATTAAGTAAAAAATATCTAAATGAAATTCCCTAGCTTATGGTCTTCAACTTACACCTAGGTATGGGTCCACTATGCTTAGTTGCAATTTTTTTTTTATGCCCAAGTGATTGGATCCTTTCTATCATTTGGTTATTTTTATGCTACTGGTGCTACACCAATTCCCCTAGACCTCAAAGAGCTCTTCTCTGGAGAGTTGAAGTCTAAGTAGTCAACTACAAGATCTAGTTCTAAGTTCTCCAAATCATCTCTAGTAAGTTAAGTAAGCTAAGTGTCTTCAGTGGGTGACTTTTCTTTCACTCTCATAAGAAACATCTGACCTCTAGTATGGTCTGCTTCATCCGTGATGATGTGATCTCTGGTATAGTCTGCTTCATATGTGATGATATGCATTCATGCCAATTTTACTCATCTATGGTCCACCTCATCTACTTCATATGTGATTTAGCACCTATTTGAGTAATGTTTTGTTCCTACAAAAGAATTATCTTGTGCATTTGGAGGTTGACTAATTCTCTCATATGATATAATATATTCTACATTAAAAATTAGGCTAATAAATTTGTCTTTTGATAATTTAATAACATGTGCATTTGTGCCAAATTTTCAAATGATCTCAAATAGCCAGATTTTCTAAATTGGGTGGAAGGATATGTCACAACCCAATACGATAAGACCCATAGACTAGATAGGTCATATTGTGTTAGTTTCCAACATGTGAACCCCGAGATCTAAGTTTTAAAAATCATTTATATTTTCTGTCCAATTTTAACTTTAAACAAACAACAAATCACAGAGCTGCTAATAACCATTAATATACAAAAAATATACTCATCCACAAAATTCTCTTTTCATTATCATCAAAATGCATACACAATTACAGTGCATGGCCATAGATCAGAATACAGAACTTGGCAGATTAAATAATTAATCATGACTATACAAAATTAAAATAAAATAATACTTATACAGACCTAGATCAAATCTTAATATTGTTACTTAACTAGCTATTACCTTCTCTTATACCCTAAAAAAAGAAGATGAAACAACTGTCAGCTAACATAACTCAGCATGCCACATTTTACTAATATGAATTTTCAAATAATTCTTTTATCAAATATGAAGTTGAGTTTAAAATAATGTATATTGAATCACTATATTGAATAGAATTATACTTGCAGTTATCATAAAACTTATATAGCAATGTAGGAAAGTAAATAAACAATCATTTCGTATATCAAAATAGAAGGTAACAACTTCTCCTTAGGCCCTTATGCCTTCCAATGTTAGCACCAGAACAATATGTGCATATAGCACCAAATCATGCTTGTAGAACATAACTCCTTCCACCCATGCCAGATTTTCTTAGAATCACATATTTCAACTAATTAAACACATAATTCATTGCATATAAATGATTAAAATATAAATATAATCATTCCAGAATTTTATAAAATGCTATAATGGTTGGTAGCTAAATATACTATCGAGTAAAAATATGATGGTTCATAATACAACCAAATTACCAAAGATTGTGTAGAATATTGTTTTAAGACTTTAAGTTATACTACAACGTTATTTTTCAAAGTTAGAATTATTTTCTAATTAATTTTTTTGGCGGGGAATATGGGGGCAAAGCCCTTGCATTAAAATTGAAAACAATTACAAGCTATAAAGAAACAACATATAAAATGACATAAAAAAAGAGCTCATCAAAAAGAAAAGTGACCCAAATGGATACCAAAAAATAAACAACTCAAATTGCCAAGAAAAATGGCAAAGATAAGAAGTTTGCCAAAAAACTCAGACTCAGAAAAGTGACCAAACGACCCAAAAAAACATCAGGATTCAGAGACTATTGAAGCACCAATGAATGAAAGAGCCGAAGATGAAGCCCAGGTTGCCACAGGGCCAGCCAAAGACCAAATGGTTGGCACTAGGACCTCTAGGAGAGCAGCAGAGCAAAAAATCTGTCCAGCAAAGGCCATCCAGAAACAAAGCAGTGATTGCCGCAAGGGCCAACCAAACAACAAGATGGCAAGGGAAGGGCCACACTCATCATAGTCCGGAATCCAAAATGCCAAAATGTAATTGGAATGAAACCGAATACCAATCCAAAAATACCCCAAAACTTCAAAAAAATCTAGAAAATCTATCCTTAATCTGATCAAAATGCTTCCAACCTCTGATTTTATATCTGATAGCATTCTTGACAGTGGTAATAATGGAGTGAGGACTCTCCCAAGTTCCAGAGAATTTACGCTTGTTCCTTTCCCTCCAAATATGATAAATGCAGCAAACAACAAAAAAAACTAAACTTTTTCTCCCAAAGATTCAACTGAAGAGAATTCTCTGGAAAATTAAATGCTTGAAGCATGTTTGGTCTAAGCAAAAAATAATCTAAAGAAGGTATAAGAGAGGAGACCACCAGAAATGAGAAATCACATTCAAAGAAGAGGTGGTTATGAGATTCATGGGCACATTGGCAAAAACTTCACTCTGACTGAGCATCAATGGATCTCTGAATAAGTAAGTCAGAGATTTTAAGCTTCCCGAGAATAGCCATTTAGGTGTAAACAGAGAGCTGAAGGGAGTGCTACTTATGCCAGATAAATTTAAACCAGGGCACCTGCTCAAAATGAGTGTAAAACTGTGCAGTGAAGGTCTTAAAAACAGAGGCATTGGATCCATCCTAGGCAACAACCGGTTGCTCTAAAATAGGAATAGAAATAAAATAGGCAACATCCAGTTGCTCTAAATAGGAATCTCACGAATGTGTTCAGGAATCTAATATGGTAGAGCCCACTGGTTGCCATAAATGAAATTTTTAACCGGTTGAAGAAAGCAGCGAGGCAGAGTGAAAAAATCTGTAAGAGATTTGTCATTATACCATGGATCCCAAAACATTGAATAATTGCAAAGAGGGGCTACAGCAAAAGAAATTGTTTCCAAAATCTTACTAGCAGTGAAGTAAATATGCTTCCAAAATTTAGTGGCAGAAATCGGTGCCTTCTTCCAAGGGGATATGTACTTAGCTCTAAAGCTAGGAGCTAATAATGGATTCTTGGTTATATAAATGCCAAATAAATGAGCAAGCAACCCCATGATATAAGGATTCAAAAGATGGGATACCTAGCCCTCCAAGATGCTTGGGAAGAGTGGTAGATTTCCAAGCAATCAAGTGAATTTTTTTCTCCTTAATATCCCCATGATACAAGAACCTCGAGCAAAGTTTTGAAATTACTTTACGAATAGTTTTAGGTATGATGGATACTCTAATCCAGTAAGCTATAGTATTGGCTATAGTAAACTTCAAAAATTGTACCCTACCTGCAAAAGAGAGAAATCTAACTTTCCAACCATCAAGTAAAAATAGCAAAAATTTCAAAATCTCCAGTGTAAAATATCCAAAAAAAAAACCTGAATATTCAAAATCTTAGTCTCGATAACACTTAGAAAGTTATGGAGCGATTGTTTTGTAAATGTAAAATAATCTGCATTTTTTTACTATAAAAATACAAATTAAATAAAAAAATTTTAAAATCTTTGCATTTTTTTAAATTGAGATAGACAAAATGTCACATACCTTAATCTAAGCAAATTTTAGAACTAGGCCGTCAGTTAATAATAGATTGAATTTGCCCAAATCTAGCTTTCTTTCTCTAGGAATCTCTCTCCTTCTCTCACTAGTTGGCATCCCTTATGTGAAATGAATGGAGTGGATAATGGAAATTGATGTTTTTATTATTAAAATTTGACTTAGCATCGTGGCACCCTCCACAACGCCCCCTTAAAGAGCCCACAGTGTCGCAACTCCACCGCAGCGCCACTGCGCTAATTTATTTTTCAATATTCCCAATAGTATAGGCACCAGAGTGCCGCCAACCCAACATCATAGTGCACCAAGAGAAAGTTCATACTTTTTCAGACATGCAAACTAACCCCTGAGACCCATTTTAGAACAAATACTGACTCTCACAGGCACACAAAACATTCCCAGTCACACATAGAAGGGTTCAAATACAAAAATTTAATATATTACTTTAAATCTAGTCGAGTTAGAACTGGTTGAATAGTACACTAAACTTTCAGGCATTATAACTCTCCCCTCCTTTGAATAATATCATCCTCAATATTTTAAAGCTCCAACCCTTGAACAAATTAGGATATAGTTTGCTTCATTTCATATTCCTTCTCCCAAGTAGCCTCTCTTTCAATTATGTTCTTCCACCGAAATTTAACCATTAGAATATGTTTGTTTCTTAGTCTCCTAACATCATATGCCAGAACCCTATATGATTCCTCTTTATAATTTAGATTTGAATGTACCTTAACTTCTTCAGTAGATATATGGTTTTAGAAATCAAATACCCAATTCCTCATAAACGACATATGAAATTCCTTGTGAATTTTAGACATAATTTGGTAACTATAAATTATAGGAAGACTTTCCAATTCTATCAATAACTTTAAATGGTCCAATGTACCTTAAACTCAACTTTTCTACTTTGTCTAATGTGATAATGCCTTTCATCGGCCTGATTTTTAGATATACACAACTTTTAATTTGCCTCTGATTAAACGGATCTTTTTAATAGCATCATTAACTAAAGCTAACTCAATCATATTCCTTTCACTCACCTATGTCCAAGACATAGGGATCCTACACTTCCTACCCTACTGAGCTTCATAAAAGATCATACGTATGCTTAATTGAAAGCTATTATATAAGTAAAGTTGATCAGAGAAATTTGATTTTTCCAACTACCAATAGAGTCCAGAACATGCAATCTTAGAAGATCTTCCAGTACCTAATAATCCTCTCAGATTGTTTGTTAGTTTGCAGATGAAAAGCCATATTGAATAATTTTTTGCCTAGGCCTAGCTAAATACCCATCCATAATCAAGAAATAAACTTGCTATCTCTGTTAGAAACAATCACTTTTGGTATTTCATGTAATTGCTGATCTCACATACGTATACATGTGCCAATTTATCCACTGAATCAAACTGTCAGATTAGAATGAAATGAGTAGACTTCATTAGACAATCCACTACAACCCAAATTGCATCATGTCAGTATGTCGACCTAGGAAAACCCATAGATAAATCCATCGTTACATCTTTCCACTTCCACTTTGGAATAGGTAACGGTTGTAGAAAACCTCTCGATCGTTGTTGTTGTTCTTTCACTAAATGACATGCTTCACATTTGAAAATAAAATCTACTACATCTTTTTCCAATCCAGACTACCCAAACATACCTTTCAAATCGTTGCACTTTTTGTCACTTCCTGAATGAATAGTGTAACATGAATAACGTGCCTTATGCAAAATAACGGACCTCAGATCTCTAGAACTCAGAACTCATAATCTGTTCTTATAAAAGATAATACCATATTCATATACTTATAATTTAGATTTCTTACCAAATTTAATTTGATTAGTCAACTTCAAATATTTTGCTTCTAATCTCTTAGATTCCTACTTTTTTTCTTGTAGAGATGGTCGTACAATCATCTGTACCAGAATACCTAAATCTTGATCAATAAGAGAAATCACCTCCAACTAAAGCTTCTCCATACCCCATATCAAAGATTCATTAGAAGTAAGATGAATACATGATAATCCAGAAGACACCTAACTCAAAACATTTGCTGCCACATTCACCTTACTAGGCTGATACTGAATAGTGAGACCATAGTCTTTAATCAGTTCAACCCATCCCCTTTGCCTCAGATTTAGATCTTTCTGAGTAAATATATACTTCATAATATGATAATTAGTAAAGATCTCACACCTATGTCATAAAAATAGTACCTCTCGATCTTCAAAGAAAAGATGACATGAGTAAGTTTTAAATCATGTGTTGGATAGTTCCTTTCATGTGGTTTTAACTACCTGAAAACATATGTTATACTTTCTTGTGCAACATCAAAAAACATCCAGTCCCTTCAATGAAGCATCACTGAATACTTGAAATCTTTTTTATAGCAAATGAAAGTGTTAGAATTTGAGCAGAAGTCAAATAACCCTTTAGCTTTTGAAAGCTAGCCTCACACTCAGATGTTTAGATGAAAGCTATTGACTTCTAAGTTAGTCTTGTCAAATGTACAAAAATCTAGGAGAATCTTTTCACAAACCTTTTGTAATAACTAGCCATGCCTAAGAAACTACTTACCTCAGATGTAGTAGTAGCCTCGGCCAACCAATAATTGCCTGAATCTTCTTGGGATCCACAGAAATACATGTACTACTTACCACATGTCCCAAAAAATTAATGCTCTTTAGCCAAAATTTACACTTAGAAATTTTTTTATACAATTGATGCGGCCTCAGAGTCTCTACAAAAATTTTTAGATGCATAACATGATCTTTTTCAGAAGCAAAATAAATTAAAATATTATCTATAAAGGTAATCACAAACTAATCCAGATACCCTCAGAATACATTGTTCATCATATCCATGAAAATTGTTGGTGCATTCGTCACCTTAAAAGGCAAGACTAACAACTCATAATGTCCTTATCGAGTGCTGAAAGTAGTCTTCATCACATTTACATTTCACATCTTTACATGATAATAGCTAGATTGTAGATCAATCTTGGAAAATATAGAAGATCCAATAAGTTGATCAAATAAATCATTGATTCTTGGCAAAGGATATTTATTCTTGATAGTGATTTTATCCAATTCCCTATAATTAATACACCTACACATCATATCATCCTTTTTCTTCATAAATAGAATAGGTGATCTCCATAGACACATATTATTGATCTCGAAGCTTTACTTTCAACTCTTGAAGCTCTTTAGGTGTCATCCTATACAGAGCCTTATATATCAAAGCTGTGTTCAAAAATACATTAATATAAAACTCAATATCTCTGTCTAGAGGCAAACTAACTAATTCCTTAGAAAGTACATCTAAAAACTCCTGCACTATTGAAGCAACTAAAAAAGATCCAAAACCTATACTACTATTCCTAATCGATGTCATAAATATCATACACCCTTTCTTTTATAGTTTATCTACTTTCATAGTAGAGATTAGACATGATAAACACCTCTATCTCCTTGGAAAAGATATCTCTCACTGTGAGACCTCCACGGTCAAAGTATTGTTCAAATCGGTCTAACTCGGTTAAAAGTTAGATAACTTACTAAATTTTTACATTTGAAATCTCTTGAAAAAGATTTGCATATGTTTTGAAGTGGATTCCATGGGTCTAAATGCATGTTTAGGAAACCTATAATTTATTTCTTAGAGCACCCCGATGTTGAAATAGTGGCACCCTAGCGCTAGGATAAAATTTTGCATTAAAAATATCTTTTTCAACCATTCATTCTATTTTTTTTCAAACCACCAGCCTAGAGAGAGGAACAAAATTTTAGAGAGAGAGGAGGATTTGGGGCACTTCAGGTCATTTTTAGCTATCAGCCCAGTTCGAAAAGTTACTCAGGTTGAGATAGGTTACATTTTTCTTATTCCAATTTTTAATAATTTGGAGTTTTTGAGATATTTTTTATCGAACTTATAATTTGGTTTTACAAAAATATGATTTTCTTGAATTATGGTAACTTTCATCTATGTAATGTTCGATATATTATTGGTACGACTGTTCTAGATGTTTTAAGTATTTATTCAAGATTTTACATTGGGTGATTTGGAAATGCAGTATTTTTATCAATTTAAAAATTCCTTTTGACATCTAAAAATAGTATTATAGTTCAGTTAAAACTTCAGAATGCTATCATACATAATCCCTGGTAATGTGGTAGAATTCTAGAAACTTAGTTTTAGCAAACTATAGAACACTGGGTGGAGAATTATTTGACATCCATTAGAGCATTTTTTTAGAGTTATACAACATTACTATGATTACTTCGATAGTATAGAATGCACTTTATTTTCAGTATTTGTGATTGAAATATTTGAATTTGGGGCAAGAAGTGATTTTAATGGCATCAAGAAGGGATTTTGCTATATGTTATGTGTTGAAAATTTTAAAGTCTGAGGGCTATATTTATTAAGAAGAGATTTTGTTGGCGGCATGAAGGGATTTTGTTAATTGTTATATATGAAAAATTAGGGCATAAAAGTCATTCTAATAATTACTATGAAATATTTCCTTATATTTCAATCAGTCTCACTATAGTTTTAGTAGTTATTTAAATGTATTTAGTATCAATATCTATTTCAGTTTTTAACTTTTTGTATAGTACTTTAGTTGATTATTTTAGCATTTTTAGTTCTTTTAGTTTAAGCTGATGATTTCTATTTTAGGCTGTCATAGACTACTGATCCCTATTAGCTTACTCTTGCTTTTGCATTTATTTCCATGATAGGGAAAGGGTAAGGAGTGTGCTGAGAAGTTTAGATATCAAGCTCTAATCTATATTGTATGTATACTTTTCGGTTAGTTTTCTTTTTATAAGCTTAGCTTGTATTATTTTTGTGCTTTTATATTGTCAAGCACTGTTATAGACACACACACACACGTAAATATATATAATTTTTTGAGATTCAGTAGTCTTCCTCTTTATTTTAAATTTAGAAGTGGATATGTATCGTATATAAATTATGAAAGTTCGTGTAGGTTGTTGGCCCTAATAGAACTATCCCAATGCTAACCAAGAGGGGCTGAGTTGGTAATTTTTAAGATTATCTCTTGGATTATCGAAAACCATTATTAGAAAATTTAATCAATGATTCTCACAATATGTTATTGATTAGATTTTCACAAAATATTTTTCGACCATAAAAATTTAAAATGTGAAAAAATAAAATGTAGTAAAAAGTAAAGGAATAGAAGACACCAAATTTTATAGTGATTCAGTCCAACTAGACTTACGTCCACTCCTTCTCTAAGTATTACACTAAACACTAGTGACTCTCCTTTTGCCCCTACAGTAAGGTAGAGAAGCCCTTACAAAAATCTCTCTTTCGCCAACCCGGTGCGGTAGAGAATCGTCATTTTTTTCACCCTCCTGGTGAAGGTAGAGAACTCGAACATCCTTTTTCACCCTCCTGGTGAAGGCAGAGAACCCGAACATCCTTTTTCACCCTCTTGGTGAAGGCAAAGAACTCGAACTCCTTTGAAAATCTTCTCTCAAGATCCTTCAAGGAAGTAGTACAAAGATTTGAAGGAACAAACAAGAGATCCTTAACTTTGGGTAACCTTGTGAATCCCCTCACAATTTTCTCTTACAAGATCTCTCACTCTTAACTCCCAAAATACTCTCCCAAATACTCTCCTTATCCACTCTCCAGAGAGATTCACAGTAAGATAATTGAAGTGTCAGTTTTTAGGATACTTATATATGAAAGATAAGAGAAACTGTCCAGAAAACTAAAAATTTCAAATTGAACATACTTAGATTGTATTGTACGATCGCATTTCGTCTGTATGAATAAATAAAAAATCCATATATGATCATGTACGAACCTGATTTTATACTCTATTAGTCATTTGTATGAACTTACATCGTACAGTACGAATAGTTCAAAACTAAACAAGTTCGTCCTGTACAATTATGTACAAACCCATTTCATACACTGTGAGTTGTCTATACGAACCATACATCGTACAATACGAATGGTTTAAACAAATCATGTTTCATTTCCTATGAATGTGGACATCCCCGTTTCGTACTCTATAATCATCTGTACGAACCATATATCATACAGTACGAATAGTTTAAACAAATCATGTTTCATTTGGTACGAACGTGGATGACCCCATTTTGTATTCTGTGAGTCGTCTATATGAACAATACATCGTACAGTACGAACAGCACAAAAATTTTTTTGGGCATGATTTGATTAACTTAGTTTTGGAGGAACTACCATGACAAACTGTCTAGTATGATTTGAAAATCATACAATATGATTAGTTTTAAAATCTAAAATTTTGACTCACTTTCCTAGTGTGTGTGTACACGGTTACCCAATTACAATCACACTCTCTCAGACTAAAAAAAAAAATAAAAAAATTATAGACTTTATTATAAGAAACCCTAATCTAATCTGTCTTGAAGTCTTCGACAGTCTAGAGTATGATTTTCCTGAAACGTTAGTACACATAAATAACACAAAGAAAATATATCCATTGTATATTAGGAGAAATAGTAATCATAATAATAATATTTTGGTATCATCAAAAAATTACATGATATAAAATTTAATCTTGAAATCTAAGTTGCAACAATTTCCTCCTTTTTGTGATGATAAAATAATTATTGTTTGAGTTAACACTAAAGACAATTTTTCTCCCCCTCAATGAATGATCAATTTAAAAATAAGGGATGCCAATGAAAATCAAGACAACAATAAATTAAAAAAAATTTATATACATAACAAAAACACACAACACACACATCACATAAATCACACAAAAATAATCATACACATATCAAATAATAAAACAAAAATAATCATACAAACATCAAATAATCACACAAAAATAATCATACACACATCAAACAATATCTAATGACTGCCCATTTTGACAACAACAAAAAGGAAAGTACCTCTTAAAAAGATAAGTTTCGATTGATAAATCAAATAGATGATGAAGAAGAAGATTTTAAACTATTTGTAAAGACAACATTATCTTCCTAATATGAAAAGAAAAGTCTCAAATTTTAAATCAAAGAAAAATTAAGATAAAAAAGTCAACAAGGTTCACAGTTCGTTCTAGACATATCAAATAAAAATAATTATTATGAAAGTGATGAAATAAAGATTAATTAGTTTCTCACTCAATAATGCAGATTATTGTTGATTAAATGGATTTGAATAAGAGATAGAAAGATAAAGGAAAGAACTGAATGAAACTTTCAATTGGAGACACTGCACATATTTTTAATTTTTGGCACATCTTGTGCATCTTTTCAGTTTGGGTTAATTTTGTACCTTTTTTCACTTTGACGAACATTACGCATCTTTTTAATTTTGTGGCACATTTTATGCATCTTTTCAAGTTTGGCACGCTTTGTGCATTTTTTTTTATTTTTAATCTTTCCAATATCAATAAATCTTAAAACAAATTCCAATAATTAATAAAAATATACACATTGAAAAAGAAATTAAATAAAAATAAAAACATCTATTTTGTAATAATAGCTAAATAATATTTTTCTGTAAGAACATGAAGATGATCTTCTAATCAACATCCAATTATAAATTAATTTAAAATTTTGAGAAATTAAATTTTGTAAGGAAATTAATTTGTAGAGCAAAGTATTTTAAAATTTTATTCTAGAGATCAACTATATTTGATTAGTCTATAAAAACTTAAAATAATTCAAGAAGAATAATTTCAACATAAGACAAAACATCATTCCATGAATCACATGTAACACATACAACTAATACATCATACCATAAAGGAAATACATAACATAGCGAATCCATTACATGAGATCAAAAGAAACAACACAATAATAAGTACAATAAAAAAATCATAACTAAAATCCTGAGGGACCCTAGTCTGGAGGTGGCTAAGGGGTGAATATCGTAAAGTAGCTATTGATCGTAACTACTTGAGTGTTAACAAAATCGAACTGTCCTCTAATCCACCCCATGTCTTTATTGTAACTCACATCCTGTTGGTTTAGGTGAGTCTCAATTTGATCAAAATGAGATTTTATTCTATCAAAATACTGGACCATTTCTTGATAGAAATGTTGATCGGGTCCAGGAGCAGCTGTAGGTACTGGAGTAGGTGCTCCTTCTTCATCAGATTCTTCTCCCTCAGTTCCTTGGTATCAGTTAGAAAGTGTACGAAAAGAAGCATCGGTAAAATAGATAGGAAGCTAAGTAGGTGGATCATAATGAATCAGGTTGTACTTCTTTTCTAGAATGTAGGCTACCAAATGTCCTAAAGCCATATTTTTCTTTCTCTTACTATGAGGAAGTCCAATATCAGAAAGCTTATAGATATAATCCACAATCAGTTAGGCTTCATCTATAGGAATGTTGGTCATGATAAGGTATGTGACTATAGACAATAAAGGAGTTAGGTTGATACGATCACCAACTTTAGGTATAATAGAAGTTCTCAATATATGCTGGATGATTCTAGCATTTTGGTTTAGGGTGTACACACGACACATGTGATTGACTTGAGCAACACCTCTAAGAGTTTGGTTAATTTCAGACCAGTCGAAATAAGATCTAGAGGTCATTATGTGTGCCCTAACCCCTTCAATCTTAAGATGTAGGAAGGTGCCTAAATCTTCCTTGGTTATTTCTACTCGCAGCTTAAATGCATATGAAGTCATCCTAGTGTGATTTTCATTTACTCTCATGTTTGCAAGGAAAAAATGGAATGTGTCATGATGATAAGCATAAATCAGATTGAGGATAAAAGAGAATTGAGTTGAAGCAAAAAGAGGCATAACTGGAAAGTTAATGTCTCTTTGAATTTGGAGATGAGATGGGCTAATCTTAGCTTCAAAGAAATGACCGTAGGCTTCCTCACTATCTTTCGAGAGAAAGTTCTCGTTGAGTCTACCAGAACGAGAGGAAGAGGCCTTAGAAGTTCATGAGTGCTTGCTGCTGCTAGCCTTTTCTAGAGTTAGGACACGAGATGGTTTTAGATTGAAGAAGATTGTGAAGAAAAAAACCATCGAATACCATTCAATTTAAAGAAAAATGTGAAAGTACGAGATGCGCCAAGAGGGGCGGGGGGGGGTGAATTGGTATTTTAAAATTTTAAACATAAACATGATTTATAATTTTTTTTTTAGAATAGCAATTTAACAATTTGAATGCGGAAGCTAGTAGTTCATTCACAATAGCGATATTGATGGTATAATTTACGAATTTCACAATACAAGATCAAAATCAGAATTTTTCACCAAGCAATTAATACTATAAATAAAATGCGTGAAAAGTAAAGAGCGGTAAAAAGGAAAAAGCAAACCAGAGATTTTTATAGTGGTTCGGTCACTTGACCTACGTCCACTCCTTGGAGTCCTCTACTCCGGGATTTGCACTACTAAAAGTTGACTCTCCTTTTGCTCCCTCTGCAAGGCGGAGAAGCCTTTACAAGACTCACTTTCACCTTCCCCGTTGTGGCGGAGTACCAAGAGCTATGTCACCTTCCTGGTGACAGCAGCAGACCTTCCCTTTTTCTCCCTCCTAGAGACGGCAGATTACCTTGATGATGTTGATCTTGAAGCCTCTCTTCTCTAGAGAACTTTCCCAAGACTCCCCAAAGCCATAAGAGGAGCAAAGCATGCAGCTAGCTTGGAGCTACCGTGTGATCCCCTCACACTCCTTCTCTCTCACGCTCAAGCTCACCTTCACCTTCCTCTCACAAGCCCTGGATCTCTCCAAAGAAAACTTCTCTCTCAAGAGTCCCTTCCTCTCTCAATGCCTCTCACAGTAGGAAGACAGACCAACAACACTCAACTGAAAAATTAAAGTTCTTTTTAAATCAGGCTTCAAAAACCCTAAAAATTTTAATTTTTTCGTCTCTATTCGTACAGTACAATATAAAATCATACAGTACGATCAGTTCAAATACTGCATCGTCCAGTACGAGCACAGACGAACAGTTCTTAAATTCTATAAATATCGTATTGTACGATATGTATATCGTACAGGACGATCATGTTATTTTCAACTGTTTTTACAGGACGATCTGTGGGACGATCTCTGGGATGAGCAAATTCGTCTCTGACCATCGTCCAGCACTACACTATTCGTACAGTACGATTAGTTCATTTTCAGAATATTGTCCAGTACGATATGAATATTGTCCAGGACGAATAGAACAAAAAAACCTTGGTTTCATCTGGTACGATCAAATGGACGAATGAAATCATCTCTGACCATCGTATGGTATGATATAATATCGTAAAGTACGATCAAATTTAATTAAGAAACTAAAGTTTTATTTCCTGATTACGGGAGATAATTTTTGTAAGTATTCAAATAATCATACAGTACGATCTGGATCGTACAGTACGAATAGTTCACAAAATTAAAATTATAAACTTACCAAACTTATTCTGGCAAATAGGATTTTTTAATTGAACCTCATCGTACAGTACGATTAGGTTACAAATCTAATCGTCTGGAAATAGCCGTTAGCCTGAGTATTAATGATACATCGTACAGTACGATTAGTTTGTAAAAGAATTTTTAACACGAAAACAAATCTCCTTCTGTGTGTCTGCATGGTTGCTCCTTTTACATACATACTTTTGTGGCAGACTCAAGAAAATAAAAATAAAAAAAATAAAAATTACAAGTTTTTTAATATCCTATTCTATCCAGTTTGAGTCTCCAGCAACCTTGAGCAGTGTGTATCTAACCTGAAATATTAGTGCTCATAGACAAAGATAAACATTTATACTCTTAAAGGAAGTTCATATAAATTCAGTAAGTATTAGTTGTCACCATCAAAATTAAGTGCTCGGGATCCTGGATTTCAAGAATCTTCTCCTTTTTGATGGTGTCAAATAATATTTTTTGATGACCACAATTGTTATATCTTCCTTAGCTCCCCCTTAGAAGGATAATTTATTTTAAAACAGGAGGAGAAAAATAAATATTTTTTTTTATTTATAACAAATAGAGTAAACATAACAAAAACAGAGTAAACATAACAAGAGCAACATATAAATAATTGATATCATTAATAGTGAGGACAGAACAACACAGAAACGTCTCTCCCTTTTGACAACACCAAAAAGGGAAGAACAACAAGTACAAACAAGAACAAAAAGTAACTACAAAGATAAGTAACTAATAAAAGAAAATACAACACAAGCAAACTAAAATATTTAAAATTTGGGATCCTGATCCGGAGGTGGTGGTGGAGGTCGTGGAACTACTTGAAAGTACTGATGGAGGGACGCAAACTGGTGATCGATGGAGGTGAAGCATTCCCCAAACCATTTCATATCACTTTCATGCTATTGATGTTGTTGAGTAATGTGAGAATTCAGCCTAGTTTCCAACCGATCAAGGTGTTGAATAATGTCATCGTGAGGGTAGGCAGGATAGGCAGGTCCATGCGGATGTATTAGTGGTGGTGGAGGTGCGTCGGCAGGAGCAGTAGCCTCTTCTTCATCAAAATTGGGATCAGCGTGAGCGTCCCCCTGATGGAATAAGATATGAAAAGAGGCATCTGAATAGAAGATAGGAAGATGATCTGGAGGTAGAGGATAATGAAGTTAATATTTAGCATCTAGGATGTAGCCTACAACATGTCCTAAAGCAAGATTGAGTTTTCTTCGGGCACTTGGATATTGGAAAGTAAACATGGTATGGATATAATCAAAAATCATCCGAGCTTCATTGAATTGGGTGCCCGACATTATTAGGTAAGTGACCACAGACAGTAGTGGAGTAATGTGTATGCGGTCTCCAGCTTTGGGTATTATAGATGTGCGAAGAACATGCTGGATAACGCGTGCATTTTGATTAAGGGTTTGGATAAGGGACATGTGTTGATTAGATGGGACATTTCTAAGTGTCATGTTAACTCAGGTCCAATCATAATCATTTGTGAGCAAAGATTGGGGATGAGGGACTTTAGTGGATAGGCCAATATGTTCAGCTATGTCATTTCTAGTGATAACGATATGTTGTTTGCATACATAAGAGGTAAAGGTGGTGTTCTCTAGGTTGATTTTTAGATTTGTAAAAAATTCAAAAAGAAGTTCGGAGTGTAAGGGAAATGCGAGAGTCAACAGAAATTGAAGAGTGGTGGAGGTGAAAAGATTCATCACCTCGAAGTTCAGAGCTGCCTGATTTAACATGCGAGACGGGGTGATTTTGGCTTCTTTGAATTTGTTATACGCTTTCTCGTCGGCAGCAGAGAGAAAGCGGTCGTCGAACCGTCGAGAGGAGGAAGAGCTCCCCACGATCATTCGGCTTCGCTTGCTTCCACCAGACATTGATGAGGAAGTGGATGAAGAGATTGAGGAATTTGAAGAGGATTGAGTGAGCATAATCAGAGAATGTTTCAAATTTATAGAATTTATGAAGTATCGTATAGTAAGATGAAGGATCGTACAGTACGATATGTGTAATTATTTCTTTTGGATGACTTTTCAGAAAAAGAGAGTCAAATCATACAGTACGATCAGAATCATACTGGACGAATGTGAGTGAGAGGCGTTCGTCCCGAGAAGTCGTCTGAATGACTTTTGATGAAATTGATCGTACAGTGCGAACAGGTGTTCATACAGTACAAATAATAATTATTTTCATACCGGCTGAGTTAAATTCATCCCAATCCATATTGACACGTGTATCATACCGTACGATGAGTGGTTCGACAGTATGATGCCCAATAATGTGTATCGTACAGTACGAGTAGTTATTCATACAGTACGATATGTATAAGACATGATAGATCTGAGCCGTTGATGGAGTGGAAGGCTGAGATTTGAGTATGTTTGGGATAATCGTACAGGACGATATTGGATTGTACAGTACGATGTGCAGAGAAATTCAAGGTTTAGGCTTCAGCAAGGTGAATGTGAGAGGATCAGGAAAGGTTCTTTTTTTTTAATTAAAAAAGACTAAACACACAAACACATTTTTTTATTTTTTTATTTTTATTTTTTGTTTTAAGCTTGAATGTCTATGACACCTAATTTTATTCTCAAGGTACTAAAGGTATCATAAGCTAACAGTTTTGTAAAAATGTCAGCCAATTGATCTCCAGTCGCAATGTGATACAGTTCAATATCTTCTTTGGCTACATGATCTCTTATGAAGTGATGTCTAATGTCTATATGCTTTGTTCGTGAGTGCTGAATTAGATTTTTAGATATGCAAATTACACTAGTGTTGTCTCACATTATTGGGATGGTTCCTACATAGTCCAAGTTCTAAAAGCTGTTATTTTAACCAAAGGACTTTTGCAACACAGCTTCCTACCGCTATGTATTCTGCTTCAGCTGTTGAGAGGGCTACCGAATTCTATTTTCTACTGGACTAAGAAACTAATGATTGTCCAATGAATTGACAGGTACCATATGTGCTTTTTTTATCTACCATACATCCTACAAAATCTGAATCTAAGTACCCTAAGATCTCAAACATAGTGATATGTATAGGATACCAAATTCCTAAGTTTGGGGTGCCTAGTAGATATCTAAGAATTCTTTTGACAGCAGTCATGTGAGATTCTTTTGGATCCGCTTGAAATCAAGCACAGAGATAAACACTAAACATTATATCCGGTCTACTGGTAGTTAGGTAGAGAAGTGATCCAATTATTCCCCTATACTTCTTCTGATCTATCGACTTCCCATTTGAATCTTTATCTAATTGAATTTTAGAACTCATGGGAGTATTCATGGCCTTAGCATTTTCCATTTCATACTTTTTAAGAATATCTTTGATGTACTTAGATGGCTAAGGAATGTTCCACCTTCCATCTGTCTCACACTAAACCTAAAGAAGTAATTAAGTTATCCCATCATACTCATTTCAAACTCATCACTCATTATTTTTGAAAATTCATCCCATAAGATTTTCTCTGAAGATCCGAACAAGATGTCATCTACATAAATCTGAACAATGAGTATCTCATCTCCTACCTTTTTCAAGAATAAGATGGTGTCCACACTACCCTTAACAAAGCCTCTATCTAGTAGGAATGTACTAAGTCTTTCATACCAGGCTCTTGGTGCTTGCTTTACTCCATATAGTGCCTTTTTCAACTTAAACACATAATTTGGAAATTATGAGTTTTCAAATTCTGGAGGTTGTTCAACATTGACATCCTCTTTGATTACCCCATTTAGAAAAGCACTCTTAACATTCATTTGATATAATTTGAAACCATTGAAGCAAGCAAAGGCTAAGAGTACTCTAATGGCTTCTAGTCTGGCCACAGGTACAAAGGTTTTCTCAAAATCTATTCCCTCAATTTGGTTGTATCCTTTTGCTACTAATCTAGTCTTATTTCTCACTACTATGCCAGAATCATTCATCTTATTTTTAAAGACCCACTTAGTTCCAACCACACTTTGTTCTTTAGGTCTCTTGACTAGTTCCCATACAACATTCTCAACGAATTAGTTCAACTCTTCTTGCATTGCTAGGATCCAGAATTCATCTCCTAAAGCTTGATCTATATTTTTGGGTTCAATCATAGATATAAATGCAGAATGACTAACCTCTTTCTTAAGTCCATGCCTAATTTTTACACCTTCTGATGGGTCTCCTAAGATCAGTTATTTAGGATGACTAGAAGAATATTTCCAATCTCTAGGTAGTTGCTCCTGAGGTTCTGCCCTAGTCTCTATGGCAATGATTTCTACTCCCTGAATAATCTCAACTTCTTCTTCTTTATGATTAGATTCAGAGATCTTATTGGATTCATTAAATACCACATGGGTAGACTCTTCTACTACCATGGTCCTCTTATTAAAGATTCTATAGGCTTTACCTACAGATGAGTAGCCTAAGAAAACCACTTCATCAGATTTAGGATCGAACTTTCCTAAGGATGACTTGTCATTGATTAAGATGAAATATTTTCAACCAAAAACATATATGTGGGAAAGATAGGGTGTCCTACACTTAAGCAACTCATAGGGTGTCTTATTAAGTTTGGATCTAACATTTACCCTATTTAGAATATAGCAAGAAGTATTCACTGCTTCTGCCCAAAAATATCTAGGAAGAGTGTATTCAGTTAACATTGCCCTAGCAGCTTCAACTATTTCTATTCTTTCTTTCTACTATTCCATTTTGCTGATGAGTCCTAGGAGCAGAGAAATTATGTTCTATTCCTATCTCTTGATAGAATGATTCAAACTTATCATTCTCAAATTCTCCATCGTGATCATTATGGATTGTCGTAATTTTACATCCTAATTTTCTTTGAATCCAAGTAGAGAAAGTTTTAAACTCTTCAAATGACTCACTCTTATGTGCTAAGAATTTTACCCAAGTAAACCTAGAGTAGTCATCCACTATTACAAATCCATAAGATTTCTCTCCTAGGCTAGTGGTACTAACAGGTCCAAATAGGTCCATATGTAGAATTTCTAGTGGCCTAGTGGTGCTGATATCCTTAATTGAATGAAATGATAATTTCACTTATTTTCCTAGTTGGCATGCATCACATAGATGGTCCTTGGTAAAGTCTAACTTAGGTATGCCTCTAACTATGTCTTTCTGAGTGATGTTCCTAAGTGTTTTCATGCTAGCATGGCATAGTCTCTTATGCCATAGCCAAGAGTCATCAGCTATTATTTTCAGACACAAAGAGTTTGAATTTTCAATGCAGTTTAAATCTAACATATAGACATTATTTATGTATTTTTCTTCTAACACAAGTGTACCATTTAAGCTAATCATGCATTTATTAGAAAGAAACTTAATGTCAAAGCCCTTGTCACATAGTTGAATAGTACTTAAAAGGTTATGCTTTAAACCATCAACTAAAAGTACATTTTCAATTACCAAATTCTTAGAGTTTCCAATGATACCTGAGCCCACCACTTTTCTTGTGGTGTTGTCTCCTAAAGTTACCTTGCCTCCTAACCTGGCCTCTAGTGTCACGAACTGCTTCATGTCTCCAGTCATGTGTCTCGAGCAGCCACTGTCTAGGTACCACCTGCTCTCACTAGGTCTTTTGTGAGAGCATCCCTATAATTTTAATCATAGGTTAGTTTTAGGAACCCAAGTGAGTTTGGGTTCCACCTTATACTTGTATGGATGAAATATATATATGTTATGCTGTGATGAATGCATCTTAGGTCTCCACACTAGATGTGTCCTATGGTGAATTGTGCATGTGCGGGCTATGTGACCTAGCATGCCACAAGAATAACACCTAACACCGGGAAATGGGTTCACTAATCTACGGGGGTGGTAGTGCCTATTTCTGGGTTTGGATGATACATGCTGTGCTGGTTTGAATGAGATGGTTCACATGGTGGAGGCTGAAAAAACTCAACAAACGTGAGAGGTGTTTTATTATTTTCAAATGCATGAAGTTTTTCATTTAGAAATTTATTCTCTTGGTTAAAGCTTACAAATTCAAATCTTAATGTATGCTCACTTCTATCTAGTTCATCTGCCAGTTCTTCTAGTTCCTTAAATGCATTCTCTAGTTCAACATATGATGATTTCAAGTTATCATGTGCAGTAGTTAACTCAATATACTTCTTATTTAATGCATCATATTCATCAAGAAGGGACATATGATCTCTATCCAAGTCAGAAAAATCTTTAACTACACTAGCATGCTCTTTTTGTAAAGTACTAAACTCAGAGTTAAGACTAACATGCTTTTTCTTTAACTTTCTATACGAGTCATGAATTTTTTCAAAAATAATCAATAGCTCATCATAAGAAAGTTGACATACCTCATCTTGATCTATTTGATTAAGATTATCATTAGCCATAAGACATAAATTTGTTACCTCCTCCTCTGCTTCTTCTTTTGATGATTCTGAGGCAGAGTCGGCCCAAAATGCTTTTTGTGTCTTAGACTTTCCCTTCCTGAACTTTGACCTTTCCTCGCCCTTTTCTTTGGATTGATGAGTCTTAATGTTGGGGCAATCAGCTCGGAGATGAGCTGGTTTTCTGCATTCAAAGAAAATTGTGTCATATGCAACTTTAGTATTCTTTGAGCTTTTACCTTTGTTCCAATTCCTTTGATGACGGTGTTGCTTTCATTTCTGAAAATTCTTGATTTGATGAGTCAAGGCTATGTCGTCATCTTCCTCCTTTGCAAAGCTGTCACTTTCAGAATTGCTCGCTTTTAAGGTCACTGTTCGCTCCTTCTTCTTTTCACCTGCATCACTTTGTCGTTGAGTCACTCCTTGCTCGTAGGCAATGAGTGACCCAAGCAAGTTGTCAATTGAATAAACATTTAGGTCTTTCGACTCAGTTATTGCAGTAATTTCGCATCATACGAATTAGGCAAACATCACAATATTTTGTTCACTTTCTCCGAGTTAGACAACTCTCTCCCTAAAGCATGCAAAGATATAATATCGTACCAGACGAAACCAAGGTTTTTTTTGTACTATTCGTCCTGGACGATATCCTGAAAATGAATTAATCGTATTGTACGAATAGTGCAGTGCTGGATGATGGTCAGAGATGAATGAAATTGTCTCTGACCATCGTACGGTACGATATAATATCGTACCGTATGATCAAATTTAATTAAGAAACCAAAGTTTTATTTCCTGATTACGGAAAATAATTTTGGTAAGTATTCAAATAATCGTATAGTACAATCTGGATCGTACAGTACGAATAGTTCACAAAATCAAAATTATAAACTTACCAAACTTATTCTGATAGCTAGGGTTTTTTAATTGAACCTCATCATATAGTATAATTTCCATCGTACAGTATGATTAGGTTATAAATCTAATCATCTGGAAATAGCCGTTAGCCTGAGTATTAATGATACATCGTACAGTATGATTGAAAATCGTACAGTATGATAAGTTTGTAAAAAAAATTTAACACGAAAATAAATCTCCCTCTGTGTGTGTGCGTGGTTGCTCCTTTTACATACATGCTTTTGTGGCAGACTCAAGAAAATAAAAAAAAAGAAAATAAAAATTACAAGTTTTTCAATATCCTATTCTACCCAGTTTGAGTCTCCAGCAACCTTGAGCAGTGTGTATCTGACCTGAAATGTTAGTGCTCATAAACAAAGATAAACATTTGTACTCTTAAAGGAAGTCCATATAAATTTAGTAAGTACTAGTTGTCACCATCAAAATTAAGTACTCGGGATCCTGGATTTTAACAAAATGATTTATCATACAATATGAATATTAGGTCATATGTATGATTTTAAAATAATTTCGTACATATGAATGAATACTGTCAAAAATGAAATGACTTTTAATAAACTGCCATTTTTAGGAGTATTTTCATACACCTATTTGACCATACAATCATACAGACGAACACCTGTTCATTCGGGATGATCAGAATAATAATGATCATTTTTGACGGTTCGGTTTGTCCATATGAAAAACTGACAACAAGATCATATAAATGAAATGGAATTTCATATATACGATCTGTAAAAAATAAATAACATTTGGAAAATTATCCCCAGTCGTACAGATGAAAAATAATATATCGTACAGTACGAAGCTTCATCATACAGTATGATAGTCTTAAAAAAATCTCATTTTCGTTTATTAAAAAAAATCATGTACAGTCTATATAATTCATACAATACGAAAATGGTTCATACAGTATAAATGAAAATGAAACTCAAAACATGATAAACAAAAACTCTATTAAAAAATAAATCACCCGAAATTCATGACATGCAATAATGAAAATAAAAACAAAAATAATACTAACGAAACAAAAATAAACACAAATTAGAGAAACAAACAACCACTAACAAACAAACAATGAAACAAACCAAACACAGTAACATACATGAAATACATTACAAATCTAATTTATAGAATTACAATTTTAAGCATTAATATCAATCACACCTAATATGGTTCTTAAGGTGCTAAATATTTCAAAAGCTAGTGATTTTGTGAAAATATTTGCAAGTTGATTCTCATTGGTAACATGGTGTAATTTAATTTCTCCTTTAGCTATATGATCTCTAATGAAGTGATACCTTATATTTATATGCTTGATTCTAGAATGTTGAATAGGATTATTTGAAATGCATATATCACTTGTATTATCATAGAAAATTAGAATAGTGCAAATAAAAAATCCTAAATCAATTAGTTATTATTTTAACCAAACAACTTATGCCACACAACTACCTAAGGTAATGTATTTTGCTTCAGCAGTAGAAAGGGCTACTGAATTATGTTTTCTGTTATACCAAGAAACTAAAGAATTTCCTATAAATTAACAAGTTCTAGAAGTACTTTTCTGATCAACTCTACATCCAGTAAAATCTGAATCAGAATATCCAATGATTTCAAACAAAGAGTTATGCTTAGAATATCAAATCCCTAAGTTTGAGTTCCCAAAAGATATCTCAAAATTCTTTTAATAGCAGTCGGACTGATTCCTTTGGATTAGCTTGAAATCTAGCACACAAATAAACACTAAATATGATATCTGATATGCTAGTAGTTAAGTAAAGTAATGATTTAATTATTCCTCTAAATTTTTTTTGATCAACAGATTTTCTGCTAGAGTCCTTATCTAAGTGCACTGAGGAACTCATTGGTGTACTCACTAGTTTAACACTATCTATTTCATATTTTTTGAGGATGTCCTTAATATACTTTGACTGGCTAAGAAATGTTCCACCCTCATTCTTCTTTATACTAAAACCAAGAAAATAACTTAAGTCTTCCATCAAACTCATTTCAAATTCACTACTCATTATTTTTGAAAAATCATCATAAAAATTTTTATTTGTGGATCCAAATAAGATATCATCAACATATATTTGAATAATGAGTATGTCATCTCCTACCCTTTTTAAGAAGAGAGTGGTGTCCATACTTCCTTTAATAAATGACCTTTATAGTAGAAAAGTGCTTAGCCTCTCATATCAAGCCCTCAGTGCCTATTTTAATCCATATAATGCCTTTTTTAATTTAGACACGTGATTAGGGAATTTTGAATTTTTAAAACATAGAGGTTGCTCAATAAAAATATCCTTTTATATCACCCCATTAAGAAAGACACTCTTAACATCTATTTAAAATAATTTAAAATCTTTAAAATAGGTAAAGGCTAGTAATACCCTTATCGCTTCAAGTCTGATTATAGGGGCAAAAGTTTCTTTAAAATTAATTCCTTCTATTTAATTATACTCTTTGGCCACCAATCTAGCCTTATTTCTAACCACTAGTTATTTTTGAACACCAACTTAGTTCTAACAATACTTTGATCTTTAGGCCTGTCAATCAATTCCCAAATATCATTTCTTACAAGTTGATTTAATTCTTCCTACATGGCCAAAATCCAAAATTTAATAGAAAGTGCTTGATTTATATTAGTGAGTTCAATCATTGAAATAAAAGTTGAGTGGTTCACTTCTTTGCTAAGTCCATGCCTAATTCTAGCACTTTCACTTAAGTCTCTTAAAATTAATTCTTTATGATGACTTTTAGAATATCTCCATTCTCTAGGCAATGTATTTTCTATTCCAATATTTTCTTTAAGATTTGTATTTTCAATTCCTTGGGAGATCTCTTCAGTAGGTTCTTCTTCCAATCTTGACTCTTCAGAAATACCAGATTCATTAAAAACTACATGTGTGGTCTCCTTAACTACCAAAGTTCTTCTGTTAAAAACTCTATAGAATTCGCCAACGCTAGAATATCCTAGAAAAATTCCTTCTTCAGATTTGAGATCAAATTTTCCTAAATGAGTTTTACTATTATTGTGAATTAACACCCTACATCCAAAAATATATAATTGTGACAGGTTAGGTATTATCCCCTTAAGAAATTCATAGGGTGTCTTGTTCAACTTAAATCTAATGTTCATCCTATTAAGAACATAACAAGCTGTACTGATTGCTTCAGCCCAAAAATATTTTGGAAGTAAATATTCTGCCAACATGGCTCTAGCGGCTTCTATCAAAGTTCTGTTCTTTCTTTTAACAACCCCATTCTACTGAGGTGTCCTAGATGCTGAAAAGTTATGACCAATTCCTTGTTCTTTACAAAAATTTTTTATTTTCAAACTCTCCTACATGATCACTTTGAATTGTAAGGATTTTCCAACCTAGCTTCCTCTGTATCCAAGTAGAAAAATTTCTAAATTCATCAAATAATTTAGTTTTATGTGATACTAATTTAATCCAAGTGAACCTCAAATAATCATTGACAATTACATACCTATATATTTTCCCTCCTAGACTAACAGTGCTAATCGATCCAAAAAGATCTATGTGTAGGACTTCTAATGGTTTTCTAGTTCTAAGATCCTTAATTGAATGAAAGGAGGACTTAACATGTTTTTCTAATTGACATGCATCACACAGGTGATCCTTAGTGAAGTCTAATTTAGGTATGCCTCTAACTAATTCTTTCTGGGTAATTTTTCTAAGATTTTTCATGCTTGTATGACAGAGTCTTCTATGCCATAATCATGATTCATCAGTGATAGTTTTGAGACAAAAATAATTAGAAGATTTAATATAATTTAAATTAAGCATGTATACATTGTTTACCCTATTTTTATGTAATATATTAATTCCATTTAGGCTTATAATGCAGCTTGTAGGTAAAAATTTAATGTTAAAACCCTTATCACAAAGCTGACTAATACTTAACAAGTTGTGCTTTAAGCCTTCCACCAATAAAATAATTTCAATGAAGAAATTATTCTTATTGCCAATCATACCTATACCTACCACTCTCCTTGTGATATTATCTCCAAGTGTTACCTTGCCTCCATTCCTGGCTTCCGGCAATATGAATTGAGTTGTATCTCTAGTCATATATTTCAAACATCCGCTGTCTAGGTACCAAAGGCTCTCATGAGGGCTTGTATGAGAGCATTTTTACAAAATAATCAAACGTTAAACTTGGAAATCCAAATAAATTTGGGTTCACCTTTTGGTAATAGTAATCTAGATGCATGTTTGATATGTTGTGATTTATGTACCTTAGGTCTCCACACTAAATATATTCTACTCTGAATTGTGCAAGTGTGGGAAATACGCCCTAACATGCCACATAAAAAATATCTAACACCAGCAAATGATTTAACTAATCTATATGAGTCATAATGTCTTTTCCTAGGATTTGAGCTTGTAAGCTTTTTCTTAGACTTATAAAATTATTCAAGTGTGGGTGGCAGTCTATTTTCCATAATAACCTTCATTTTTATTTTTATATATGAGTTTGCATTTTTCAAAATTGAATTTTTAATTTTTATATCAATTTCTCTATATTCATCTTCACCCATAAAAAACTTTAAAATTATTTTCAAGTTCAGTATGTGATGATTTCAATAGTTCATGCTTTTTGTTCAAATTATCAAATTCTTCCAATAAGTCCATGTAGTTGTTATCTATGTTTGCGTGATCATTCCTAAGGATTTCATGCTATTTTCACAAATTTAAATACTCTATATTAAGTTTAGCATGTAGTTTTTTGAGTTTCCTATATGCATTATGTATTTTTTTAGAAACTTCAAATAATTCCTCATAAGATAAGTCACATACCTCTTCTTGATCCGAAAGATCAAGTTTGTCTGCCATTAAGCACAAGTTTGTGACTTCCTCTTCTGCTTCTGTTTATGAGGAGTCTGAAGTTGAGTCAGCCCAGAAAGCTTTCTGTAGTCTTTTCTTGCCCTTCCTAACATTGGTTTTCTCCTCAACTTTCTCCTTGTTAGGATTAGCTTTGAGATTTAGGCAGTCAGTCTTAATATGTCTAGGCTTTCTACATTCATAACAAATAATGTCATTTGAAATTTTTGTATTCTTATGGAACTTACCCTTATTCCGCTACTGACATCTCCATTATTTTCTTCTTAGAAAACTTTTGAATTGCCTCGTTATGAGTGTAATATCTTCTTCATCCTCAACCAGTGATTGATCACTTTTTGAATCATCCATTTTTAACACAATATTCTTCTCTGTCTGCTTGTCACCTACATCAATCTATCTTTGAGCCACTCCTTGCTCGTAAGCTATTAGTGATCTATATAGATTGTCAATAGAATATACATTTAAGTCTTTTGACTCAGTTATGGCGGTTATCTTCACATCATAAGCAGTAAGTAAACAACATAGGATTTTATTAACTTTTTATGAATTCGTTAGTTTCCTACCTAAAGCATACAATGAGGTAACTATCTGTGTAAAACATATATATATGTCAGAGATTAACTCATTCAGTTTCATGCAAAAAAGTTTGTTGTCATGTAATAGAATGTTCAATTTAGATTATTTCACCTCATTAGTTCCTTCATTCATAATATGAAGTCTATGCCAAATTTCTTTTCCAATTTTACAGGTTGAAACACGCATGCAGTCTTCAGATTTAAGAGCACAGAAAAAACTATTTAAATATTTTGTGCTTGACTGAGCTAAGTATTTTTCCTCTAAAGCCAATCAGCAAATGGTATTTCAATCATAATGCCATCAACAAGTCTAGTATGAGCAATATAACCATCTTGTACTAACATCCACATGCGATAGTCAAGTGATTGTAGAAAGGTAGACATGCGAGTTTTCCAAAAATCAAATGGGATGTTATCAAATAAAGGCGGTCTAGTGATCGAATATCCTTCAGGAGTATTACGATTTCCAAAATTAGCCATAATAATTTTTCAAAAAGTAATCTAAACTTTAATTTTTAAAATTGGCTCTGATACCACTTGAAAGTTAGTATAGGCTGTTAGACCTAATAGAACTGTCCCAATGCTAACCAAGAGAGGGGTGAATTGATAATTTTTAAGATTATCTCTTGGATTATCGAAAATCATTATTAGAAAATTTAATCAATGATTCTCACAATATGCTGTTGATTAAATTTTCATAAAATATTTTTCAACCACAAAAATTTAAAGTGCGAAAAAATAAAATGCTGCAAAAAGTAAAGGAACATAAGACACCAAATTTTGTAGTAGTTAGGTCCAACTAGACGTACGTCCACTCCCTGGAGACTCCTTCTCCAGGTATTGCACTAAACACTAGTGACTCTCTTTTTGCCCCCACAGCAAAGCGGAGAAGCCCTTACAAAAATCTCTCTTCCACCAACCTGATGTAGCAGAGAACCGTCATCCTTTTTTACCCTCCTAGTGAAGGCACCCAAACATCCTTTTTCACTCTTGTGGTGAAGGCAGAGAACCTAAACATCCTTTTTCTCCCTCCTGGTGAAGGCAGGGAACCCGAACATCCTTTTCACCCTCCTGGTGAAGGCAAAGAACCCGAGCTCCTTTGAAAATCTTCTCTCAAGAACCTTCAAGGAAGTATGGTAGTGATTTGAAGGAACAAATAAGAGATCCTTACCTTTAGGCAACGTTGTGAACCCCCTTACAATTTTTTCTTACAAGATCTCTCACTCTCAAGTCCCAAAACACTCTCCCAAACACTCTCCTTATCCACTCTCAAGAAAAATTCACAGCAAGATAATTGGAGTGTCAATTTTTATGACACTTATATATAAAAGACAAGAGAAACTGTCCAGAAAACTAAAAATTTCTAATTAAACGTACCCAGATCGTACAATACAATCACACTTCATCTGTATGAATAGTTAAAAAAATTCATGTACGATCCTATACAAACCTGATTTCATACTTTGTTAGTCGTCTGTACGAATTGACATCATACTGTACAAATAGTTCAAAATTGAACAAGTTCATCCAGTACGATTATGTATGAACCCATTTCATACATTATGAGTCATATGTACGAACTATACATTATACAGTACGAACAGTTTAAACAAATCATGTTTCATTTGGTACGAATGTGGATGACCCAATTTCATATTCTGTGAGTCGTCTATACGAACCATACATCGTACAGTATGAAGAGTTTAAATAAATCATGTTTTATTTGATACGAATGTGGACGACCCCATTTCATACTCTGTGAGTCTTCTGTACGAACCATACATCGTACAGTACGAACACCACAAAAAATTTTCTGGACATGATTTGATTAACTTAGTTTGGGAGGAACTACCATGACAAACTATCCAGTATGATTTGAAAATTATACAGTACGATTAGTTTTAAAATCTAAAGTTTTGACTCACTCTCCAGTGTGTGTGTGCACGGTTACCCAATTACAATCACACTCTCTCAGTAAAAAAAATAGAAAAATTATAGACTTCATTACAAGAAACCCTATTCTAATCTGTCTTGATGTCTTCGATAGTCTAGAGTATGATTTTCCTGAAATGTTAGTACACACAAATAACACAAAGAAAATATATTCAATGTATGTTAGGAGAAGTAGTAATCATAATAATAATATTTTGGTATCATCAAAGAATCACATGATATAAAACTTAATTTTGAAATCTAAGTTGCAACAAATTAGAAGTTTAATTTCTCAGTACTTCTCCAACTGGATCTTGAGGTCAATTTCTACTTCTTACCATGATCGGGCACGCAATGACTTGGGAGGTTGGGTCGAGTCATATCAGGCCAAGTCATGACACTCACTTCCCCGAAATAGAGTGGCTCATTTCTTCAAACAATTAATATGAGCTTCATACCTATTCAATCATCCCATACCCAAAATAATATCAAACTCATAAATTAATAATAGAATAGACCTCCACGTTTTATCAAATATCTCTAAGTCACAAAAGCATACTCTATTAGCTACCATACCCTCACAAATCGGTAAAGTAATAAATAGAGTAAAAGGGAGTAATAGTAAAGGCAAGTTCAGTAAATTGAAGTAATACTTAAAAATAAATAAATAATTGGCTCAAAAATCAAACAAAATTTGATAAGAATAATAAAAAATGTAAGCCATACATGTAATAATATTTAGGGCATTTCATTCCTCATATTGAGTTAAACTATATATAAATGTTTGAATCAAAGTTGGTGCAATAAAACCACTAGGCTCTCTCTGACCTAAAGATAATCTCTCTACTACAAAGCTTTCTATAGAACTAGAACCATTGCCTCTATTGGATGATCCCTAAAAAAATCTGCGATGTAGAATTATCCTCTTTCTTCCTATAGATCTAACTGAACTCTCAGTCATGGGCTCAAAACATTAGTTAGGTCCTATATGTGGATACTCAGCTATTTTGTGTCAAACCTACCCAACATTATCTTGACATCTTATAGCACCAGCCTAAGTGAAATCTAACATAACTCTGGTACACTGGTGCCCCACTAACAAAACTCAAAGAACTAGAAATAATGCATCTTCCACAAACTATTATAGATGGTCCATCTCTCCTGAACTCTTTAAGTCCTAATAAATTCTTCTTATAAAAAATCTAATAAAATAAGTCTCGTTGCCATATCACTTCCTACTTATACTCCATCACTGCTGAGTAGCTATTAAATTATTCTCAATTAAACATGCTCTCTCCATAGGCTCAAAAAGTTAAAAATATGAAATGAAACCAATGTCTGCCTTAGACTGTCTCAAAGTCCCCTAAAAATCTATAGTACGTTTGCTCAGGAGTGTTGAACAACTGTAGAGCATACCTGCCTAAAGCAATAAACTCTGCCTCACACAACATAATGGTTCTGCTCCCTTGAACTAACATCAAAAGTCTCCTGCATCTGCTGACGTGCAGAAGATGGTACAAACCAAGCTTAATATATATCCAAAAATCCCTCCGAGCTAATCAGAGAATTTAATCTCCCCTAAAACTTCTCCTCCTGTTGGCCCATCCACCAGTATTCTGCCTCTCTATATAGTAGAAAAATGGCCAACAATACCTTCCTCTTAGGAGGGCACTACATACCATCAAAGGTTTTCTCCAGCCTCCTCAACCAATCCTCTATTACTCTAGGCTCATTAGTGACCTTAAACCTCGGAGGCTTCAACCTTAAAAATATATATAAGTAATAATTTACCTTATTAAATTAAATCGCAGGAACCCTGCTCTGCGCCTCACCCATGAACTAGGCTACCATATTAGCAAATTAGAAAATAATATCAGAACTAATAATAGGAACAATATTATATGCGAGTGCTACCTGACTGACACTCTACCTATTTGTTACATATGGGTCTTGTGGATCTATAATCACTCAGAATACTCAACTGGACATACATACACATGAAAAAATAGGAATGAATGCTTAGATAGACCCAAAATCACCTCACTTGACTCATAGATCAATTTCTCATTTATATAATTAATTTTCAAAACTAAATCTCTGACATAACCCAATACGACCCACATATTATATAGGTCCTATTGTGCTAGTTTTCAGTAGGCGAACCTCAAGATCTAAGTTTTGAAAACCATTCAAATTTTTCATTCAATTTTAGCTTTAAACAAAAAAAAATAAATCATAGAGCTACTAATAACTGTCAATATACAAGAAATAAACTCATACACAAAATTTTCTTTTTATTTATCATAAAAATAAATATGTAATTCTAGTACATAGCTATAAACTGGAATACAAAATAAAGCGGATTAAATAATTAGCTATAAATGTATAAAAATCAAAAGAAAGAAATACCTATACAGACTCAAATCAAATCTTGATATTAATACTCAACTAGTCCTTTCCCTTTCACAGATCATGAAAATAGAAGACGAAATAACTACGAGCTTACAGCTCAATAGGCCATATTTTGTGAATTTGAATTTATAAATAATTCATTTATCAAATGTGGCGTTGAGTTTAAAATAATGTATATTAAATAACTACATTGAGCATAATTATTCTCATAGTTATCATAAAACTTATATAACATTATAGGTAATTAAGTAAACAAGCACTTTATTTATCAGAATATAAGATAATAACTTCTCAGACCCTTATGCCTCAAAATGTGAGCACCACAATAAAATGTTAATATAGTACCAAAACATGCCCATAGGCAGTAGAATATGCTCGTAGGCTTCAGAACATAACTCCTTCCACCCACACCATATCTCCTTAGAATTATATATTTTAATCAATTAAGCATATAATTCAATGCATTGCAGTAATTAAAAATAAATAAACTCATTCTTGAATTTTATAAATTGTTATAATGGTAGGCAACAAAATGTACCACTGAGTAGAAATATGTTATTTTAGAACATAACTAAATTACCAGAGATTATATAGAACATTGTTTTAAGAATTTAATTGTATTATAATATTATTTTTTAGAGTTGTTATTATTTTCTAATTAATTAAAATAGTAAAATTTCCTAAATCCCTATTGTATTTTTTTTTAATTCCTAATGTTCAAAATCTTAGTCTTTAGAATATACAGAAATTTATGCGGTGAATGTTTTATAGATGTATAGTTATCCTTATTTTTTACTATAAAAATAAATTAAATTTAAAAAATTTAGAAATCTCCACATTCTGAAAATTAAGATAGACAAAATAACACATACCTCGTTTCGACCAACTTTTAAAACTAGGCTGTCATCTGAAAATGGATTAAAGTTGCCTAAATCTGGCTTTCTCCCTCTAAGAATTTGTCTCCTCTCACAAGCTAGTAACCCTTATAAGAAATGAATGGAGTGAATAATGGAAATTGATATTTTTATCATTTAAATTTGGCTTAGCATCATGGAGCCCGCAGCGCCTCGCAATGCTTGCCATGATTCTCCCTTAAAGAGCCCATAGCATTACAGCTCCACCCGTGTCGTCATGCTAATTTATTTTTCAAATTTCTTGAGAGCATAGGCATCGAAGCACCACCAAATCTAATGTCGTGGAGCCCCAAGGAAAAATTTAGAATTTTCCAAATATGCAAATAGACCCTTGGGACCCATTTCAGAACACATGAAGACTCTCATAGGTGCCAAAAATATTCCTAGACATAAGAAGAAGGGTTCAAATGCAAAAAATTAACAGATTACACTGAATTTGGTTGGGTTATCCAGTTGAGTAGTACACTAACTTTAATGATTTTAATTATTTTGATTATAATAGCTTAAGATAACATGCAGGATGCTAAAGTCTTTTAAATTTTTTATATATTTTTTAAATTATTGAGTTGTGAAAGTTAATTTTAAATGGGATATTACCCATAAAATTTGAATTCTAAAGAGAAGGGAAACAACCCTTAGGGGAGAGTTTCTTTTATTTGGGGATTCAAATTAGGATAATTCAAAAATCCAAAGAGAAAAGAAATACCCCTTCGGGGAGGAGTTCTTTCCATTTGAGTACCTAGATACGATGAATCCAAGGAACTTGCAAAAGAGAGGAAGATAAAGGGATAAAGACTTCAAAAAAAAATCCCATTTTAAAATTACTTGTGTCATTCCTAGGATTAGAATCTGGGTTATTGTTAGTGATACCTGACCACTTTTAATTTATGTAGACCGTGGGTTATAATTAAGTGGCATTTGCCACATAAACTTTTATATTTACTTGATTCATTTTCATTATATGATATAATTATTGTGTTTAATTTTTTACATTATGATTTTTGTAATCTTTCAAATTTTCTTACTCTGCATATCGCTTTTATTTTACCCTGGATGCAGTTAGGCACTTTAAGAATTAAAAGTTTTTTACTCATAAGTAAATAAAATATTTTTAGGCCAACATAAAAAGATAAACGGGTTTAAAATGTAAGCTTGAGCTCATCAAGGGTCTCATGCATTCATATTAAAACTTTTCCTTGTCAGGCATCTCCCCACCTGCAGGTTATGGCAGACTACTTGGCCTATTAGGATGTAGCTCTATCTAGGGGATGTTGTGAAAATTCTAAAGAAAAAATTATTTTTAACCAAATTTTTTAGTTTCTTTATATCATTTATGCATACTAGGTTAATCAGTATACATTGTATTAGAAACTAATTAAATTAATAAAATTTTAATTACATTTAAGCATAATCAACATACATAAGTAAAGGGACCAATTAAGACTTTCTTTAGATGTCGGCCCTAATTCCTCAAAACTTAAATAAAAACCTTACCCATCTTTCATAAAGACCTGACTCATGATTTTAAAGTGTTAGATGGTTAGCTGGCTCCCCAATCTAGGCTGGGATAAGTCCAGATTTGCATGTCATTAGCTAGGTTCAGGCCACTATGATTTAATGTCCAAAATAGATTTAAGATCCGGGACTAACCCAAAATCATAAGTCCCCAATTTCAAGAATATAGTACTAATATTCTAATAAAATGACAACTCAAATTAAAATTTCTCTCTAAATCAAAATGTAAAGCCCAACACATCAGATAGACTGAGGCATTTTTGAATTATTTCAGAATCCTAAAATGCCTCCTACTCCTTCATTGGCCTCTGAAATAAGTGTTCAAATTTACTCCAGTCATTGTTGAAATTCCTACTTCACCCCTTTCGTATAAGTCCTTGAAAATTCTAAATGACATTTCTACCATTATTTTAGTCAAGAGTATTCGTAGGAAACTCAAACTTCCTACAATGTAAACTCTGAAGGCTTGCCTTCATAAGAGATTTAAGGACCCCATATAAATTTAAAAATTAATTAATTCTCTTTGAAAAAATCCAGAAAATCAAAGACGATTATTCTCGTCATATTCAAACCATGGATAATAAGTGATATTTTCTTTCCTTGAAAAGATATATCATTTATCAGCATATCTTTGAATATGAAATCAATGATAACATATTTAGATTATCATAGCTAAATATTTGATTGAACATGATTTTGACCCTTCGGGGTCATATATAGTTTCTTCTTGAATTTGACTACGATATTCAAGATAAAATTTATAATTCTAAATTTGAACCAATTAGGAAATTTTATCTCCACATTCTGAGATGGTATATCATTATTAATGGTGTGTCCAATCTTAAAAACTAACTTTTTATTCTTGTATAAATATGTTGGAATTATATTATCTCTTAGATTGATCTCCTTAAGCAGGAAAATGAATTAATTAAAGTATTCTCATGGTATATTGTATTCTATCTTTATGCTCAACATCTTCATAATAACAAATAACTCTAAGTGAGTAGTACACCAATTCCAAACTGGTTGTCATGCAGCATGTAACAAATCAAAAAAGTTTTATGTCTTCTTATTTGGGGCTTCTTCTGTATATAGTTAAAATTGTAGCCCAGTTTCATCATAAAACAAGTCCTCGAACGTCCTTATATTTTATTCCACATATATGTTCAAAATTGTATATGAGCCATATTGAGAGTCGAAATGCAGCTTGTACTCATCATGTAAGGTCCAATACTAATATTATGACATGAATCGTCATGATATAAATCAATAGTAACCTCATCTGGTGTGAGGTAGGCTTGATTTTTATGTTTGGAATATGGATAATAAAACCTCCCTTCGAATATAACATAAGGTAATTGACAGGCCGCATGAATGAAAAAATTCACCTCGTTGATGAATTCATTTGTAAAAATGTCTTACATCTAGGCAACAATCAATTATACATCCAACATCTTTGATTGTGAATATTCATAGAACACTTGGATAATAAATTCCTATAAGTAAACAATGAGATTTTATCTCACATAATCATCCATAATGGGCACAATCACATTAATTATAATAGCTTCAATAACAGGCTTAGTAAGTATACATAATGATTGCATTCCCTACTCACCTCTCCAAATTTGAAGAATCTATCCCAAAATTGAGAAACCCTTTCCAAACTTCAAGATAGGATCTAATGTTATTACTCATTATCATCTCATGTTCTTTATTCCATTGATATCATTTTTAAGAAAGGATCCAATATTCTTAATTTAAATACCATTATTTTCCCTAAGTTTAAACTAACTCCATAATAAAGGAAAAAAACAACACTATCACTAATAATCACTAACATCATTACTAACTATTACCAATATCATCACTAATTATCACCAATGCCATCAAAATTTATCGAGCTCGTCATCATCATCAAAATATTATACAATAAGATTAATTACATGTAAAATCATCCTTCATAAGATGAAAATAATGTCATAAAACATTGAAAGGTTAAGAGGTGCTCAAAATTATCATCTCATGCTCCTCTTAGCACTGAAAAATACATATTGTCAATTATGTTAGACTCCTCTGACCTAATCCTTTGCTCCATCCTTTCAATTATATTTTCTTTCAATTATCACAACCACACATCACAATCAACTGCTGAACCATGATTTATGCAAAAAAATGGCTACCTTCGGAATGAGCAAACTCCCAATAGAGAACAGCTAGGTGTGACCCAAAAATTCTGACAGAAATGAACATCGGCTCGACATCGGCGAAGCAGGCAAAGTCGAAGAGAGTGGATTGGAAGGAATGTCATCAAAACAGAAGATGTTGAAGAACAATGAACCAAAGGAGGAAGGAACGTCGGCGAAGCAAGCGAAGTAGAAGATCAAGGGACGCCGTTGAAGTAGGCAAAGTTGAAGAGCAATGAACAAGCCAAGGATGTCATCAAAGCAGGCGAAGTCAAAGAGTAATGAAAAAGCCAAGGAAAAGGAAAATAAAACCTAGTCACTAAAGTAGGGCGCTTCCGACAGAATTATGCCTGATATATTTGCAAGAAATTCTCTTAGGAAATTCTGGCACATTTCCATAGGTAATTTTTTCGTTTCTTCTAACGACTACAATTCCAACCGAAAATTTATTAGAAATTCCCATTTTTCCTATAGTGATCAAAATGCAATGATATAAAATATTTTCTTATAATATATAAAAAATAGATTTAAAAATTTTATTACAATAATAATTCTTATAATATAATTAAAATTTTAAAAAAAAATTGTATCCAATAATTTCAATGGCTTCAATGCCAACACCAATGCCTGATATCACCAAACGCCCAACATCAAATTCGTCTTACTGTAGTGGAAACATAGACACATATTTGTATTAAACCAAAGCCAAAAATTACAGAAGACTAGAAAAGTATGTAGATCTGTGAATTCTCTTTCCAAAAATATCAAGGATGCTAGAAAATACCTTAATTTGACACTTAATAAATTTTCCAATGATGGTAACACAACGTTGAATTGTTGACCAATAGATACACTAGGATTTTTTTAGAAAAGAAATACTTCAAGAAAAATTCCTATAAAATTTTCACACAACCTTAAGAGCTTTTATAAAAACTTTTCTCATTTTTTTGGCATGAATACAAGCCACAACAAAATCTTGAAATGTGCAATCAGCAAAAGTGAGAAATTTAATAATACTGCGGTTCTTGAATTGTCTACCCTCCCAAAAAGAAAATTTTTAACATGAACAAAATTCATGAAGGTAGCCAAAGATACTATTTACATCCAGAAAAATTTTAAAATTTTTGAAGACTTACATGATCATAGAAATTGTCGAAGACAAAAATGTCACAATTTCAACATGAGATCAACTAAAAAATAAAATTCTAGTAACAATTTTTTAGAGAAGCATAGAGATGCCCTTGGTCATTTAACTAAAAAAATCGGTCCAAAATTCTAGTAACAATGTAGATATAAGCAAAAAAAGTTGCTAAAAATATATATATATAGCTTAGCGAATGAAGTTCTATTTTTTTTAGAGATCTTTTTTCATCATCATCTATGCATTGTCACCCCAAAGACATGTCATTGCATCAATTATAATATCTAATATGGGCTATTCCAATATTTGAAGATAATCATCTTCCTACATGAAAAAAAATCAAAGCCTTATTGTATCACTTGTTGAATCTATGCACATTTGTATCTATTCTGACTCAATTTGGTAAAGGTAATCTACTGAATTTCTATTATTAACATCCTGTGCATGTGTTTGTGAGTGTTTTGTATGTGTATGAGTGTTTGAATCTGCTCTGAAGTGAGTCTCGGGGGTCTGTGTGCATGATTTAGAAATCTAAAAAAAAAATTTCTGGGGCGCCATAGTTCGAGGGTAGGCAGCATTGTCCCATTGCACTCGTTGTATTTTTGCCCAAATAATTGACAGCTGCGATAATTGGGGCAGTACTGACGCGTCATGCCCTCCTATGGAGAGCATTATTGCGTGGTAGTTCTGGTGTTGTGGCTCCAGTTTTAAATTTTACAAAAATATCCTTTTCCTCCAAAAAAAATTTATAATCAAATCCATTTCCTTCCCCTTAGGAAGCCAACTAGAGAGAGAGAGAGAGAGAGAGAGAGAGAGAGAGAGAGAGAGAGAGAGAGGATGATTTCTAATGAGAGAATGCTAGGTTTTGGGCAACTCCAATCTATTTTCTGCTGTCAGTTTAGTTTTAAAAGTTGATCGGATTGAGGTAGGTTGCGTTATGCCTATTTTAGTTTTCAAAAATAGAAAATTTTTGAAATTATTTTGATTAAAATTATAATTTTGAAGTGAAAAAAACAAGTTTGCAATTGCTAGACTTTCATCATGTAACTTTCTATATGTTATAGAGACAGTCATTCTAGACATTTAGGTATTTTTTGAAAATTTATATACCGGGTAATTTGAAAAGTGCATGATTAAATTTAATTAGAAAATAATTATGACCCCAGAAAATAATGTTGTACTACAATTAAAGTTGGTGAAATTCTAAAATGTAAAATTTTGCTCATTAGTTAATTTTGTTGCTTACCCATCAACTACTTTGTGAAATTCTAAAATTAATTTATTTACATTTCTTTTACTACAATGCAATGATATATATATTTATCTATTAAAATGTGTGATTCTAAGGAGATCAAATGTGTGGTAAAAGTTTTGATTTTGAATGGGCCATAATTTTTAAATATCCTATATGTGCTAAGTATTGGAAGTCATAAGGGTCTATTTTCTAATATATTAGCACAGAGAGTCATAAGAGTCTGAATTCTGATATCTGTTTCTGATGGGAGATAATAAGGCCTAAAGGAAATACATTATTTTCTATTTTAATATATGATATACTTATTTATTTATTTTTAGTGCATAATCTACTTTATTTATTTATTTATAATTAATATCATGCTAAGTATGATAAATTTCTTATGAATTATATTTACATTTAGTTAAATGCATAATAAGCAAATTATTGAAAATTCAGATCGATGGGTTGACCTACTGAGCTGTGTTGGCTCACACTTATTATATATTTTGTTTCAGGTTCATGGAAAGGAAAAGAGCCCATTAAGTAACTAGATATTTAGGATCTGATATATCTGATCTGTTTGAGTTTATAGCAGTTTTTTTTTTTGTACAATCATAGCTAGTTATTTATTATAGCCATGTACTATAGTGTTTAAATGAAGTATATACATTTTGATGATAAATGAAAAGAAATTTGTGCATGAAATTTTCTTTTTGTTTATTGAAAGTTAATTACAAGCTTTATTATTTGTTTAAAATTTTAAATATAAGAAACCTAAAAAGTCCTTAAAATTTTGATCTTAGGCTCGGTATGCCACATGTCAACATGATATGACATGTTTTGTCTATGTTCATATTGGGTTGGGTTATGACTCTTACCATAGAGATTATGAACCTTTATTATCATGCCCCAATATCGAATTTAGAAGAATTGCATATTTTTAATCATTTAAATAGTCAATCAGAGCATTTATGAATTCATCAATATAAATCACTCCAATGGAAGCATCAAAAATCATGTACATCATAATGTTTCACTATATTCATTCTCTCAAAATCATATATATTAGTTAGGAGATTAGTGCAATCACTAATCTATCAATAGCTCATAACTACAAAAGGAATAAAATATTATATAAAATAAAAGAAGAAAAACCTGAGGATCTTTGATAATCTCACTCCACCTGGTCCTGATCCCTTCCCTGACTTGAATAATTAAAATTCATTTAATGAGATGAAAAGCCCAGTAGTAACTCAAATTCACTTATGCTTCCAATGTAACACTTAAGAAATTAATATGCATGCTCGATTCAGCCAACATAATCAATAACATTCAATCTCATCAATAATTAGTTATCATTCATATGGCTCAAAATGATCAATAACAAAAGCAAAAAAAATCATTTTAATGAATCAATAGTTGATACATGAATCAATAAATATGTAAAGCAATTGTACTAAAATTATTCATAAATTAGTAAAGGAATTATAACATATAAGCATCAATATCATCAGTCTTATATTCATATATATTATCAATCATATACATTATATGCAGTCAATACATGTATTTGTATCCATCATAATCTATCTATCAATTATATATATGCACATTATAGTTCTATTTATCAATATTATCAATATATATATGCTTTAGTAAATAATTCAACAAGGAAAGACATCTAGCTTTAATATGGTGTTTTCATCTTTTCATCTATTCATTCATATCATTATATGATATTATTATCATTTTTATTACAACATCATTATCATTTAATTATATCAGGTGGCTTTCAATAATTCATTAAGAGTCATCATCATCTGCCCATCAGTGTAATTAATCTTCGAGTATAGACTACAATTGAGATAACATCACAAATCATCTTTAAAGGAAAGCCCATCAGCCCACCCTCCTACGAAGGATATTATATTTTAAGAGCCAACCTGAATTAGTTTAAAGTATTAACAGCTAGCCTTCCTTTTTTATGAAATGCATTTTAATGTATGAAAAGAAACATGAAATGTTTAATTCTATAAAAAATAGAAAATCTATGTATTAGCCTATACCTTTAAAAATCATAACTTGAATTTTACCGTGTGAAGTTTAATAATATTACAGTCAAAATGTTCACAAAATCTAGAACTAATATATACAAAAAGTTATATGGTAAAAGTATGATAAATTTGAAGAAAATATATTTTTATCAATTTAGGAGAGAATAAATTCATCAAACTCAAAATTATTGAAAATTAAAATAAGATTTGGGTTACTTATAATGATTACAAGAAATTTTCAAACATAATATATGGACAAAAATACCTTGAATGCTTTCTCTCTCTTCCCTCTCTCTTTCTTCCTCTCCCCTCCCATTCTTCTTTCTCGAGCCAACCAAGATGGTGAGGGGAAGGGGGTGGCTTAATGCTTCAATTTTATAATTTAATATATATAAATACTTTTAGTGGCATAGCACTACAACACTCAGAACCAATGTGGCAGTGCTACATGCTAAATTCAGAATTACTGTAGAACAGAGACTTAAATATTGTAGTGGTGATTGTTGGAGCCACAATGCTATAAAGCATATTGCCGAATTACTTTAGTTCAAACAAAATTCAAATTTTCATATTTTTCCATTTTAAAATATTTTTCATGTCTTCAGGTTGTTATATTTATTATCTCCAAAGTTGATCCAACCGATGAACATAGTTAACACAGTTATTAAGGGAAGACCATAGCTTCACTGTGGGTTTAGTGAACATCTTTTTTTAAGGGAAGACTAAAGTCTCACCATAGAGACTACAAGCATTGATTGCCTCAAAACATGATCTTTTATACAAGGCAATCAATGCTATTTCAAAGGATGATTGAAGTCTCAATGTAGGGATTATGAGTGTTAAGTTATTTCGATAGATTTTAAACTATAATTGAACATTTTTTTGTCCTTTATGAAAAAAATTGAACTTACTAAGATATTCATGGCTTTCTAGTAATTCCAAGGAGTTATTTATTTAGACCAATGTGGGTTTTAAAAGTGTGCACACCTAGTCTTTGAGGGAAAATTAGATTTCAGATAAGCCATGAGATATTTTTGGTGTGTTTTGGGTCAAATGTTTTGAGGGAAAATTAGATTTAAGATAAGCCATTACCTAAAGTTTATGATCACATTACAGATTTTTCGTTGGTGCAAACTCTTATAGTTGATTAATCCCTCCTAATAAAAAAAGTACTTTCAATTGAAATTAGTTATTAAATAGGCATTAAGAGTTTGGCATATTATAACAATAATTTAATATAAGATTTGAAATTTATCACTGACACCAAAAGCGAATGATGCTGTATGAAGACAAATTTGATCAAAATTCTATGGTTCCATCATCCCAGTTTCTCATGGGCCCTAATCTAATTAGTCATAAGAGATAATTATCTTAACTTGATTGAATGATCCTTGTTATCAATCATGGATTACTTCCAACAACACCATGTGGATATGAGGTGGGTGTTTGTTGAAGCTGATAATTTGAAGTAAATCATAGCTAATAGAGAACTTTATAACCCATAGAGTACAACTTATGATTCATTACTCAAGCATTTTTAATCATAGAGGAACTTGCAGGCTCTAACTTTGATCATAATTTAATAGCATCATTTCATGGTGAAATCACTTATTTAGATAACCCTAGTCATAACCATTTATTTGTGATGCCATTTTGAAACAAAATTACTTATTAAGGACACATGACACATCCTTACTAGAAAGAAATCATTTGAGAATGAATTATAACATGCATTTGACTAAATATTTATTTTTGTGATTTAAAGTTGCCCTTAATTTTATCACTCTTGAAAAATTGGAAGGTTGATGATTTTTTGCTTTAAGTTTTAAGGGGCTAATTTCATTTCAAATATTAGAGATTTTATGTGTTTTCTTGCTATTTTTATATTTTGTTTTAATTTAAGCCCAAAATGACCTGCACAAAGATTTGAGGGTATTTTTTCATAACCTTTTGATTGAGATTTTTTTTTAAAACAACCATCATTAGGTTGTTTAAATATTTTATTTAATTATTTAAACTTTTATTAAATCTATCCACTTATCTATAGATGATCGGGGCCATAAATTAGTATTATAAGCTACCACTTAGGCAAAGAGATTTATAAAGTTCTCATTTCTAAATGAAACTCTTTAACAAAAAAAATATTGAAGGTGTAATGCAAACATAAAATAATATATCCAATCACTTTAAAATTTTGTCCTCCGATAATGGGCAATTTTTTTGTAATGGTATGTGGGAGTTCATTACAAGTTTCAAGTCTGGTCGACTCTAGTCCTTATGAGCAGGAGGATCAAACTTGCAATTAGAATCTTAGAACCTTACCCTATTGTTGACCTCATTTTTGTATGAGGTCATCAGGGCCTGTCTAAACTCCTGCTTGGTGATCCTAGGGTTGAATGTTCTCCACTTGTCAATCATAGAGATCCCAATCAAATTCAATCCAACCTCCAATTTAACTTTAGATCCAGACCTCTATCCTTCCTATAATCTTAGTTCAATCTGATTTTCAATCAAACCTTGGTCTTATCTAGTCAACCCCAGCCACTTATCTGATTGTGATTGATTTGGATACTCTAAAGCTTCCACAATCAAACCCAACATCCAGCTCAAACTCAACCTTTCAGTCCAAAGCCAAGGCCAAAAGCCCAAGTCTTGAAACCCTTTTTGGGTAAATTCTCTATCATCTGAAAATCCACTCAAATGACCTTAGGTTCATAATCTGTTAGTTGCATATTGATCATACTTGTCTCTAGAGTCAACCCTCTAAATTTGAGCTCATTCTGAGGTCACTACCCCCAGAAACTAAATCTATTTCCAAAGACTACAAAATCATCAAATATTTACGGCCTATGCCACTGCACTTGTCACCTTATGGAATTTGACTTTAGAACTCTCTATCCAAACCCTCCAGCCACGTACATAAACTCTATTATGACCTATTGATCAGCAAACCACATCCTTCTGGATCTAGTTTGACCCAAAGTTGACTAGAGATCAAAATGACCAAAATACCCTTTAAGGAGATTTTTGGACTTTTGGCCAAAACCCAATGTGGCTCAATCTCTCCAGCCCCTGAAACTTCTTCTAGTGGATCCCAAACACCATTTGAGATCCATTAGGCCCAGACTTAGGTTTTGATTTGACCTAGTTGACCAAGTCAACTATGGTTGACAAAAACACCCCTTAAGGGTCCAAAGACCCATTTTGGACCAAATGAGCTCCCCAGTTCATGGAACCACCTCCAACAACTCTTTTTGATCATTCTAAACTTGTTGAGCACAATCCCTGCCCCTAGGTCAACCTAGGTTGCCAGATCAACCATAAACCTTATGTTTAATCAATTCAGTTCCAAATCAACTCTAAACTTAGTCAAACTCCTTTGAACACCTCTTCCAGTGGTTTGGACATGATTGGATATGTTGACCCAGTCATTAGTTGACTTGGTCAATTGAGTCAAAATTTAGCCAAACCTACCTTATTTAAGTTAAATCCTTCCATTAGACCAGATCAACTTCCTTAAACCTCAAACCCACTCTATCTCATGTCTTGAATACTTCTTAATCATGAGTGATCCAAAAACCATTTGACCTTAACCAAGTCAACCCAAGATCCATGTTCAAACCATCCCTACTTGCATCCATTTATTCCTACACTCTACCTAGCGATTTGATCCTTCTTGAACTACCATACTAACATCCCCTTATCATGAGAAGGCCACCTCACCAATATTTAAAAGAAGCCCTCTCATGGTCAACTTTCCGTCCCTACTCCAAGTCCATGCTTTTAAGCCCTTGGGATGATTCAACCAGCTGCCTACATCTTCCAAATCCACCTCACCAGTCAACCTAGCCAATTGACTGGTCAAGAAAGTTAATCCAAGTTCAACCCTTTCCATTAGTCAAACCTTATGGCATGTGACTTCTCCCTTTGGCTTAACTTGATTGGAGGGTTCTATTTAAGTCCCAAAGCTCCCTTGGAAGCTCTTTAACCTAGCTAAAGGGTTGGTTTAACCTAGAATGGCAAGTGGTCCCCTCCACAAGCCAAAAACCCTCCAATGGGAGCATAGCTCGACCTAGGCTTTCTACTGCCATTCTATCTGCCTGGGACACTTTTCCCCTATAAGAGTAAGGCCTTTAATTGATCAGGGTTGTCCAGATTGAACCCTAGGGTTTTGTATTACCCAAGAGACTCAAAATGAGGGACATTCTATACCCTACACTCTTATCACTACCTCAAGCTCCTCCAGTCCATATATCAATTCATTTCAAATCCATGGACCTTCCTCCTCATTTCCTAAGTGAAACCCCACCAAACAAGGCCACCGATAACGACTCTCTCACCACCACAATCTCAAAGTTTGTCCAAGAAATGGACCGATTGATATAGGTGTTCTCTAAAAGTTCATGAGGGTTGTGAAACCCTGTAGAACTAGCCCGAGGCAAACCAAGAGGGGGGGGGGGGGGTGAATTGGTGTTTTAAAAAATCTTAACCAAAAAGAAAAATCATTTTTTATCTTTTTAAATATTTTGAAACTAAATAATCTTAAGCAGAAGTAGATACTAAAATATAAGATTTCAACCACATAATAAATCACAAAAAATGCAAAAAAAAAATGGAAAAAAAGTAATAAGAAAGAGCACATCAAATTTTATAGTGGTTCGGTCAAATCTGACCTATGTCCATTCCCCAGAACCTCCCGTTCTAGGTATTGCACTAATCAGTTAGTGTCTCTCCTTTTTCACCCACAACAAGGTGTAGAAGCTCTTACAAAATCTTTTCACCGACCCGGTGAGGTTGAGAACCTTGAATCCTTTTTCACCCTCTTGGTGAAGGCAGAAAACCCGGAATCCTTTTATTCCCTCCTGGAGTAGGTAGAGAACCTGACAATCCTTTTACTCCCTGCTGGAGTAGGTAAAGAATCTGGATCTGATGCTGATGATTGTCTCCCCAGAGCCACCAAGCAACCAAGAATGAAGAAGGAAGAAGATGATAGAATCCTTGCTTGGAGTAACCTTTGTGAATCCCCTCACAAACTCCCCCTCAAAAGATTCTCTCTCTCTCTACCAAACTCTCCTTCTCCTTCTCTAAGCTCTCTTGGGTTAGAACAACAGCAAAAGATTTTCTTAGTAGCAATTAAGAAAACTTAAATAGGAGGCTTCAAAAATAGCCATAATTTTTAATTTGGTGGCAAAGATCATCCAGGACTATTCAAATATCATCATATCTAATTAATATAAAATAGTCCTTTCAACTAGTACAATCAGCATTACTATATATGATTAGTTCAAGTATTCGAACAAATCATCCTATATGATCTTTTGATCATCCTAGATGACTAGTTCACGAGTGACTATTGATCATCCAGTATGATGGCTGGAAATTAATTATCATCCCATGCAACACACGGTTCATCCAGTACGATGCCTGATGATTAATTATCATCCCTTATAGTAGATGGGTCATCCCGTATGAAATAGATGTATCGTCGAGGATGATTAGTTTAAAAAGTTATAATTTTCATCCTGTATGATGGGTGACGATTAATTATTATATCATACAGTGCTTAGATCATACAGTACGATTGTCTCTTATCATCTTGTATGATTTGATTGATTGATTTAAATATAATTAATCCCCTAATCAAGGGATTATTTTAGGCATGATTGTCATGAATCGTCCTGTATGATAAGAACAAATTTTGATTTCTAAAATCTTGCCTAAATTATGATTGACGATTATTTGTTTCAATCTATATTGATCATCCTATATGATATAAATCATCTAGGATGATTAGTTCAATAAACTTAATAATCAGGGATGCCCTAATTAGGGTTTTCATTTTTTAACTGATTGTCTAGGATGATTTAGAATCATCCTTTACGATATAATCAAAAAATAGAAAACTCTCTAACTCACCAAATTTCTTCCCTTGAGTGTGTTTGTGCAAGGTTACCTAGCTTCAGGATCTATCACAGTATTTTTAACTCAAGAAAAGGTGAAACATGTATTGGAATAGAAATTACAGACTGACTCAATTCTAGTCTACCTGATCTTAAGCTGATTGACATTCTAAGTAAACCTGTGGATCTGAAAGGTTAGTGAGCAAGGTAAATAAAATAGATATGTAAGAATAAAAGTAGCAAAGAAACAGTAATATTTGTTATTATCAAAATCATTGTACTTGGCCCAGATTTGTAACAATCTCCCCTTTTTTTTATGATGACAAATATTGTTGTAAAAAATTTCAAAGCCAAAAAAAATTTTGTTTTTATTATTTTATTATTATTATTTATTTTCTTTTTTAAATTAGACATAAAAAATAAAATAGAAATAGAATAAATTAAATTTCACTAAAATATAAACAAACGACATATTAAGCAACAAACAAAGTAACCAACACACTACTCCCCTTTTGACATCACAAAAAGGAGGAAGAAAGAAAAATACTAAAATAAAATAAAGTATAAAAACAAAGTCCAGTACACACACAGAAATAAAAAACACTAACAAATTAGAAAGAAGAACTCTGATCAGGTGGAGGTGGTGGTGGCTGAAAGTATCAGAAAAGAGAGGCAAACTGCTCGCCAATCATTTTTTTATCAATCAATCTCGAGTAAATGATAAATTTCCCCTAATTTTTAGATTTAAAAACTAATAAAAATAAAATGATTTGCTGAAATCCAAAAAAAGTTAAAAAAATGATTTTATAAGCCCTACCTCGTACACCTTACAGATTAAAATTTCTTTTAAACAAAAATCTAATTCAGAAATAAGAAATTAGATAAAAAAAGTGATCCTATCAAACTTTATTTTAAAAAAATATCTGATAGAATAATATTGCAAAGTAATCAATCAAAATCATGATTTTCATAAATTAAGTGTTTGAATATATCAAGTGGCATATGAATTCTTCTAAGATTTAAAAATTTGAAAGAGAAGGAAGCTTATTTCTTTGTAGGCTCATTTTGTGTCTCTTTTTTAGTTATTTGGCACACTTTACTCATCTTTTAATTTTTGATATACTTTGTGTATCCAATAATTAATTGGCGAACATTGTGCATCTTTTTAGTGTTGGGCTCATTTTATGCCTTTTTCATTTCTTTTACGAGCTTACTTCCTTTCATAACCTCTAAAGACTCTCAGTTATGATATTATCTTCCAGATATAAGAGAAGAAAAAACTCACTCTCTAATATAAGAAAGAGTAAATCACAAAATAGAATCATACTCATATGATAAATACAACCACCTAATTAAGAAAACATAAAAGTGATTCAATGATTTGGAACACTAGTCATATGAGATAGATTACTGTAGGAAGATAAAATAGATCTCTATTTTAAAGTCCAACTTTTTAATTTTGAAACAAATTTTGATTCAAAAAGAAAAGATATACCATAAAAGAAGTTTTGAGGAAGAGAAACAATCATCAATGCTTCTTCCTTTAATTGTTTTAAATGAGTCAATCACCGCTTGCAAGCTTCTAAACAAAAAATAAGATAAAAATCTTATTTAAATAGCAAGTTCATCAGCAGAAGTGAGCAGTGATATGATTTTTAAAATACTGAAAAAAAATATCATGAAATAAAAAATATAAAACACAAACACATAAAAAGAAATAAACAAATAAATCAAATAAAATACTAAGAGCAAAAACATAAACAAACAGCATCATTTTCAAGCATAAATATCTATCACACCTTATCTAGTTCTTAAGGTGCTAAATGTTTTAAAGGCCACTGATTTTATGAAGACATATGCTAGTTGGTTTTCAGTGGCTACATGGTGTAGCTCTATGTCTCATTTGGTAATATGGTCCCTAATGAAGTGGTACCTGATGTCGATATGTTTGGTCATGGAGTGTTGGATTAGATTCTTTGAAATACAGATGGCACTAATGTTATCACATAAGACTGGAATTATGCCGATAAGAAGTCCTAAATCTAGAATTTGTTGCTTTAACCAAAGGGCCTGGGCCACATAACTTCCTAAGATGATGTACTTAGCTTCAGTAGTGGACAAGGCAACTGAGTTCCATTTTCTACTAGACCAGGAGACTAAGGATTATCCTCTAAATTGATATATCCCTGAAGTGCTTTTCCTATCAACTCGGCATCATGCAAAATCTAAATCAGAATATCCTATGATTTCAAAAGAGGTGTTATTCCTAGGATACTAAATTCCTAAGTCTTGGGTCCCTAAGAGATATCTAAGGATTCTCTTAACAGTAATTAGGTGGGACTCCTTTGGATCAACCTAATATCTAACACAGAGATAAACACTAAACATAATATCAAGTTTATTAGCAGTCATGTAAAGAAGTGATCTAATTATTCCTCTTTATTTCTTTTAATTAATAGATTTTTTATTTGAATCCTTATCTAATTGAATAGTGGTACTCATGGGAGTGTTGATTGGCTTGGCTTTATTCATCTCATACTTCTTAAGGATGTCCTCAATGTATTTTGACTAGCTAAGAAAAGTTCCATCATCCTTCTGCCTTATACTAAATCCAAAAAAGAAAGTCATTTCTCCCATCATACTCATTTCAAACTCTTTACTCGTTATTTTTAAAAATTCATCACACCATTTTTCATCAGAAGATCCAAACAGAATATCATTAACATATATTTGGATAATCAGTAATTCATCTCCTACCATTTTTAGAAATAGGGTGGTGTATATGCTCCCCTTAATAAAGGTTCTTTCTAGTAGGAATATGCTAAGTCTTTCATGTCATGCCCTGGGTACTTATGTTAGTCCATATAAAGCCTTTTTTAATTTGAACACATGATTAGGAAATTATGAATTTTTAAAGCCTGGAGGCTGTTCAACATACATATCTTCTTTTATCACCCCATTCAGAAAAGCACTCTTATTATCCATTTGAAATAGTTTGAATCCCTTAAAATAGGAAAAGGACAATAGCACCCTAGTGGCTTCTAATCTAGCTATAGGGGCAAAGGTCTCTTTAAAATCAATCCCTTCAATCTGATTATACCCTTTAGCCATTAATCTTACTTTATTTCTCGCCATTATACCTGAATCATTCATTTTGTTTTTGAAAATCTATTTAGTTCCAAAAACACTCTGGTCCTTAGGTCTTCCAACTAGCTCCCGAACATCATTCCTTACAAATTGATTCAACCCTTCCTACATGGCTAGGATCTAGAATTCATTAAATAAGGCTTGATTTAGGTTGGTGGGTTCAAACATTAAAATGAAGGCAGAGTGATTTACTTCTTTTCTAAGTCCATGCCTAGTTCTAACACCTTCAGATGGGTCTCCTAAGATTAGTTCTTTAGGATGACTTGAAGAATTTCTCCATTATCTAGGCAGTAAAATTTTAGGTTTTACCATTTCCTCTAGATTTATAGATTCTACTCCTGGGTGACTTCTACAACTTCTTCTTCTTCTTCCCTAGACCCTCCAAAATTATTAGATTCATCAAACATAATATGAGTGGTCTCCTCAACTACTAGTATTCTTTTATTGAAGACTCTATAGGATTTTCCAACACTTGAGTAACCTAGGAACACTCCTTCATCAGATTTATTTTGGGTTAAAATTTCCTAGTTGAGACTTCATATTATTCAGAATGAACACTTTACATCCAAAGATATAAAGGTGAGAGAGGTTGGGTGTCCTACTCTTAAGTATTTCATAGGGTGTCTTATTCAGCTAAGATCTAAGATTAACTCTATTCAAAACATAATAGGCTATATTCACCGTTTCTACCTAAAAATATTTAGGAAGTGAGTATTCAGCTAACATGGCTCTAGCGGCTTCTACTAGGGTACTATTTTTCCTTTTAGCTACCCCATTCTATTGAGGAATCCTAAGAGCTGAAAAATTATGATCTATCCCTTGCTCCTTCCAAAAAGATTCAAATTTTTCATTCTCAAATTCTCCACTATGATCACTATAAATGGTTAAGATTTTACAACCTAGTTTTCTCTAAATCCAAGTGAAAATGGATCTAAACTCCTCAAATGATTCACTTTTATGAGATAGAAATCTAACTTAAGTAAACCTCGAATAATCATCAACTATCACATACCCATAGACTTTTCCTCCTAGGCTTGAAGTGCTAACAGGTCCAAAAAGATCCATATGAAGGACTTCTAAGGGTTTGCTAGTATTAATATATTTGATTGAGTGGAAGGAGGATTTGACTTTCTTTCCTAATTGATAGGCATCACACAGGTGGTCCTTAGTGAACACTAGTTTGGGGACACCTCTCACTAAGTTTTTTTGGGTAATCTTTCTAAGGCTTTTCATGCTTGCATGACACAATCTCTTATGTCATAACCATGATTCATAAGCAATTATTTTTAAGCAAAGAGCAGTATCAGCTTTAAATTAATTTAGATCCAGCATATAAATATTGTTGATCTTTTTTTCCTATAAAATAATTTTGTCATTTAAGCTTATAATGCAACTGGTTGGTAGAAATTTAATGCTGAAGCCTTTATCATAGAGCTGGCTGATGCTGAGCAGATTATATTTCAATCCATCTACAAGCAAAATATTTTCAATGATAAAATTTTTTAAATTACCAATTATACTTGAGCCCACCACTCTTCTAGTGGTGTTATCTCTATGTATCACCTTGCCTCCTACCTTGGCCTCCAGCAATATGAATTGATTTGCATCTCTAGTCATATGCCTTGAACATCCACTGGAAACCTAAATAGATTTGGGTACCACATATTACCCAAATCACCAGGTACCACATGCTCTCATGAGGCCTTTTATAATAGCACATCTACAAAATCATCAAATGTCAGATTTGGGAATCCAAACAGATTTGGGTCCCATGTTATGGAAAGAAGAATAAAATGTATGCATGTTATGTTGTGAATTTTGTAATTTTGGTCTCCACATAAAATGTGTTCTATGGTGAATGGTGTAAGTGTGGGAGATATGTCCTAGTATGCCATAAGAAAAATATCTAACACTAGGAAAAGGGTTTACTAATCTATGTGAGTTATGGTGCATCTTCCTAGGTTTGAATGATACATGTTTTATTGATGGTTTATAAAACTTTTTAAGTAAAGGTGGTGTTTTATTTTGCTCTAATGTAATAATTTTTTCTCTTTGAAACTCATTAGCATTTTCATAGCTTGCCACTTCCCATTTTAATGAATGCTCACTACTATCTAAATTACATGCAAAAGTTTCTAATTCTTTGAAAGCTTTTTCTAAATCAACATACGATATTTTTATTGAATTATGCTCAGTAGTTAAATCAGAATGGTTTTTTATTTAATTCATCAAATTCATCTAATAAAGCCATGTGATTGCTATCCAGAGTGGAGTGATCTTTTCTTAAGCATTCATGCTCTTTCTGTAGAATTAAGAAATTAGATTTGAGGCTTATATGTAACTTTTTAAGCTTCCTATATGAAGAATTCATCTTTTTAGAAATTTTAAATAATTGTTCATAGGTGAGCTCACATACCTCCTCTTGATTAGAGTGATCAAGATTATCATCAGCCATTAAGCATAGGTTTGTTACCTCCTCTTCAATTTCAATTTTAGAGGATTCTGATGTTGAGTCCGTCCAGAGAGCCTTTTAGGTCTTTTGCTTGCTCTTCTTGAACTTATATTTTTCTTCACCCTTCTCTTTACTTGGGTGAGCTTTAAGAGTTGGGAATCAGACTTCAGGTGCACTGGCTTCCTGCATTCAAAATAAATAACATTAGAGAAAACCTTAGTATTTTCATAATTCTTACCCTTGTTCCATTTTTTATGATGCTTTTACTTTTTCCTTAAAATTTTTTGAATTATCTAGTTATTAAAGCAATACCATCAATTTCTGATCCAGAAGTATTAGCGATAGAATCATTGCCTTTAAGGCTACAGTTTTCTCCTTTTTCTTGTCACATTCATCAAGCTGCCTTGGGTTTACTCCTTGCTCGTAAGCAATTAGTGATCCTAGTAAGTTATCAATTGAATAAATATTCAAGTCCTTAGATTCAGTAATGACAGTAATTTTTGCATCAAAGGAAGAAGGTAAACATCTCAAAATCTTATTCACTTTTTCATAGTTTGTGAGTTCTCTTCCTAAGGCATGTAGGGATGTAACAATTTGTATAAATCTAGTATACATTTCAAAAATTGATTCACTAGGTTTAACATCAGAGGAAATCTTAGTATTTTTATAATTCTTACCCTTGTTCCATTTCTGATAAAGCTTTTGCTTTTTCCTTAAAAGCTTTTGAATTGTCTAGTCATCAAAGTAATATCATCAATTTCAAATCCAGAAGTATTAACGTCAGAATCATTAGCCTTTAAGGCTACAATTTTCTCCTTTTTCTTGTCACCTGCATCAAACTGCCTTTGGTTCACTCCTTGCTTGTAAGCAATTAGTGATCTAAGTAAGTTATCAATTGAATAAATATTCAAGTCTTTAGATTCAATAATGATAATAATTTTTGCGCCAAAGGAAGAAGGTAAACATCTCATAATCTTATTCACTTTTTCATAGTGTGTGAGTTCTCTTCCTAAGACATGCAAGGATGTAACAATTTGTGTAAACCTAGTATGCATTTCAAAAATTGATTCACTAGGTTTCATACGAAAGAGTTCATAGTCATAAGCAAAATGTTTAGTCTAGATTATTTAACTTTAGTTGTTCCTTTATAAGTTATACATAATATGTCCCAAAATTTTTTTCGAGTAGTATAAGTAGAGACATGCATGTAATTTTCCCATTTTAAGGCACGAAAGAAATAGTTCAGACATTTGGCATTAAGTTGTGCTAAATCTCTATCATTAGTAGTCCATTCAAAAAAAAAAAGAATTTTAGTTTTTATGCCATCAACAAGATGAAAATGTATAATATATCCTTCCTGAACTAGCATCCACATGCGATAATCAATTGGTTGTAAAAAGGCAGACATACGAGTTTTCCAAAAATCTAAAAGAATATTATCAAATAGAGGTGGTCAAGTAATTGAATAGCCTTTCGCAGTGTTACGATTACTAAAGTTAGCCATTGATCAAAATTTAAAAGTTTTCTAAAACTTAATTTATGAATATGGCTTAGATACCACTTAAAAGTTCATAAGAGTTATGAAACCCAGTAGAACTAGCCTGTGGCTAACCAAGAGGGGGGTGAATTGGTGTTTTAAAAAATCTTAACAAAAAAAAAATCATTTTTATCTTTTTAAATATTTTAAAACTAAATAATATTAAGCGGAACCAGATACCAAAATCAGAGATTTTAACCATGGAATAAATCACAGACAAATGAAAAAATAAAATGCAAAAAAGTAATAAGAAAGAGCACGCCAAATTTTATAGTGTTTTGGTCAAATCTGACCTACGTCCACTCCTCAGAACCTCCCGTTCCAGGTATTACACTAATCAGCTAGTGTCTATTCCTTTCCCCCCACAATAAGGCGTAGAAGCCCTTATAAAATCTTTCCACCGACCTAGTGAGATAGAGAATCTTGAATCCTTTTTCACCCTATTGGTGAAGGTAGAGAATCCGAAATCCTTTTACTCCCTCCTTGAGTAGGCAGAGAACCTGACAATCCTTTTACTCCCTACTGCAGTAGGCAGAGAACCTGGATCTGATGTTGATAATCATCTCCCTAAAGCCACCAAGGAACTAAGAATGAAGAATAAAGAAGATGATCGAATCCTTGCTTGGAGCAACCTTTATGAATCCCCTCACAAACTCTCCCTCACAAGATCCTCTCTCTCTCTCTCTCTCTCTGTCCCAACCTCTCATTCTCATTCTCTAAGCTCTCTTGGGTTAGAATAGCAGCAAAAGATTTTTATAGAAAAAATTAAGAGAACTTAAATAGGAGGCTTCAAAAATAGCCCTAATTTTTAATTTAATGGTAAATATCATCCAAGATGATTAAAATATCATCCTGTACGTTTAATACAAAATAGTCCTTTCAACTAGTACAATCAACATTACTATATATGATCAGTTTAATATTTGAATAAATCATCCTGTATGATCTTTCTATCATCCTGGATGATTAGTTCACGAGTGACTATTGATCATCCAGTACGATGGCTGGCGATTAATTATCGTCCCATGTAGCACACAGTTCATCCAGTATGATGCCTAATGATTAATTATCGTCCCATGCAACAGATGGGTCATCCCGTACGAAGTAGAGATATCGTCCAGGATGATTAGTTAAAAAGGTTATAGCTTTCATTCTGTATTGTGAGTAACAATTAATTATCATACCATGCAGTGCTTGGATCGTATAGTACAATTATCTCTGATCGTTTTGTATGATTTAATTGATCAATTTAACTATAATTAATCCCTTAGTCAAGGGATTATTTTAAGTATGATTGTCATAAATCATTCAGGACAATATGGATCATCCTATATGATAAGAATAAATTTTGATTTATGAAATCTTGCCTAAATTTTGATTGGCGGCTATTTATTTCAATTTGTACTGATCATCCTATATGATATAAATCATCAAGGATAATTAGTTAAGCAAACTTAATAATCAGGGATATCCTAATTAGGGTTTCTATTTTTAACTGATCATCTAGGATGATTTAGAATCGTCCTATACGATATGATTAAAAAAATAGAAAACTCTCTAACTCACCAAATTTCTCCCCCTAAGTGTGTATGTGCAAGATTACTTAGCTTCAAGATCCATCACAGTACATTTGACTCAAGAAAAGATAAAAGATGCATTGGAATAGAAATTACAGACTGACTTAATTCTAGTCTACCTGATCTTAAGTTGATTGACGTTCCAAGTGAACATGTGGACCTAAAAGGTTAGTGAGCAGGGAAATAGTAATATTTGTTATCATCAAAATCATTATACTTGGCCCAAATTTGCAACATTCTCAACCCTCAAAGCCTTCAACAATATTATACTAGGACAGACTACAAGCTCAGAACACCTTCAATTATTCAAATCCATTAACTCTATAGAGGTATATATCTAACCCTAGGTAGAAACACTTAGAGTAATATAACTCTTCAAAACATGATTATTAAATCGTGGGTTTATTCCCATAAGGTCTCTATTCATTAGCTTTGTCCATGTTTAAAATTTTGTTTGAAATGGTTGAGTGCATCATGAGAACGAGTTCAAAAATAAATTCTGGGGCTCTTTGCAGCCTGGTTCAGGTGTAAAAAATTTCAACCATTAATCTTCTGATTAATGCTTTAAAATTTCATCACATCGCGCTCACTCTGACCTCGTGTATGTGCCTGCTGTTTCGTCCCCTCATTCGGCTCGATCAGAGCCGTTTATTTCAAACAGCGGACCATCCAACGGTCAAAAACCCACTATGACATCGATTAGTGAACCCGCCGCCACGGCATTTGATTAGTTAATGATTGTCGGTGATGCCGGCCAATGATTGGCTACGGTTGAATCTCTCCAATCCTGGCCTGCCATGTATTTTGTCCGCTGCCGACACTGCCATTCTATTTAAAAGGTTTTAAAATTATTTTAAAACTATTTAAAAATCCTAAAAATTTAAGAAAATTATTAAAATTTATTTTAAATTCAAAAATTACATGTTATAAATCATTTTTCTCATAAAATTAAATCCTTTAACTTAAAATTAATAGTAATTTAAAATACTAAATATATTTTGAATTATTTTAAACATTAAATATTAAATATTTTAGATTAATAATTCATAAAAGATAACTTAAATATTTTCAAAATTTAATTAATTTAGTTTAAAATATTTCTCTAATCTTATATATAATATTTATGGATAATATTAATTAAATTTAAGTTATATTTAATATTAATTATAGTTAATTATGTTAAATATATATAGTTAACTATTAACATATTCAAATGTTAATTAAAAGCTCAAGTCTAATAAAAAAAATAAAAATAAAAATAATATTAAAATTAATATTTTAAAAAAATCAAAATATTCTGATTTAAAATGAAAAATTACTTTAAAATCTTAAATATATTTTAAATGATTAAATATTAAGTATTTAGATATCCAATTAATATTCAAATTATATTTAAAATCAATTTTAAATGTTTTAAATAAAAATTAAATTAAATCAAAGTTTTAATTAATGTTTTATATCAGGTTATTTAAGATTTAAAACATTTTAATTTTAAAATGAAATTTAATTTAAAATATTTAAATACTTTGGTTAAGTTTTAAACATTTAGGTATTTAACATCTAATTAATGCTTAATTGAATTAAAATTAAAATAATTTTAAAAATTTTAAAGGAAATCATTTTAAATAATTTTTTTTTTTTTCAGAAAACATTTAAGAATTAATTTAATTTAATTTAAGAATTATTTTAAATACTAATTAATTTTAAATTATATTAAATGTATTTAATTAGCATAAAACTTTTAAAATTCCTAAGAAACTCAACTTAAATCAGAAAATTAAATGTAATATATCAAAATTTTCAAAATTTTAAATATTTTAATATAAAATTTATTTCAAGATTTAAAACATAAGTTATTTTAAATAATTTGAATTATTTAAATACTTTCAATATGTAGTTAACATTTAATTAAACATTAAATTAAATATTTTAAAATTTAAAAATTTATTTTAAATAATATGAGGATCTCTCAATTTTTTTTAAAATTACTTTGATGATATTTTAAGTTTTAAATCTCAAAACTTATGTTTTCATATATAAGTATATATGTATGTATTTATATTTTCAAATTTTATTTTAAAAATATGTATATGTTAAATCTTTGAATGTTGAGAGATCCCATGGAATTTTAAACATAAGATGAGTTTGAATGAATGGATTTGATGGGGATGATTAGTGAATAATTATTCTAATTATTCACTAATCAAATTATTAATTATTCGTATTATCTTCAACTCTTGCATGTGTAGGTTACGCACACATACACCAAGCTTTAGACTCTCCTAGTTCTATGGACTTCAGTGTGATTGTATGTATGTTAATATACTTGTCTAATGGTTAGTAACATTGATTCTAACCTACCTAATCTAATGACACCTTAAGGACAAAAATTAAGGACATATTTAGATAACTTAGATTAATTTTAGAAATTAAAATATATGTCCAATAGATTTCAAAACCTGAACATTCAAATATAGTGACACCTCCAGCCCCCACATTTTTTTCACTGATTTTTGAAATCATTAATCTCTTCAATTAATTAACTTAAGATTAAACCTTTTATTAAGCCTAAAAATTTCTAAAAAATTTAATAAATCAAATTTAAATCTAAAAATTACATATAATACATCAAATTGACCAGAAATCAATCCTTAATCAAAGTAAAATAAAATCCTCTTGGTTTGACTACAATTTCAAACTTAATTTAATTTTAGGTGAAAATTATTATTTAATTAATTTAATTGATTAAAAATTATTTAAAATTCTAAAAAAATTCTCAAACAATTGAGAACATCTCCATATATCATTCCTGACCTTCGGAGGTGATTTCAAGAAGTTTGGAGTTTATTTGGATTCAAATCATAAAAAGCTCTCAAATTAAGTCAATTAAATAATTCTAATAAATACTCCAACTTCAAAAAATAGTAATTAATTCTAGAAAAGTTCAAATTGAGCAAACTCAAATCCATTGAACTCTAATTAAAATTTAATATTTTTTAAAAATGCCGAACCTTCAAAATTTTGTCAAATTCAAAAAGTCAACTTTACAGCCAACCATAGTTTAAATTTAGGTCCAAACTTTAAAAAATTATAATTTTTAGAAAAAAACTCTAAATTAAGCAAACTAATAGTCTAATTACTTATCTTTGTTACGACTCGGGCTCAAGAGTTCCTGTTTTGATGATAACAAACATTATGGCTCACATCTTCTAATATTTGGAATGTATATTTATTTGTGTGTGTACTAACATTTCAGGAACAGCATGCATCAATACAAGAAAGATTCAAGACTCAAGAATGAGTAGAAAAGGCTTTATTGTATTTCTCATTAATGTACTTTTTGATTCCTTGAGTCAAGTCCTGTAATAGTATATGCTTATTTATGACCATGTGTACACATACTTAGGGGGAGTGAGATCCTGTCAAAACCAGAAGTTCAACTTTTGAACAAATCGTACTGGACGATTTCGGATCGTCCAGGACGATCTGTTCATTGAACTAATCGTCCTAGACGATCCAATATGATCTCAAAACCCTAGCCGCCATGATAATTTAGGCAAGGATTTAAGAGTAAAAATTTGTTCTAATCGTCCTGGACGATCTATATATCGTACTGGACTATTTGTGCAAAATTTGTACTGATCGTCCTGGACTATCCTAGGATCGTACGGGACTATCAGGTCAAATTCTGCACATCGTCCTGGACGATCCTGAGATCGTCCTGGACGATTTATGGCGGCAGAATTGAGTTTTTAGGGTTTTCTGATGCCACCTTTTGGAGCACGTCGTCCTGGACGATCCTGCGATCGTCCTGGACGATCTTTGGCGACAGAATTGAGTTTTTAGGGTTTTCTGAAGCCGTCTTTTGGAGCACATCGTCCTGGACGATCCGGCGATCGTCCTGGACAATCTTTGCCGCCAGAACTAATTTGGAAGGGTTTTTGGAGCTCTTTATTTAAGCTTTCTCAAGGCACTTGATATGTGTCTTTGGCAGCCATTGAGGCTTCGTTCTTTTGGAGAAAACTTGAAGAGAGAGCTTGAAAGGGAGAGAGGAAAGGGTGGAGTTTGAGAGGGAGAAGAGCCTGGGAAGGGGGTTTCTCGAGGGAGTGTGAGGGGGTTCACACGGTTGCTCCGGCAAGCTTGCACCTAAGTACCGTCGGATTCAAGGCTTGTCTCGAAGGAAGTTTTGGGAAGAAGAAGTGCTCTTTGGTGTCAAAGGACCTGGCTACTCCGCCGCACCGGGGAAGGTGGAAGTGATTTTGTAAGGGCTTCTCCGCCTAGCTGTGGGGGCTGAAGGAGAGAAAATTTTGGTTTAGTGCAATACTTGGAGGGTGCCTCCGAGGAGTGGACGTAGGTCAGGTTAGACCGAACCACTATAAATCCGGTGTGTTCTTTCTTATTATTTTTCCGCACTTTATTTTGTTGCAATTATCTGCTTGGGTGATATCTGTGATTGATCTTTTTATCGTTGTTTTAATTCGTTTCCGCTACACGTTATAAAAAGATTTTTGTTTTGTTTCAAATATCCAATTCATCCCCCCTCTTGGTTAGCCTCGGGACTAGTTCACTAGGGCTTAACATCCCTTTCGAACTTTCAAGTGGTATCAAAGTGGGATTCAAAATTTAAGTTTAAAAACTTTTGAATTCGATCCATGGCTAATTTTTGTAATCGTAATATTGCGGAAGGATATTCAATCACCCGGCCACCTTTATTTGAAAATATTACTTTTGATTTTTGGAAAATCCGTATGTCTACTTTCTTGAAATCTATTGATTATCGCATGTGGCATATGATTCAAGTTGGTTATTCTGTACCGTCACATATTATAAATGAAATTAAAGTTGATATTCCTTTTTCTGAATGGAGTAGATCAGATCATATCAATGCTCAATTGAATGCTAAATGTTTGAATTATTTTTTTTTGTGCTTTGAATTCTGATGATTATATGTTAATATCTGCATGCACTTCTGGCAAAGAAATTTGGGATAAATTATGCAGTAGATATGAAGGTACTTGTGAAATCAAGCAATCTAGGCTAAATATGTTAATGCATGATTATGAACTTTTTAGCATGAAACCTTATGAAACGATCTTGGACATGTTTACTAGGTTTTCTCAAATTGTGACATCATTACATGCTTTAGGAAAAGAACTTTCAAATTTTGAAAAAGTTAATAAAATCCTATGTTCTCTACTTGCTAAATTTGATGCCAAAGTCATTGCAATTTCTGAATCAAAAAATTTGAACGAATATTCTATTGATAATTTGATTGGCTCACTCATTGCCTACGAGCAAGGTTTGGGTCAAAAGCTTTTGGATGCAGATAAAACGATAGTGCTGAAAACTGAAGACATTGAAAGTGATGAAAGTGAAGAGTTAGCATCAGCAACAAATAAATTGAAAAATCTGCTAAGGCACAAACATCAACATCAAAAGTGGAACAAAGGTAAAAATGGTAAGAATGTAAAGTTTTCTTCTGATGTTATTTGTTTTGGATGTAGGAAGCCTGGACATATGAAAAATCAGTGCCCGAACTTAAGAACCCTTCCTGAAAAGGAAAAGGGTAAAGCTAAGCAAATTCTAATAAGGGCTGACAATGCAAAACGAAAAATGTCCTGGGCAGATCTAGCTTCTGAATCATCTGATCACGAGCAAGCTGATGTAAATTAATGTTCTTTTTGTATGTTTATATTTTTGTTTTTCTATTACTATTGTTTATTCGTTGTGTTTTATGTGTTTTATTATTTTTGTTTTTCCTTTTCAAATTCCTTATGTTGCTTTTTATTGTTTCTCTGATCAAGCACACACATAACACCTCTTATTTTAAAAATTATTTTTTAAAGATCTTGTTTTTTAAAAATGGAAAATTTACCTCTTGTATTTTCTAAATACTATGTTAGTTGTGGTTGATTTTTCTAAAATCAAGTAAAGGAAGAAAACTCATGATTTTGTCTCTCTATCTCATTTCTTTGAATAAGGCTATCTTGCTTTTGAGTCAAAATCTGTTTCAGATTATAAATTGATTTTTGAAATTAAAACTTTTTTCATCTCCCAACATTTTGTCTATCTCGTAGGAATCTTTTGCAAATTATTGAACCAACTTTAAGATTATCTTATTCAGATTGTTCGTCTTTATCATAAGGATAAGGTTTGCTGATTTTAAAGATTTAGAAAGGAGGCAATCAAAAGATGCGCAGTGCGCCAAACTAATTGAAAAGAGGCACAAAATCAGCCCAAAATTGAAAAGATACGAAATTGCCAAATTGAATACACAAAGTGTATCAAAAATCAAAAGATGCGCAATGCGCCAAACAAATTGAAAAAGAGGCACAAAATTAGCCCATAAAAGCTGCTTCCATTCTTGTAAATCTCTAAAGTTTTGAAAACTCTTATGACTTTTTGATAGATTCGTTACTTGAGTTTGAAAATCAAGATTTTCTGATTCATTACTTTGCATTAATCTTCTATTAGATGTATTTTATGAAAGGAGTTTTGAAGAAGTTTTATTTCCTTATCTAATTTGTTCCTTGATTTAGATATTGGCTTAAAAAGTTTTTTCGCCTTTTTAAAACCTGAGTTTGGATTTACATTTTCTGATTTTCTAACCTTTCTGAGTTCAAAGAGATTAATTCATGTCTTACTAAGTTTTAGGAGAACCTCAAGAGGTGACTTTCCAAATTTTTGCTCCTCCTCTTTTTGATAATGTCAAAGGGGGAGAACGTACTGTTGTATTTGTAATGTTTTTTACGTACTATTGTATTTGTGATATTTGTTTTTGTGTTGTTTGTTTTACATCATATTGTTGTTGTAGTTATTTCAAAAATTAAAAAAAAAAAGAAGAAAGTATTCCTCCCTATTTTTAAAAGACTTTTTCTTAGTGACGGGGAGATTAGGAGAAAATATCTTTTTGTAAATTCAACCAGTAATGTTTGCCATCATCAAAAAGGGGGAGATTGTTACGACTCGGGCTCAAGAGTTCCTGTTTTGATGATAACAAACATTATGGCTCACATCTTCTAATATTTGGAATGTATATTTATTTGTGTGTGTACTAACATTTCAGGAACAACATGCATCAATACAAGAAAGATTCAAGACTCAAGAATGAGTAGAAAAGGCTTTATTGTATTTCTCATTAATGTACTTTTTGATTCCTTGAGTCAAGTCCTGTAATAGTATATGCTTATTTATGACCATGTGTACACATACTTAGGGGGAGTGAGATCCTGTCAAAACCAGAAGTTCAACTTTTGAACAAATCGTACTGGACGATTTCGGATCGTCCGGGACGATCTGTTCATTGAACTAATCGTCCTGGACGATCCAATATGATCTCAAAACCCTAGCCGCCATGATAATTTAGGCAAGGATTTAAGAGTAAAAATTTGTTCTAATCATCCTGGACGATCTATATATCGTACTGGACGATTTGTGCAAAATTTGTACTGATCGTCCTGGACTATCCCAGGATCGTACGGGACTATCAGGTCAAATTCTGCACATCGTCCTGGACGATCCTGAGATCGTCCTGGACGATTTATGGCGGCAGAATTGAGTTTTTAGGGTTTTCTGAAGCCACCTTTTGGAGCACATCGTCCTGGACGATCCTGCGATCGTCCTGGACGATCTTTGGCGACAGAATTGAGTTTTTAGGGTTTTCTGAAGCCGTCTTTTGGAGCACATCGTCCTGGACGATCCGGCGATCGTCCTGGATGATCTTTGCTGCCAGAACTAATTTGGAAGGGTTTTTGGAGCTCTTTATTTAAGCTTTCTCAAGGCACTTGATATGTGTCTTTGGCAGCCATTGAGGCTTCGTTCTTTTGGAGAAAACTTGAAGAGAGAGCTTGAAAGGGAGAGAGGAAAGGGTGGAGTTTGAGAGGGAGAAGAGCCTGGGAAGGGGGTTTCTCGAGGGAGTGTGAGGGGGTTCACACGGTTGCTCCGGCAGGCTTGCACCTAAGTACCGTCGGATTCAAGGCTTGTCTTGAAGGAAGTTTTGGGAAGAAGAAGTGCTCTTTGGTGTCAAAGGACCCGGCTACTCCGCCGCACCGGGGAAGGTGGAAGTGATTTTGTAAGGGCTTCTCCGCCTAGCTGTGGGGGCTGAAGGAGAGACACTTTTGGTTTAGTGCAATACTTGGAGGGTGCCTCCGAGGAGTGGACGTAGGTCAGGTTAGACCGAACCACTATAAATCCGGTGTGTTCTTTCTTATTATTTTTCCGCACTTTATTTTGTTGCAATTATCTGCTTGGGTGATATCTGTGATTGATCTTTTTATCGTTGTTTTAATTCGTTTCCGCTGCACGTTATAAAAAGATTTTTGTTTTGTTTCAAATATCCAATTCACCCCCCCTCTTGGTTAGCCTCGGGACTAGTTCACTAGGGCTTAACATCCCTTTCGAACTTTTAATCTTAAGATCTAATATTTATAAAAAATCTAAAACATTCAAAATTAATTTTAATTTAAAAAGTTAATTTTTAGACTGTTAATTAATGTGATTAATTAATTTTGAATAATTCCAAATCCAATAATTTGTTAAAATTCTAGAAAACATCAATTTGATTAATAAAAATACTTAACCAACATTTTAATATATAACAATCACTCCAAAGATGAAATTTTTAGGATGGACTACTCCGGGCTACGAGGCTACTTGTCCTAAGGAGGCCTAGTTCCTCAAGCCTGGTGGCATGATGCCACGAATGAATTCAATAGAGTGTGAAATTTTAAATCAAATTATTTTTAATTATTTAATTAAACTAAAATCTTTAATTCAACTAAGGTTTTTAGGATAGACTACTCCGGGTTGCGGGGCAACATGTCCTAAGAAGGTCTGGTTCCTCGAACCTGGTGGCATAATGTCACGAATTGGTTGATAAGAAAATATAAATTAACTTAACCTTTAAAACTAGCCCATAATCCAGTTAACTAAAATTTTTTAACCCTTTAATATTTAACTAATTAAACTCATTTAATCAATTAATCTTTAAAATATATCCTAAGTTAAGCTTTAACATATTGATCCCTAACTTCAAACATAAATCTTTCCTTTGATCTTTAACAAACCCAAACATTAGAAAACTTTAGTAAATAACATAATTTAGGATCTACCCCAGCCACACAACCTCTTACACTCACTTTAGATGGTTTGCTAGGATAACTAACTCTAGTCTAGGTTAGGTCGATGTTTACTTTACTACTATGTGTTAGGTTTTCTGAGATTTCATTGCATGTTGTGATTGAAATATTTAATGTGAGTGTTTATTTACTTTTACTATACTCTGTGAATTGATGTGATGGGTGATAGTTTACCCCTAGGTTAGGATCATTATGGTTGCTCAATGAGTTTTTTACAGGTGTTTATGCTCATGCTAGGTAATAAAAGAGGGCTAAAATATTTAATAATTATATAAATGCTACAGGTGCTTCAGCTTGTTTAGCCCCTAAATAAATAAGAGCATGGCCAAGCGTGATTGGTTTGAGTATTTAATTTCATTATATATAACTACTTGGCATTGATTTAATATTTAAATACTTAGGATAACCTTACAAGAGAGTCTAGATTTTTCTTTATAGTGTCAATGTAATTTATTTGAAGTTAAGAGTTGTGAAAGACTCTTTGAGTTTGAGATACTTAGACCCAAAATTGAGTTCCAAAGAGGAAATGATGAAAGTTTGTGAGGGTTATTAAACTCTAAAGAACTAGTCCCGAGGCTAACCAAGAGGGGGGGTGAATTGATTATTTTAAAATTTCTTTAATAAAATGAGAAATCTAAAACCTCATGATGCTAAAGCAGCTTAGTTTCACAATAACAACAATTTTAGAGATTTCAATTAAAGAATAATTAATAGAAAAATGCAAAAATTAAATGCAGAAAAAATAATCAGAAAGAACACACCAGATTTATAGTGGTTCGATGAACTTGACCTATGTCCACTCCGCAAAAACCTCCTTTTTAGGTATTGCACTAAAATTAGTGTCTCTCATTTTGGTCCTACAGTAAGGGGGAGAAGCTCTTACAAAATCTTTCCATCAACCCGGTGAGGCAGAGTACCTTTAATCCTTTTACTCCCTCTTAGAGTAGGTAGAGAACCTAGAAATCCTTTTACTCTCTCCTGGAGTAGGCAGAGAACCTTGAAATCCTTTTACTCCCTCCTAGAGTAGGCAGAGAATCTTACTTGGATCAACCTTTGTAATCCCTCATAACTCCCCCTCATAAGGATTTCTCTCTCTCCTAAGCTCTTTCTCTCTTCCTTCTCTAGCTCTCTCAGAAGACTAAAGAGCAAAAGATTTACTCAAGGGTTAATACAATTACTTAAATAGGGAGCCTTCAAAAGAAGCCCTAATTTTCAATTATGCGTTACTGATCGTTCAGTACAATCCTTATATCATCCAGTATAATTAGTACAAAATAGCACTTTCAGCCTGTACAAATTACACTGCCCTATATAATTGGTTCAAGAGAAATAGGCTGATCGTCCCGGATGATTTGAATATCATCATGGATGATTAGTTTGAATCTATTGAACTTTATCTAGTACGATACCCGGTGATGCCTAATCATCCCATGTACCTCTCTATCGTCTAGGATGAAAGAGGACCGTCATCTTGGATGATTAGTTGAAAAATTATAATATTCATCTATTACGATAGGTGGCGATCCCTTATCATCCCATGCATGTTCTTTTTCATCCAGGACGATTATCACAGATTTAACTATATGATCGCACCGAATTAAGTTTTACCATAATTGTTCTCCAAATCACAGGATTAATTGAGGCATCATTATTCTTAATTGTCAAGGATAACATGCATTGTTCTATATGATTAGTACAAAATTTGAAAATTAAAATATTGCCTAAATTGTGATTGACGGCTATTTTTCACAATTTGAATGTATCGTCCTAGACGATATAGATCTTCCAGTATGATTAATTTAATCATTCTTAATCAATTAGGATGCCCTAATTAAGATTTTTATTTTTAACTGATCGTCCAGGATGATATAAATCATCTTGTACGATTACGTCAAAAAACTAGATAATTTCTCTAACTCACCAACTCACTCCCTTAAGTGTGTGTGTGCAAGGTTACTTAGCTTGGGATCCACTAGATACATAAACGGACTCAAGAAAGGTAAAAAGTATATTAAAATTAAAATTGCAGACAGACTCAACCCTAGTCTCCCCGATCTTGAGCTGATTTGTATTGTAGGTGAACTTGTGGACCTGAAAGGTTAGTAAATATGGCAAAAAAAATAGATATGCAGTAATATTAATAGAAAAGAAATAATAATATTTGTTATCATCAAAATCACAGTACGCATACCCAAATTTGTAACAATCTCCCACTTTTTAATGATGGCAAACATTATTGTTAAAAATTTCAAAGTAAGGAAAATTTTTTATTTTTCTTTTTTTTTTATTTAAAGAAAAAATGAGACATATATAAAAAAATGGGAATATAAATAGAGCAAGGTAAATTTTACTAAAATAAGGAAAACAACACACTACTCCCCCTTTTGACATCACAAAAAGGAGGAAAAAGGAAAACACTAAACAAAATAAGGTACAGAAAAGAACATCAGTACAAACACAGAAACAAAAGCATTGAGCAAACTAAAAAAAGAGGAATCATGAATAGGTGGACGTGGTGGTGGTGGTGGCTGAAAGTATTGGTGAAGAGAGGCAAATTGCTAGCCAAATCAGGCCATATCCTGATAATGTTGTTGCTGCTGTTGGGCTATATAGGCATCAAAGTGAGCAGACTCCTGGGTATGCTATAGCTCCTACGTCTACGTAGGAGTCAAACCTAGCCTCCCACTGGTCAAACCTCCCAACCAGCTGATCTATCTAGGACTACTGGTAGATAGGAATAGGTGCTAAACCTTTCTCGTATTCTTCTGCTTCTCAGTTGCCAGCCTAGCGGCGAGAGGTACTTTGAATGACATGGAAGGAAATATTAAAATAGAAGACTGGGAACTGATCAGGTGGTGTAGAAAATTGGAAGTTGTACTTGGATTCTATGATAAATGCTATGATGTGTCCTAAGGCAAATTGGGTATTCTCTTATATTTGGGATCTCTAATACATGTCAGATTAGAAAGATAACGAATTAAAAGATCAGCTGCATTAAAGTCTATTTCAGTCATTATGAAGTAAGTTGTAAGAGAAAGAATAGGAGTGATATTATTTCGATCACCAGCTTTAGGAATGATAGAATTTCTAAGTATATGCTGGATGATGAGAGTATCCTGAACTAGAGTGCTAACCTGGGCAACGTGAAAGTTACTATTGGATCCTCTAAAGGTGGTGTTGATAGGGGTCCAAGTAAACTCGAGATTTGTGCTAAAATATGGACTTTTTCAACAGTAGTGGATAGATGTAGAAAATCATGAAGGTCTTGGTAGGTGATTTCTACTGGTCACCTATTGACATATGATTGGAGGACAGTACATTCATTATTTATTCACAGGCTAGCAAAGAACTCAAAGAATAGTTCATAATAGAAGGATAAGCAAGAGTAAGAATGAAGTTTAGAGTGGTATGAGCGAATAGAGGTAGTACTTGAAAGTGGAGTTCCTCCTTATTGATGATTTTGGAGGGTGTGATTTCAGCATCCTTATATCTACTGTAGGCATCATCATGAGCTGCCTCAACAAATCTTGGATCAACTTGAAGCCGGAAGAAACTTCCAACAATTTGTTATGATCTCTTGCCTCCAGCCATTACAAAGGTTTAGATTTTAAAGAAGACGGAATAAGTATTATAGAATTGGAGTGAAGAAGACTATGGAGTTGGGCTATTTATATAGAATAGGCAGGATCATCCAGGATGATAGTGAGATCATCCAGGATGATAAGGTGCAAATAATTCATCCAGACAATTGGTCAAAAACGTTAGTCATATCATCCAGGATAGTGCGATATCTTACTTGAAAATTAGACACAAGCGATCATCCCGAGGAGTCATCTTATATGATTGTTGACTAAACTGATCGCACAGGATGAACATGTGGATCATCCTAGATGATTTATAATAATGGTTTGGCACAACTGTATTTAAATCATCCAATTATTTCTTCCATATGGATCATACAGTATGAAATGAGAATCGTTCAGTACGATCACCAAAAATCGATTCAAATCAGCTATTAGATGTGTAGTGATTGGTGATTGGAACTTATGTTAAGAGCATAAAGGAAGATGTGGATCGTCCTACACGATGTGAGTAAAACTGAAAATTTCCAGAGAAAGAATGGGATGATCAGGAGGATTCCAAAACAAGAATAAAAATACTAAAATCATAAAAAAAACACAAAAATCAAACAAAAACCAATCATAAATCAAAATAAAAAAAACATTTTTTTAATCAATCAACTCTAGTAAATAATAAATTTCCCTTGTGAGTGGATTAAAAAGCAATATGAAATGAATTAACAATACTGAAATCCAGAAAGGGTAGAAAACGGATCTTATTAACCCTAGCTCAGACTCCTTATAGGTTAGAAATGTTTTTAAACTAAAATCTAATTCAAAAAAGAAATCAGATAAGAAAAGTGATTTGTTCAAACTTTGTATAAAAAAATATCTGATGGAATAATATTACAAGTAATTAACCAAAATTATGATTTCAAAATTCAAGTGTTTGAAGATATCAAGTGGCACATGAATTCTTCTAAGATTTAAAGATTTTGAAAGAGAAGGAATCTTATTTCTTTGTGAACTCATTTTTTGCCTCCTTTTTAGTTATCTGGCGCACTTTAGGCATCTTTTAATTTTTGATAAACTTTGGTGTATCTTTCAATTACTTGGCGGTCACTGTGCATCTTTTTAATTTTCTTTTGGGCTCATTTTGTGCCTCTTGTCATTTTTGCAAGCTGGCTTCCTTTCAAGACCTTTAAAGACACTTAGTTGTGAGACTATCTTCCAGATATAAAAGAAGAAAACTCACTCTCTAATATAAGGAAGAATAAACTACAAATTAGAATAACATCTATATGATAAATGCAACAACCTGATTGAGAAAACTTGAAAGTGATTTAATGACTTTGAGCATCATTCATAAGAAATATATTACTGTAAGAAGATAAAATAGATCTCAATTTTAAAGTCCAACTTTTTAATTTGAAATAGATTTTGCTTCATAAAATATTAACCCACAAAAGGAGTCAGAGGAAGGGAGACATCTTCCTTTAACTGATTTAAGGAAGTCAATTACTGCTTATTAATTTTTAAAACCAAAAGTAACACAAAAATGTCATTTAAGAAATTAATATCAACAGTGAGCATTGATCTAATTTTTTTTAAATGCTAAGTGAAAAATAATAGAAAATAAAAATCCAAAAAAAATATACATATAAAGGAACAGATATATAAATAAAACAAAACAAATAAAAAGAATAAAAATAGAAAGCATCAATTTCAAGCATGAATATTTATTACTCCTAATCTAGTTCTTAAGATGCTAAAAGTTTCAAAGGCTAGTAGTTTTGTAAAGATATCAACAAGTTAGTTTTCAATGGCTACATGATGTAGCTCTATCTCTTCTTTAGTAACATGGTCCCTAATGAAGTGGTGCCTTATATCAATGTGTTTGGTCCTGGAGTGTTGGATTGGATTCTTTGAAATACAGATTGCACTAGTGTTATCACATATGGCTGGAATTATGCCTATAGGTAGTCTTAAATACATAATTTATTATTTTAACCAAAGGACTTGGGCCACACAACTTTCTAAGGCTATGTATTCAGCTTCAACAAGGGACAGTGCAACTGAGTTCTATTTTCTACTAGACTAGGAGACTAAGGACTATCCTATGAGTTGACATGTTTCAAAAGTGCTCTTCCTATCAGCTCGTCATCCTATAAAATCTAAATCAAAATATATTATGATTTTAAAGGAGGTGCTATGCCTAGAATACCAGATTTCTAAGTCTTGGGTCCCTAAGAGATATCTAAGAATTTTCTTAACAGCATTTAGGTGGGACTCTTTTGGATCAGCCTGAAATCTAGCACGAAGATAAATACTAAATATAATATCAGGTCTGCTAGCGGTCAAATAAAGAAGTGATCCAATTATTTCTCTGTATTTCTTTTTATCAATAGATTTTCTATTTGAATCCTTATCTAACTGAACAGTGGAACTCATGAGAGTGTTGATTGGCTTGGCTTTATCCATTTCATATTTCTTAAGGATGTTCTCAATGTATTTTGTTTGACTAAGAAAAGTTCCATTATCCTTCTGCCTTATGCTAAATCTAAGAAAGTAGGTCAATTCTCCCATCATACTCATCTCAAATTTCTTACTCATTATTTTTAAAAATTTATCACAAAGGCCTTTATCAGAGCATCCAAATAAAATATTATCAACATAAATTTGGACAATCAGTAATTTATCTCCTACCTTTTTCAGAAATAGGGTGATGTCAATGCTCCCCTTAACAAAAGTTCTTTCTAATAGGAATGTGTTTAGCCTTTCATACCATGCCCTAGGTGCTTATTTTAGTCCATACAAGGCCTTTTTTAATTTGAACACATTATTAGAAAATTGTGAATTTTCAAAGTCTGGGGGTTGTTCAATATACACATCTTCTTTTATTACCCCATTCAGAAAGACACTTTTGAAATCCATTTGATATATTTTGAATACCTTAAAATAAGTAAAGGCTAGTAGCACCCTAATGGCTTCTCATCTTGCTACAAGGGCAAAGGTCTCTTCAAAGCCAATCCCTTCAATTTGGTTATACCACTTAGCCACTAATCTTGCCTTATTCCTTTCCAATACACTAGAATCATTCATTTTATTTTTGAAAATCCATTTAGTTCCAACCACACTCTAGTCCTTAAGTCTTTTAATTAGCTCCCAAACATCATTCCTCTCAAATTGATTTAACTCTTCTTGCATGGCTAGAATCTAGAATTCATCAGATAGGGCTTTATTTAAGTTGGTGGGTTCAGTCATTGAGATGAAGGTAGAGTGATTTACTTCTCTTTTAGGTCTGTCTCATTATAACACCTTTAGACAGGTCTTCTAAGATCAGTTCTTTAGGATGACTTAAAGAATATCTCCATTCTCTAGGCAATAAAATTTTAGATTTTACCCTTTCCTCTAGATTTATAGATTCTACTCCTTGGGTGATTTCTTGAACCTCTTCTTCTTCTACCCTAGACCCTCTAAAATTATCAGATTTATCAAATATAATATGAGTGGTCTCCTATGCTACAAGTGTCCTTTTATTAAAAACTCTATAGGATTTTCTAATATTTGAGTAACCTAGGAACACTCCTTCATCAAAATTTGGGTCAAATTTTTCTAGTTGAGACTTTCCATTATTCAGAATGAACACTTTACATCCAAAGACATGAAGGTGAGAGAAGTTGGGCATCCTACCCTCAAGGATTTCATAAGATGTCTTGTTTAACTTGGATCTAACATTAACCCTATTTAGAACATAACAGGCTGTATTCATCACTTCTGCCCAAAAGTATTTAGGAAATGAGTATTCAGCTAACATGGCTCAAGCGGCTTCTACCTGGGTCTTATTCTTTCTTTCAGCTACCATGTTCTGCAGAGGGGTTCTAGGAGCTAAAAAGTTGGGATCTATCCCTTGTTCCTTATAGAAAGATTCAAATTTTTTATTTTCAAATTCTCCACCATGGTTACTATGAATGGTTATAATTTCATAACCTAGCTTCCTCTGAATCCAAGTGAAAAAAGACTTAAACTCCTCAAATGATTCACTTTTATGTGATAGGAATCTAACCTAAGTGAACCTCAAATAATCATCAACAATCACATACCTAAAGACTTTCCCTTCTAGGCTTGTAGTGCTAACAGGTCTAAAGAGATCCATGAGAAGGACTTCTAAGGTTTACTAGTGACAATATCTTTGATTAAGGGGAAGGAGGATTTAACTTGCTTTCCTAACTAACAGGCATCACACATGTGATCCTTAGTGAACTCTAGTTTGGGAATATCTCTAACTAAGTCTTTTTGGATGATTTTTCTAAAACTTTTCATGCTTGTATGACACAATCTTCTATGTCACAGCCAAGATTCATCAGTAATTATTTTTAAGCAAAATAAAATATCATATTCAATGTTATTTAAATCAAGCATATAGATATTGTTGATCCTTTTTTCCTGCAAAATAATATTATCATTCAAGGTTATTATGCAGTTGGTTGACAGAAATTTTATGTTAAAGCCTTCATCTCAGAGCTGGCTAATACTGAGCAGATTATGTTTCAAGCCATCTACAAGTAAAATATTTTTAATGATAAAATTTTTTGAATTACCAATTATACCTAAGCCCACCACTCTCCTAGTGGTGTTATCTCTAAGTGTCACCTTGCCTCCTGCCCTAGCCTCCAGTGAAATGAATTGATTTGCATCTCCAGTCTTGTGCCTTGAATATCTATTATTCAGGTATCACATGCTCTCATGAGGCCTTTTGTGAGAGCACCCCTATAAAATTATCAGATGTCAGATTTGGGAACCCAAAGAAGTTTGAGTTCCACCTTATGGAATGTGGGATGAATTACATGCATGCTATACTGTGAATTATAGAATTTTGGTCTCCATACTAAATATGTTCTATTGTGAATAGTATAAGTATGGGAGATGAGTCATAGCATGCCACAAGAAAAATATCTAACATTAGAAAAAGGGTTAACTAATCTATATAGGTGACGGTGCCTCTTGTTAGGTTTGAATGCATGCTGTATTGATGGTATATAAAATTTTGTAAGTGAAGGTGGTGTTTTATTTTCATTAAAAGTAGTTAACTTTTCTTGTAGAAATTTGTTTGCATTTTCAAGATTTGAATTATCAAATTTTAATGTATGCTCCCTACTGTCTAATTGAGATGCAAGAGTTTCTAATCAGAATACTTTTTTTAATTCAACATGCGATGATTTCAATGACTCATGTTCAACAGTTAAATCAGAATGCTTCTTGTTTAAAATATTAAATTCATCTAATAAAGCCATGTGATTGCTATCCAGAGTGGAATGATCTTTCCTTAAGCATTCATGCTCTTTCTACAAAATAGAAAAGTCAAATTTAAGGTAGGCATATAACTTTTTAAGCTTCTTATATGCAGAATGAAATCTTTTAGAAATTTGAAATAATTTTCATAGGTAAGCTCACATACCTCTTCTTGATCAGAGTGATCAAGATGATCATCAGCCATTAACCACATGTTCATTACCTCTGCTTTTGCTTCTATTTCAAAGGAGTCTGATGCTGAGTTCGCCCAGAAAGCATTTTGGGTCCTTTGCTTTCCCTTCTTGAACTTAGGTTTTTCTTCACCATTTTCCTTGCTTGGGTGAGCTTTAAGAGTTGGGCAATCAGACTTCAAGTGCCCTGGCTTCCTGCATTCAAAATAAATAACATCAGAGGAAACTTTTGAATTTTTATTATTCTTACCTTTATTCCATTTATGATGATGCTTTTGCTTTTTCCTTAAGAAGCTCTTGAATTACCTAGTTATTAAAGTAATGTCATCATTTTCAGAACCAGAAGAATCAATGTCAGAGTCATTAGTTTTTAAGGCTACAGTTTTCTCCTTTCCTTCTCACCAACATCAAGCTGCATTTGGTTCACTCCTTGCTCGTAAGTAATGAGTGATCCAAGTAAGTTATCAATTAAATAAATATTTAGATCCCTAGATTCAGAAATGGTAGTAATTTCTGCATCAAAAGAAGAAGGTAAACATCTCAGAATCTTGTTAACTTTTTTATAATTTGTGAGTTCTCTTCCTAAGGCATATAGGGATGTAATAATTTGTGTAAACTTAGTATAAATTTCAAAAATAAATTCACAAGATTTCATGCAAAATAATTCATAATTATAAAGTAAAATATTCAGCCTAGATTATTTAACTTCATTTGTACCTTCATATGTTATGCATAGTTTATCCCAAATTTCCTTGTCAGTAGAACAAGTGAAAATATGCATATTATTTTCAAATTTTAAGGCATAAAAAAATAGTTCAAACACTTAGCATTCAGCTGGGCAAAATCTCTATCTTCTAGACTCCATTTAGAAAAAAGAAGTTTAGTTGTTATGTCATTAATTAAATGAGATGGTGCAGAGTAATCTTTCTTAACTAGCATCCACATGCGATAATCAATTAATTATAAAAAGGTTGACATACGAGTTTTCTAAAAATTAAAAGGAATATTATCAAATAGAGGTAGTCGAGTAATTGAATAGCCTTCTGCAATGTTACAATTACCAAAGTTAGCCATAGATCTTAATTCAAAATTTTTCTAAAACTTGATCTTATGAATCACTCTCTGATACCACTTGAAAGTTCATGAGGGTTATTAAACCCTAAAGAACTAGTCCCGAGGCTAACCAAGAGGGGGCTGAATTGGTTATTTTAATAATTCTTTAGCAAAATGAGAAATTTAAAACCCCTTGATGCGAAAATAGCTTAGTTTCACAATAACAATAATTTCAGAGATTTTAATCACAGAATAAATAATAGAAAAATACAGAAATAAGTGTAGAAAAATAATCAAAAAGAACACACCAAATTTATACTGGTTCGATCAACATGATCTACATCCACTCCCAAGAAACCTTCTTTCCAAGTATTGCACTAAAAGTAGTGTCTCTCGTTTTGCCCCCACAGCAAGGCGGAGAAGCCCTTACAAAATCTTTCCACCGACCTAGTGTGGCAGAGTACCTTGAATCCTTTTACTCCCTTCTAGAGTAGGAAGAGAACATAGAAATCCTTTTACTCCCTCCTGGAGTAGGCAGAGAAGCTTGAAATCTTTTTACTCCCTCCTGGAGTAGGCGGAGAACCTGGATATAATGCTGATGAAGATCTTCCCAAAGCCACAAAGGAACCAGACAAGCAGCTTGACAAAGTTGATGAAAATCTTGCTTGAAGCAACCTTTGTGAATCCCTCATAACTCCCCCTCATAAGGATTTCACTCTCTCCTAAGCTCTCTCTCTCTTCCTTCTATAGCTCTCTCTCAAGAAGACTAAACAACAAAAGATTTACTTAAGGGTTAATACAATTGCTTAAATAAGGAGCCACCAAAAGAAGCCCAAATTTTTAATTCTATACTTCTGATCATCTAGTACGATCCTTATATCTTCCTGTATGATTAGTATAAAATAATACTTTCAACCAGTACGAATTATATTGCCCTATATGATTAGTTCAAGAGAAATAGACTGATCATCCCAGACGATTTGAATATCATCCAGGACGATTTAAATATCATCCTAGATGATTAGTTTGAATCTATTGAACTTTGTCTAGTATGATACTCGATGATACCTAATCATCCCATGTACTTCTCTGTCATCTATAACAAAAGGGGACCATCATCCTAGATGATTAGTTGAAAAATTATGGTATTCGTCTGGTATGATAGGTGGTGATCCTTTATCATCCCATACATGTTCTCTGTCATCCAGGACGATCATCACAGATCATCCTATATGATCGTATCGAATTAAGTTTTATCATAATTATTCTCTTAATCACAAGATTAATTTAGGCATGATTATTCTTAATCGTCCAGGATGATATACATTATCCTATATGATTAGTTCATAATTTAAAAATTAAAATATTATCTAAATTATGATTCGCAGCTATTTTTCATAATTTGAACTGATCATCCTGGATGATATAAATCATTAAGTACGATTAGTTTAACCACTCTTAATCAACTAAATTTTCTAATTAGGATTTCTATTTTTAACTGATCATCTAGGATGATATAAATTATGTTGTACGAATAGGTCAAAAAACTAGTTAAATTTCTCTAACTCACCAATTCATTCTTTAGAGTGTGTGTGTGCTTGGGGTCCACCAGATATATGAATTGACTCAAGAAAGGTAAAAAGTACATTAAAATTAAAATTATAGATAGACTGAATCTTAGTCCACCCGATCATGAGCTGATTTGCATTGCAGGTGAACTTGTGGACCTGAAAGGTTAGTAAATATGGCAAACAAAATAGATATTTAGTAATAGTAATAGAAAAGAAATAATAATATTTGTTATTATCAAAATCACAGTACTTTTACCAGATTTGCAACAAAGGACACCTCTTTGAGGGATAGTCCTTTTCCATTTGGAAGCTCAATTTTGGATCACTCTACTACCCAAAATGGGAAGAATAATCTCCCCCATCAGGGGTAGAGTTTTCTTTTCCATTTGGGCACCCACGTGTGATGAATCCAAGGAGCCCGAAGAGAAGAAGACCGAGGAACTAAAGATAGAAGAGTGTCCCAATTAAAGTCTACTTGTGTCTATCTTAGGATTAGAATTCGAGTTTGTGGTTAGTGGTGCCTTATTAGGATTTTTATTTTCAACTGATCGTTCAGGACTATATAAATCATCTTATACTATTAGGTCAAAAAACTAGATAATTTCTCTAACTCACCAACTCACTCCCTTGAGTGTGTGTGTGCAAGGTTACTTAGCTTGGGATCCACTAGATACATAAATTGACTCAAGAAAGATAAAAAGTATATTAAAATTAAAATTACAAACAGACTCAACTCTAGTCTACCCGATCTTTAGCTGATTTGCATTACAGGTGAACTTGTGGACCTGAAAGGTTAGTAAATAGGGCAAACAAAATAGATATGCAGTAATAGTAATAGAAAAGAAATAATAATATTTGTTATCATCAAAATCACAGTACTTATACCCAAATTTGTAACAATCTCCCTCTTTTTAATGATGGCAAACATTATTGTTAAAAATTTCAAAGTAAGGAAATTTTTTTATATTTTTCTTTTTTTATTTAAAGAAAAATGAGACATATATAAAAAATGGGGACAGAAATAGAGCAATGTAAATTTTACTAAAATAAGGAAAATAACACACTACTCCCCCTTTTGACATCACAAAAAAAAAGAAAAAGGAAAACACTAAACAAAATAAAGTACAGAAAAAAATATTAGTACAAACACAGAAACAAAAGCACTAAGCAAACTAAAAAAAAGAGGAATCATGAATAGGTGGAGGTAGTGGTAGTGGTGGCTAAAAGTATTGGTGAAGAAAGGCAAATTGCTAGCCAAATCAGGCCATATCCTGATAATGCTGTTGCTACTGTTGGGCTATATAGGCATCAAAGTGAGCTGACTCCTGGATATGCTGCTGCTCCTACGTGGCTTCATAGGAGTCAAACCTAGCCTCCCACTGGTCAAACCTCTCAACCAGCTGATCTATCTAGGACTACTGGTGGATAGGAATAGGTACTAGACCTTCCTCATGTTCTTCTGCTTCTCAGTTGCCAGCCTGGCGATGAGAGGCACTTTTAATGACCTGGAAGGAAATATCAAAATAGAAGACTGGGAACTGATATGGTGGTGTAGAAAATTAGAAGTTATGCTTGGATTCTATGAAAAATGCTATGATGTGTCCTAAGGCCAGATTGGTATTCTCTTATAATTGGGATCTCTAATATAGGTCAGATTAGAAAGATAAAGAATTAAAAGGACATCTGCATTTAAGTCTATTTGAGTCATTATGAAGTAAGTTGTAAGAGAAAGAATAGGAGTGATGTTAATTCGATCACCAGCTTTAGGAATGATAGAATTTCTAAGTATATGCTGGATGATGAGAGTATCCTGAACTAGAGTGCTTACCTGGGCAACGTGAAAGTTACTATTAGATCCTATAAAGGTGGTGTTGATAGGGGTCCAATTAAACTCAGGATTTGCAGCTAAAATATGGAATTTTTCACTAGTAGTGGATAGATGTAGAAAATCATGAAGATATTGGTAGGTGATTTCTACTGGTCGTCTATTGACATATGATTGGAGGATAGTACACTCATTATTTATTTGTAGGCTAGCAAAGAACTCAAAGAATATTTCAGAATAGAAGGGATAAGCAAGAGTAAAAATGAAGTTCAGAGTGGTATGAGTGAATAGAGGTAGTACTTGAAAGTGGAGTTCCTCCTGATTGATGATTTTGGAGGGTGTGATTTCGGCATCCTTATATCTACTATAGGCTTCTTCATCAGCTGCCTCAACAAATCTTGGATCAACTTAATGCCGGGAGGAACTTCCAACAATTTGTCATGACCGCTTGCCTCTAGCCATTGCAAACTGATCATACATGATGAACATGTGGATCATCCTACATGATTTGCAATAATGGTTTTGCCCAACTGCATTTAAATCATCCAACTATTTTTGCCATATGGATCATACAGGATGAAATGAGAATCATCCAGTACGATCACCAATAATCGATTCAAATCAGCTGTTAGATATGTAGTGATTGGTGATTGGAACTTATGTTAAGAGCGTAAAGGATGATGTAGATCATCCTAGACGATGTGAGTAATATTGAAAATTTCTAGAGAAAGAATGGGATGATCAGGAGGATTCCAAAACAAGAATAAAAATACTAAAATCATAAAATAACACAGAAATCAAACAAAAACCAATCATAAATCTAATTAAAAAAAACTTTTTTTAATCGATCAACTCTAGTAAATAATAAATTTTCCTTATGAGTGGATTAAAAATTAATAAGAAATGAATTAACAATGTTGAAATCCATAAAGGGTAGAAAACTGATCTTATTAACCCTAGCTCGAACTCCTTATAGGTTAGAAATCTTTTAAAACTAAAATGTAATTCATAAAAAAAATCAGATAAGAAAAGTGATCTGTTCAAACTTTATAGACACTTAGTTGTGAGATTATCTTTTAGATATAAGAGAAGAAAACTCACTCTCTAATATAAGGAAGAATAAACCACAAATTAGAATCATATCTATATGATAAATGCAACAAACTGATTGAGAAAACTTGAAAGTGATTTAATGATTTTGAGCATTATTCATATGAGATAGATTACTGTAAGAATATAAAATAGATCTCAATTTTAAAGTCTAACTTTTCAATTTGAAATAGATTTTTCTTCATAAAATATTAACCCACAAAGGGAGTCAGAGGAAGGGAGATAATCTTCAATCTTTCTTCCTTTAACTGATTTAGGGAAGTCAATAACTGCTTATTAATTTTTAAAACCAAAAGTAACACAAAAATGTCATTTAAGAAATTAATATCAGTAGTGAGCATTGATCTGATTTTTTTTAACACTGAGCAAAAACTAATAGAAAATTAAAAATCCAAAACCAAAATACATATAAAGGAACAGACATATAAATAAAATAAAATAAATAAAAAGAATAAAAATAGAAAGGATTAATTTCAAGCATAAATATCTATTACTCCTAATTTGGTTCTTATGATGCTGAAAGTTTGAAAGGCTAGTGGTTTTGTAAAGATATCAGCAAGTTAGTTTTTAATGGCTACATGATGTAGCTCTATGTCTCCTTTAGTAACATGGTCCCTAATGAAATGGTGTCTTATATCAATGTGTTTGGTCCTGGAGTGTTGGATTAGATTCTTTGAAATACAAATGGCACTAGTGTTATCATATAGGTCTGGAATTATGCCTATAGGTAGTCTTAAATATAGAATTTATTGGTTTAACTAAAGGACTTGGGCCACACAACTTCCTAAGACTATATATTCAGCTTCAATAGTGGACAGTGCAACTGAGTTCTATTTTTTACTAGACCAGGAGACTAAGTATGAGTTGACATGTTTCAAAAGTACTCTTTCTATCAGCTAGGCATCCTACAAAATCTAAATCAGAATATATTATGATTTTAAAGGAGGTGTTATGCCTAGGATACCAGATTTCTAAGTCTTGGGTCCATAAGAGATATCTAAGAATTCTCTTAACAGTATTCAGGTGGGACTCTTTTTTATCAGCCTGAACTCTAGCATAGAGATAAATACTAAACATAATATCAGGTCTGCTAGCAGTCAAGTAAATAAGTGATCTAATTATTCCTCTGTATTTCTTTTCATCAATAGATTTTCTATTTGAATCCATATCTAACTGAATAATAGAACTCATGGGAGTGTTGATTAGCTTAGCTTTATTCATTTTATACTTCTTAAGGATGTCCTTAATGTATTTTGTTTGACTAAGAAAAGTTCCATTATCCTTCTACCTTATGCTAAATCCAAGAAAGTAGGTCAATTCTCCCATCCTACTCATCTCAAATTTCTTACTCATTATTTTAAAAAACTCATCACAAAGGCTTTTATCAGAGGATCCAAATAAAATATCATCCACATAAATTTGGAAAATCCGTAATTCAACTCCTACCTTTTTAAGAAATAAGGTGGTTTTTATGCTCCCCTTAACAAAAGTTCTTTCGAATAAGAATATGCTTAGCCTTTCATATCATGCCCTAGGTGCTTATTTTAGTCCATATAAGGCCTTTTTTAATTTTGAACACATTATTAGGAAATTATGAATTTTTAAAGTCTGGGGGTTGTTCAACATACACATCTTCTTTTATTTCCCCATTCAAAAAGACACTTTTGAAATCCATTTGGTATATTTTGAATCCCTTAAAATAAGCAAACGCTAGTAGCACCCTAATGGTTTCTAATCTAGCTATAGGGGCAAAGGTCTCTTCAAAGTCAATCCCTTCAATTTGGTTATACAACTTAGCCACTAATCTTGCCTTATTCCTCACCAATACACCAGAATCATTCATTTTATTTTTGAAAACCCATTTAGTTCCAACCACACTCTAGTCCTTAAGTCTTTTAACTAGCTCCCAAATAATATTCCTCATAAATAGATTTAACTCTTCTTGCATGGCTAGAATCCATAATTCATCAGATAGGGCTTTATTTAGGTTGGTGGGTTCAGTCATTGAGATGAAGGTGTTTGATTAAAAAAATATAGGTTTTGAAAAAGGTTTAATTTTCTTTGGAAAATATTTAATTTTTGGAATTTAAATTTTATAATCGAATACTTATTATGAATGATATATCACCTCAAAAGGTGAACATTCATTCTCTAACAAGTTCAGATTACAAATCTTGATTTACCCTGATTATCGTAGTCAAACTCAAGGAGAAACAACATATGATCCCAAAGAATCATAATGGAGTTTAATCCAATATTTAACTATAATAATTTAGTAAATAGATTATTAATTTCAAAATCAAAGTTACAATACTAGTATGATATATCTTTCTAAAGAAAGAGAATATCATCCGTTATCGATCATTTGAAAATGACGATAATGATCGTTGACTTTTGAATTTCCTAAAGATAATTAATTGATGTTTTGAAAAAGCTTAATTTTAAAAATCTGGTCTGGGTTTCTAAATCTCCTACGAGCGCAAGCCCTCATAGTTAATTATATCATAGGAAATCAGAAATTTCCTATGAAAACTCTCGATTAAAATAGCGATACGAATTTTATTTAATATTTCAACGTTTGATATCAAAAGAGGTATGGACTGGAATTTTCAAATGGGATTGGTTCAAAATTGAACACTTATTTCTGGAGTCAAAGGAGGAAAAGTATAAGGTATTTTGAGCTTCTGAATTACTTCAGAAACACCTCAAACAATCCTAAGTGTTGGGCTTGAAGTAGATTGAAAGAAATTTTTAATTTGAATGATCAATTTTATTAGAAGGTGGGAATTAGATTCCTGAAAGGTTGAGGTCTTAAGATTGAAGATATGCCTTAGAACCTAAGTCTAAAAATGGGTACTGAAAATCAATGACCCGGATCCTAGCTAATGCAATGCAGTCCTGGACTTACCCCAGCCTGGATTGGGGAGCCAGCTAAACCACCTAAACGCTTTAAAATCATGAGTCAAGTCAATTATGCAAGAGTGGTAGGAACATTGATTAAGATTGGTTTAAAGAATTAGGGTCGATATCTAGAGCAGATCCTAATTGACCCCTTAACATATGTTGGGTTAAATGCTTAAGCTATAAATACAATTAAGATTTAGACTCAATTTTTAATTTGTATCTAATGCAATGCATGCTAATTGACTCGATGAAATGCTTAAATCAATATGTAGCAATTTTAAAATGAGGCTTAAAAATAGATTTTATCCTAGAGATTGCATAACATCCCCTTGGACAGAACTGCACCCTAATAGGTCAGGTGATCTGCCAGAACCCGCAGGCGGGGAGGTGCCTAACACGGATGAGAAAAGTCAATATGAATGTATGAAAAACCCCCGGCGAGTCCGGGCTTACTTCTTAAAAGTGTCAGAGTTACTATCTAAGCCTAAAGTTTTTAAATTTTATTTAAGTAGAAATAGTTTATGACTGTACCCTCACGAGCCTCCGATCGAATTCCAGGCTAAAACAAATATGACATGCGAGATCGCCAAATAAACTATTAAAAACATGCGGGTCCTTAATCGCAATCAACACATCAATCAAATCAATTAAATAATTAAATCAATTAAATAAATATTCAAAATGAAAGTCCATAGGCAAGTGCCTTTTAATAGTATAACCCAGGGTCTGCAGTAAAGTGGTCGGGTACCACTGACTACAACCCAGATTCTACTCCTAAGACTCAAGTGACTTTGAGATTTGAGATTCTTCTCGTTCTTCACTTCTTCGTCTTCTTAGAACTCCTTGGATCGTCGGGTTCAGGATATCCAAATGAAAAGAAACTCCCCCTGAATAGGGGTGTTATTTTTTCTCTTTGGATATTTTAACTTCATCCTAATTTGGATCTCCAAATGGATAAGAACTCTCCCCTAAGGGATGTTCCTTCCTCTTTGGATTCCAAATTGGATGTTTAAACATCTCAATCTCAAAGTACTTTAAACGATTTACAACTCAATTTAAATCAAATTACATTAATTAAAATTAAAAATCTAGACTCGATCCTACAAGGTTTCCTAATAATCAACAATTATATTTACATCCCAAGCAATTAATATATTAAAATTTAAATGCTTAAAACATAGTCACACATGGCCATGCTCTTTTTGATTTAAAGGGGGACTTAAGTAATTTTCTGGAGCACATGTGCAATTTAATATTTATGAATTTGCCCCCTTTTATTTAATGCCATATATGAGCATGGCCACCTGCATAAGATTGAATTAGTACAGATCATTCCTAACCTAGGGGTAGATCTAATGTACAATTAATCACATCACAGAATGCAATAAATAAATAAACAATTACATCAATATCAATTACTTAAATCTAGCAACCAGCATGCAATGAAAATCACGGAAAACCCGGCACACACAAGTAGCAGAAAAATAAACACCGGCCTAGCCTAAGACTAGAGTTGGTTGTCTTAGCAAACCATCTAAAGTGTGTGAGGTAGGCTGTATGGTTTTGATATGTCCTAAATAGGCACTTGATTGAAGTTGCTTAAAGTTCTAGTTGGTTGAAAGGCTTGAGGGAGATTTTAATTGAAGTTTAAGTCTTAATGATTTAAAATTGATTTTGATTGTTTATTGGATACCACCTTTGTTGCATACTGAGGCCATGAAGTTTATTTCACCTTCCTTGGGGCTAACTTAATAGCCTCGTAGGCTTGGGTTACCTAGTGGTACCCGGTATAATTAAGTGCTTTAAGTTTAATTAAGGGTTTGAGAGTTGATAAATTTTATTCAAATTGATTGGTTGCTAGTTTTAAGTTTGAATTAATGTTTTCCAGAATTTTGAATGGTTTGTTGAATTTTGGGATTTTCTCGATTATTTTAATAATTTAATTCAAGAGTCAAAATTTGACTTTTTAATTTAAAGTATTTTCTAGAAATTTAATATTTTATTAAAATATTAGACCTTAATACGATCAGTTAGACAGTAAGTACGCTGCAATTGGATTTTTCTGCATTTTATTATGAAGGTTTGAAGTTTTGACTTGAATTTGAACTAAGTTTGACCAAAAGTTGACTTTTCAAATTTGATTGATTTCTAGAAACTTAATATTTTAATAAATATTATACCTTAAGATGAGTTGTATACCTTTTTTTTGCTCAATTTGGAGTTCATTTGAAGTAGTTATAAATTTTTGAAGTTTTGACAATTATTAAATTTTTAAAATTTATTTAATTAAAGCCCTTTTGGTGATTTGAATCCAAATGACCTCCAAACTACTTGAAATCAACTCCAAAGGTCAGGAATGACCTAAGGAGTGATTATCAAGTGTTTGAAAAGTTTTTGGAATTTTAAATTATTTTTAATTAATTAAATTAATTAAATATTAAATTTCAATTAAAGTTAAATTAAACTTCATTTTGAAGTCCAGTCAAGGGGATTTTTTTTCATTGATTAAGGGTTCAATTCTGGTCAGTTTGAGGTATTATGTGTAATTTTTTTATTTAAACTTGATTTATTAGAATTTCTGGAAATTTAATTGGCTTAATTAAGCTTTGATTTTGATTAGATTAATTAAAGGGCTTAATGATTTTAAAATTCAGTGAGAAAATTTCTATGGGCTGAATATGTCACCAAGTTCATGTGTTTAAAGTTTCAAGTCAATTAGAAGTGTATCCTAATTATTAGAGATTTTCTAAGTTCTCTAAATGAGTCCTTAATTATTCTCCTTAATGATGTCATTAAGTTTAAGAGGCTTGAATCAATGTTTTGACTAACCCTTAAACAAATATATGAAATATACACACAAGCATCACAATACATTCCTAAATCTAGGAGAGCCCTAAGTGTGTGTGTGCACCTACACATGTAAAGATTAATGCTAATTAAATATACTTAATTAGATTAATGAATGATTAGAGCATAATCATTCATTAACATTCCCATATGATTTCTATTCAAATATGTTGATCTATGTTTAAAATTCCAAAGTAGATCTCTCAACCTAAAGGATTTAAATACATATATATTATTTTAAAGTAATTTTAAAATAAATTTATAATATACATGAACTTATATATGTATACACATAGATTTTAAATTTAAAATACTTGAAAAAAATGGTCTGGGTAAGTTAAATATCTAAATGAGAGATCTACTGATCTACTAAGGTCATTTGAAAATAAGTTTTTAATTTTCAAAATAATTAACTTAGTATTTAATTAGATATTAATTAAATACTAAAATAATTAAGTAATTAAAATAATTTAAATTAATCAAGTTTTGATCTCTGAATTTGATTTCAAATTAAAGTGCTTAATTTTTTGAAAATTTTGATATATTATATTTAATTTTCTGATTTAAAATGAATTTATTATAAATTTTTGAAGTTTAAATCAATTAAAAGGAATTTTTAAATAATTTTAAATTAATTAATGACTAAAAATAATTTTAAAATCAGTTAATTTAAAACTTAAGAATTTTCTGAAATTTTAAAATTATATATATATATATATATATATTAATTTTCAAAAGTATTTAAATTATTAATCATTAATTAAATATTAATTAATAATTAGATATTTAGTTAATTGAAATATAAGATATAGTTTGAATTGATTTAATTTCAAAATTAGAATAATTTAAAAATAATTAATTAATTATTGGATATTAATTAATTAAATCCATGAATATTAATTAATTATTTGAATATTAAAATATTATAAATCATTTAAATAATATTAAGTAATCTAATTAGATTTTATTTAAATTTTCAAATATTTTTAAGATTAATATTAAGTTTAAAATTAATTAAGTATTAATTAATTATTTAAATATTTAATTAGAATATTAAATGATATTTAAATATTTCAAATTATTTTAAACTTTTAAAATATTTTAAATGATATTTCAACTTTTCTAATTAAAATTAACATTAATTAAAATGTTAAATCATTTAATATTAATTAAAGTAATAAATTGTTTAATATTAATTAAAATATTAATATATATATATATATATATATTAAAGTGTTAAATCTTTTTAATATTAATTAAAATTAATCAATTATTTAAAATTAATGAAAATATTCAAAATTATATATTAATTAAAGTTTTAAAATTATTCAAAATTAATTAAAGTTAATAATTTATTTAATATTAACTAAAATCTTAAAATTATTTAATATTAATTAAAAATTATAAAGTATTTAATATTAATGAAAATATTAAATAATTTATATATTAATAAAAGTTTAACATCATTTAATATTAATTAAAATAATAAACTATTTAATATTAATTAAAATATTAAATAATTTGATATTAATTAAAACTAATATTTAAATTTTAAAATTGGTTAATTAATTTCAAAACAATTTTATAATATATATATAAATTTAAAATTAATTTCTATTTTTTTTTAAAATAAATAAAAAAAATAAAACGGCGGCGCCGGCACCGGTGGAGTCCACGTGGCGGTCTCCTATTCGCCCACCTAAACTGCGGGGCAATCATTGCCGGTGATTGCGCTGCCAATAATGATTGGGCAATCAATACCGTGGGGACGCGGTATTACTAATCCACATCGGACGTGGATCCGGAACCATCGGATGATCCGCGGTTTAAAACGAGCGGTCCTGATTGCACCGAACCGTAAGCGAAACAGCAAGATCACATACACGGCTGAATAGAACCGCGGAGAGGTGGGATCTGGACCGTTGATCGAATGATCAACGGTCCAGAAAATGTACACCTACACCGGAATGCATAAACGCCCTATACATTATTTTTTGGCTCGTTCTTTCGATCGGGTGCGCCAAATTAATTAAAATTTTAAACCTAGATTATATAGATGTACAGAAATCGTGTGGAATTTGTTTATTAGCTTAAAAATTTCTATTAAAGAAGCTAATTAATGCTAAGTGTTTGAGCTAGGGTTAGAGTTTTTGATGGATTTTACCGATGGATTTGGGACTTTTTGGATCCTCTGAACTTGCAGACTGTCCTCACAAATTTTTGTAGAAGACTCCTCGGCTTGATGACGTTTGGATCGATCTCCACGATCCTTTAAATGGAAAACACCTCGGTTTGCCGTGAAGCTTGCCGCCGGGGAGGTATGACCGGTGGATCTTGGTCTAGAAAGCTTGAAGAACTCTTAGGAAGCTCAGAGAAGCTAAGGGCTAGACTTTGGGAGGCTGGAATGGAGTGAGAGTGTAAGGATGTGAATGAGACCTCCTTAGGAGGTTTTGCCCTATTCAATCCATTCCAGATTGAATGGAGGGCTAAGATTAATTGCATGGACTCTCTGATGGCTGCCAAGTGTCCAGGGGGTTGTTGGGAGCAGGAGGAATCAAGGACAAAGGTACATCCTTGGTGGAAAGGGAGTTTTGTCCTCTAGCAAGCATGTGGAAATGATCCAAACCATTGGATCCTGATCTGAGGGCTGGAGTGAGTCCTGTGAAGGTTCTAGAATGGTTTAAAGCTACTAGAGGGGATTAGGGAAGAGTGGGTTAGGTGTAAGATGGGTTTTGACCATCTTTGACCACTCTAAAACCTTGTTTTGACTGTTTGACCAGTCAAAGCTCCTTAGACTGCTGAGGTGGCAGTAAGAGAAAACCTTGGGTGCTATTGAATGAGTTGGAGAGGGATGGAATGGTTTGGAGTGGGTTTAGAAAAGAATTTGACCACTTAAACACTCTCTTGCCCTCTTGTTGACCAAGTTGACCAGTCAACAGTCAATGGGAAGCTGAGGTGGCAGCCAAGAGAACTTAAGGAACTGGTTAGGTTGATTTGAAAGGGATTCTTAGAGTTAAGGATTTGAAGTTTGAATGGATGAGAGGTATTTTGACCAAATGTGAGAGTTTGACCAAGTCAAATGATGTATGATTTGACTTGGGGTGGATTCAATATAATTCAAAATATTCAATGGAATGATTTTTAAATTTCAACAGGTTTGATTGAATTACATATCTCAACTAGATTCAATTGAATCAAATTTGACCAAGCTTGGGTTTGAGTTGACTTGGTCAATTTGACCATGAAACCCATAATGGATTTAGGGATGTTCAAGACATCCAATGAGGTGGATTTTAGGGTTTAAAGGTCTTGATTTGATCAGATGGGTTAAAATAACCTATTAAACCCTTAAAGATTACTTGAGTCAATCTAGGTTGACTTAGTCAACTGAGTTGACCCAAGGGGTTGGTCAAGGTCTAACAGGTTGAAAATGATAAAAGGGATCTAATGGAGGTGATTTCAGGACTCAAATGAGTCATTTAGATCAAATGACCTATTTAGGCCCTTAATGGACCTAATGGGTCAACTTGGTTGACTTGGTCAACCAGGTTGACCCAGGGTTAGGGATTAGGTCCAACCAGAATGACATTCTGAGTCTACTGGTGGTGGTCTCAAAGTCTGGGGAAGTCATTTGGTCAAAATGACCTGTTTGGGCCCTTAATGGACCTTTCAACCCAGTCAACCAGGTGGGTCCAGGATCTGGGAATGGGTTCAACAGATTTGAAATGACATTTGGAGACCAATGGAGGTGGTCCCAAGGTCTGAGAAGGTCATTTGGTCAAAATGACCTGTTTTGACCCTAAAGGGCCGATTTGGTCAACCTGGTTGACTTGGTCAACCTGGTTGACTTGGTCAACCAGATTGACCCAAGGGTTAGTTTTGGGTTCAATGGTTTGGTTTGACATTTGAAATTTGCTGGAAATGACTGCATTTGATTTGGAGCTCATTTGGTTCAAATGACCATTTACACCCCATAGGGGTATTTTGGTCATTTTGAACCCTAGTCAACTAAGGGTCAAATTGAATCCAACAAAATGCAGTTTATTGCTCAATGAGTCATAATCAAGGGTCTGGAAGTGATTTGGAGCTTTGTAGAAAGCTCCAGGATCAAAATCCACTGGGTGGCAGGTCTACTGGCATAGACTGTAAATATTTAAAGGTTTTACAGCTTTTGGGTTTCAATTCAATTTTTGGGGTTAGAAATCTCAGAATGAGCTCAAATTTTGAGGGTTTCCTCTAGAGACATATCACATCAGTGTGAAATTGATAGATCCTGAATCAGAGGTCATTTGATAGGGTTTTGAATTATTCAAAGATTCACTGGAAATTACTTTCAGGACTAAAACCTTTGGCCTTGGAATTTGATCTGGATTTCTGGTTTTGAGCTGAATTTTGATTTTGAATGATAGGGTTTGAACTATTTAAATTATTTATAATCATTTGGGTGATTGTAGATGATTAGATAGGATTAAAGTCAGGTCAGAGGCTATAATAGCTGGATCTAAATTGTTTAAAGGTTAGGATTGGTCAGGGATTTTAATTGAGTTAAATTCTGGATTGATTTGAGTCTTGAATAGATTGATTTAAAGTCTGGGTTGGTCTGGAGTTTGAATAGATTTGAGGTCTGGATAGATTTAAGATTTTAGAAGAATCCTAAGACCTAAATTGATCTAGGGAAATCCTAGGGTCCAGAGTAGATCCTAGGGACTGAAGTCTAGGAAGATCCTAGAGTCTAGGAAACCCTAATGTCTGGGATCTAGAAGGTTCTTAGGATCTAGAATATATCTTAAAGTCTGGATTCTAGGAAAATCCTAGGGTTTGGGAATCCTAGGATCTAGAGTCTAAAATGATCTCAGGATCTAGGTAGATCTAAGATATATAGTCTATGAGGAATCCTAGGGGCTAAAATAATCCTAAGATTTTAAATGGATCTTAGGAGAATCCTAAGGTCTAGAATACATCCTAGGGTCTAAGAAGATCATATGATCTAGAGTCTGGCAGAATCCTAGGATCTAGAATAGGTCCTAGAGTTCAGGGTCTAGAAGAGTCTTAGGATCTAGAAGAATCCTAGGATCTAGGTTCTAGGAGGATCCTAAGGTTTAGAATGATCCTAAGATCTAAAATCTAAGAAAGATCCTAGGATCTAGGATAGTCTAGAGATTAGATTGATCTGAGATCAGGATTGATTTGAAACTGGATTGATCTAGGATCAGATTGATCATAGAGTCAGGATTGATCCTAAGGATTGGAAAGATCCTAAGGTCTTGATTGGTCCTGCTAACCTCATACAAAATTGAGGTCAACAAATGGACCCCCAATATGTGTAATAGAATGTAGTTCTATTGCACATATTGGTGTTGACTGAATAGAATGGTCAAGTCTGGAGTTTTGATCCTAAGGGAATGAGAAATCTGTCCCTGGGGAATCGGAGTTTGAATAGATACTAGGGTAATGTTAGGAAAAGCGTACTCTACCACTAGTGGGTCTGGTCCTAAGGGAAAGGAAGAATCTATCCCTAAAGGTGAAGGAAGTTTGGGTGATCCTATAGGAAGGAAGAACTCCTAACTATAAAAGGATTGAATTCATATTTGATTCTAAGGAAAATAAAAGTCTAACCTCAGAAGATTGTGTTTAAAATGATACTAGGGTAGTGCTGAGGCAGCGTATTCTACCACTAGTAGATCTAATCCTAAAGGAAAAAAAAATCTACCCCAAAAGGAAAAGAGGGTTTGGATGATCGTATAGGAAGGAATAATTCCTAGCTATACAGGATCGAGTCTAGATTTGATTCTAAGGGAAAGAGAAATCCTAACCTTAGAAAATTGAATTTGAAATGATACTAGGGTAGTGCTGGGGGCAGCGTACTCTACCACTAGTAGATCTAATCCTAAGGGAGGGAAGAAATGCCTAGCCCTAAAGAAAAGAAAGCTTGATTGAGATTGATTCCAAGATGGTGCCATAGAGGACTTATTCCATCACTAGGAAGTCTAATCCCAAGGGAAGGAAGAAGAACCTACCCTAAGGAAGAGAGAACTGGATTTTAAAATTAAACCCAGGACGGTGCCATAAAGGACTTATTCCATCACTGGGGAGTCTAATCCTAAAGGAAGGAGAAAAGCCTAACCTTGAGGAGAAGAGAGTTTGATTTTGGAATTTGAAATTGATTCCAGGACGGTGCCACAGGGGACTTATTCCATCACTGGGGAATCTAATCTTAAGAGAAAGAGAATACTTACTCTGAAGAAAAGAGAACTGGATGATCTCATAGGAAGATAATATTGCTTCCTATAGGAGATCAGACTTAAAGATTTGAATTTTGAAACTAGAATAGTACCTCAGAGGGCGTTATCCATTACTAGTAGATCTAATCCTAAGGAAAGAAAGCACGATGACTTACATCTAACCTTAAGGAAAAGAAGACTGGAGGACCCTGAGGGAAGGAAGCATTGCTTCCCACAGAAGGTCAGATCTGGATTTTAAATCTAGGATGGTGCCACAGAGGGCGTGCTCCACCACTAGAAGATCTAATCCTAAGGATAGAAAGCACGATGACTCACATCTAACCTTAAGGAAAAGGAAACTGGAGGACCCTGAGGGAAGGAAGCATTGCTTCCCACAGAAGGTCGGATCTGAATTTTGAATCTAGGATGGTGCCACAGAGGGCGTGCTCCACCACTAGAAGATCTAATCCTAAGGATAGAAAGCACGATGACTCACATCTAACCTTAAGGAAAAGATGACTGGAAGATCCTGTGAGAAGGAATGATTGCTTCACACAAAATCTGATCTGGATTTTAAATCTAGCATGGTGCCACAGAGGGTGTACTCCACCACTAGAAGATCTAATCCTAAGGATAGAAAGCACGATGACTCACATCTATCCTTAAGGAAAAGATGATTGGAAGATTCTGTGAGAAGGAAGGATTGCTTCACACAGAATCTGATCTGAATTTTAAATCTAGGATGGTGCCACAAAGGGTGTACTCCATCACTAGAAGATCTAATCCTAAAGATAGAAAATACGATGACTCACATCTAACTTTAAGGAAAAGAAAACTGGAAGAAGCTAGGATGGTGCCACGAAGGGCGTACTCCACCACTAGCGGATCTAATCCTAAGGATAAAAAGCATGATGACTCACATCTAACCTTAAGGAAAAGAAAACTGGATGATCCTGTGAGAAGGAAGCATTAGTTCGTAGAAAATAGGGTCTGGAGTGATCGTATGTAAAGGAAACTTGCTTTACATAGAGGATCCGGACTGGATGATCGTATGTGAAGGAAACTTGCTTCACATAGATGATCAAAACTAGATGATCATACATAGAGAAAACTTGCTCTATACAGAGGATCGAGTCTGGATGATCATGTGTGAAGGAAACATGCTTCACACAGAGGATCGAGTCAGGGTGATCGTATATAGAGGAAACTTGCTCTATACAGAGGATCGGGTCTGGATGATCGTATATAGAGGAAACTTGCTCTATACAGAGGATCAGGTCTGGATGATCATATGTAGAGGAAACTTACTCTACACAGAGGATCGAGTCAGGGTGATCGTATATAGAGGAAACTTGCTCTATACAGAGGATCGGGTCAGGGTGATCGTATATAGAGGAAACTTGCTCTATACAGAGGATCGGGTCTGGATGATCGTATATAGAGGAAACTTACTCTATACGGAGGATCGGGTCTGGATGATCATATGTAGAGAAAACTTGCTCTACATAGAGGATTGAGTCAGGGTGATCGTATATAGAGGAAACTTGCTCTATACAGAGGATCGGGTCTGGATGATCGTATATAGAGAAAACTTTCTCTATATAGAGGATCATGTCTGGATGATCGTATATAGAGGAAACTTGATGTATACAGAGGATCGGGTCTGGATGATCGTATATAGAGGAAACTTGCTCTATACAGAGGATCGGGTCTGGATGATCGTATATAGAGGAAACTTGCTCTATACAGAGGATCGAGTCTAGATGATCATGTATAGAAGAAACTTACTCTATATAGAGGATCATATTTTAATTTTGGAACTTGAGATTTAAATGATTTTTGAATTTAATTTGGTTTTAAATTTGAAAGTGTTTGAATTTGAAATTTGATTTGACAAATTTGAATTTGAATAGTTTTAAATCTGGGATGTGTTTTGATTTGAATTTGATTTGTTTGGGTTTGATGTTATTTTGAACTTGATTCAATTTAATTTTAAATTTCAAAGGTTTTGAAATTTGATTTTGAATTTGAAAAACTTGGACAAGATTGAGTTGAATAGATCCAAAATTTGAAAATTTTATTGATTTGAAATTTGAGCTACATCAAGCATAGTATTTTTTCAGGAATCGCCCGTTTACAGGAAGCATTGGGTGATCTCCTTTACAATCCACTAGCTGATACGAGCCTCCTTCGTAGACTGCTTCCACTTCGAAGGGTCCTTCCCAGGTTGGTTCAAACTTTCTCCCGAGCTTTCGGTGGGCTAAGATAGGCCTCCGAAGAACCAAGACCAAGTCGCCTACTCGGAAGGTTCTAGGTCGCACAAACTTATCATGATCTTGAACCATTCTGGCTTTATAGAGTTCTAGATTTTGCTGGGCTTGGAGATAACATTCTTTAAGACCCTCAAGTTCTTCAAGTCGAAGTTGTGCATTTTGTTCTATTGTGATCTGATTCTGGACTACAGTTCTGAGCGAAGTGATTTGAATTTCCAGAGGGAGTACGGCCTCGGACCCATACACTAGTGCAAATAGTGTGGATTGGGTCGGGGTTCGATATATGGTCCTGTAAGCCCACAAAGCTTCCACCAACCACTCATCCCACTGACGCTTATTGTCATCCAGGGTCTTTTTGATGATTTATTCTAGGGTTTTATTGAAGGCCTCAGCCAATCCATTAGCCCGTGGGTAATAGATCATTGAGTATCTCCAATCAATACCGTGGTGACTTGTAAAGTTATTGATTTTTGTAGACTTGAAAGCAGACCCATTATCGGATATGATTTTGCGAGGCACGCCGAATTGATATACGATATGGTCATAAAAGAATTTCATTACATGATGTGATGTTACATTTCTTAGTGGAACTGCTTCTGCCCACTTTAAAAAGTAATCAGTCGCTGCTAAGATGAAGCGATGACCCCTTGAAGAAGGAGGGTCACTTGGCTCGAAGATATCCGTGCCCCAACTTTCGAAGGGCCACGAGGCTATCGTATGATGCAACATATTAGGCGGCTGATGTAAAACCACACCATGAACCTCGCATTGATGACACATTTTGCAATTTTCATGCAATCGTCAATCATCGTAGGCCAGTAGTAGCCAAGTCTTTGATTTTCATTTTCATCTTAGGACCTGATTGATGAGCATCGCACAGTCCAGCATAGACTTCATTAATGATCTTCAGGGCCTCTCGTTTGTCTAAACAACGGAGTCACATCTGATCGAAAGATCGTCGATATAATGTATCATTGACTAGTGCATATGATAGGGCACGTTTCTTGATTTGGTTGGCAAGAGTTCTGTCATGGGGAAGCTTGCCTTCTTACAGATACTTAATTATTTGTTGTCTCCAATCTTCTTCTTCATCAACTGCTGAAGATGTAGAAAGGACCTGGGAGGATTGATTGTTGAGGTACTCCAAGTCTACAGGGGACAGGACTTGACGATCCTGAACTTCTATAGGGATGAAGTCTTCTTCTGGGCAAGCAAATTCCTTTGCAAGCTTTGTTAGGGCATCCGCCGAGGAATTGCTTCCACGAGGAACCCTATACATAGTTACAATAGGAATTTTCTCAAGCAAGTGCATTGTGTATTGGTGATATTTCAGGAGTTTAGGATTCAAGACCTTATAGGTCCCTGCAATCTGGTTGATCACCAGTTGAGAGTCACCATAGATCTTAATCTCTTTAATCTCCATTAGGATTGTAAGTTCCAAACCAGTTATCAAAGCTTCATACTCAGCTTCATTGTTCGTATAAGGTTCTGATAAATGGTAGGAAAAGTGCATCATTCTCTTATCCGGTGTTATGAAAACCAGACCAACTCTGGCTTTTCTAGGAATAGTAGATTGTGGTGTTTTGCCCCGTTAGGAGGATGCTGCACCATCAAAATACATTTCTCAGGTTTGAGTATTGGATTCCTCAAAACTCATGATTTACTCATCAGGTAAATCATCGTTTAGAGGAGATTCTGCCGGTAGCGGGTGTGCCGCAAGGAAGTTGGCAACGACCTGCCCTTTCACAGCACGCAGGGGAATGAAAGTGATTTCAAATTGCAGCAATATCATAGACCAACGAGCCAGACGTCCTGACAATGTGGGCCGGGTCATAAGATATTGCAAGGGATTGACACTGGAAATCAAACTGACCTGATGAGAAAGCATGTAATGTCTTAGTTTTTGTGCTGCAAAGACTAAGGAAAGGCAATGTTTATCAATTACAGGATAGTGAATTTCCGTTGGAAGTAATCTCCGACTCAGGTAGAAGAGAGCATTCTCTTTCCCATCATCATTGATTTGAGCTAGAAGAGCCCCGAGAGATTCGTCAAGGGCTACAGTGTAAAGGATTAAGGGTCTCCCCGGAATGGGGGCTGCCAAAACTAGTGGATTTGTCAGGTATTGTTTGATATTTTTGAAAGCATTTTGATATTTCTCATCCCAAATGAATTTGGCATCCTTTTTAGCCAAGACAAAAAATGGTTGACATCTTTCGGAAAGATTGGAAATGAATCTTCTTATATACGCCAGCCTGCCCAGGACAGATCTCAGTTGAGTGAGACTCTTAGGAGGCGGCATATTTAAGATAGCTTCAATTTTGGCAGGATCAATTTCGATTCCACGGTGCCTGACTACGAAACCTAAGATTTTCCCTGACGTGACGCCGAAAGCGCACTTCAAGGGATTCATTTTAAGGTCGTAGCAGCGCAACGGCTCGAAGACAGTTCTTAAATCATAAAGATGAGCCTCTTTTACTCTACTCTTGACAACTAAATCATCGATGTAACATTCGACTTGATTGTGTATTAAGTCATTAAAGATATGAGTCATGGCCCGCTGACAGGTTGCACCAGCATTTTTAAGGCCAAAGGGCATCACTTTATAACAAAAGATCCCTATATGACTTCTGAATGCAGTGTTTCTCTCATCTTTTGGGGCCATCTTGATTTGATTATAACTAGACGAGCCATCCATAAAGGAGAAAATGACGTGCGAAGAGGCAATGTCCACCATGAGTTCTGGGATTGGCAAAGGAAATTCATCCTTAGGACATGCCTTGTTCAGGTCTCTATAGTCAACATAGACTCGGATTTGACCATTTTTCTTTCGAACTGGCACGACGCTGGCTACCCAAGAAGGATATTGTTCTTCTCGAATAAATCCAGCCTCTGCCAACTTCTTGACTTCAGAAATGACTTGTTGCTTGATCTCCAGATGCATGCGTCGTGGAGCTTGTTTGACAGGAATGGCATCATACCAGATTCCAAGTTTATGGACTGCTACGTGAGTGGACAATCCCGGCATTTTGTCGTATGTCCAAGCAAAGCAATCCTTAAACTCGAATAGAAGTTGAATTAGATCCTTAGACTCATCCTCACTCAACAAAGAACTTATGAAAGTGGGGCGAGCGTCATCCTCCGTTCCAAGGTTGATTTCTTTAAGTTCATCGACTGTTGATTTAATTTCTTCTTCGAATTCAGGGGGTGCATCCCGAACCTGAAGTTCGTCAGAATCATCTAAAATCTCCAAACAAAGTCCATCGAATGAATCAATGACTTCAGTAGGGACATTTTTAAATTCAGGATGACTAGTTATCATTAGACAAAATTCATCATCGTCAAATGATCTAACGGTACTAAAGCCGATACCACTGGTCCAATATTTATTAAATTTTGAATTCCAAAGACTTTCGTGGTATCTAGCCTGACCCTTAGTCTATTGACTCGGAGCAAAACCTTTAGAGATAAGAGATTTAACACCAACAGGAAAGTAGCCAAAAGGTAATTCCATTAATTCATTGAAATTTGCCTCCTCAAGGATTACATCATCTTTATTCCTTGAGGAGGAAGAGCCAGGGAAGAACTTCTTCACTTTTCTTACTTCTCCATCTAAGTTAGGAGCATCTTTAATTACTAACCTTGAGATCCTGTCAGCAGACAGTGGGGTTAAGGTTGTTGCAAATCTGGTTTTGATGATGACAAACATGTTTCCAGTGTGTTTTGCTTGGCTAATCTATTTCAGGCACAAAAGACCGCGAGCCACTCAAGCCAACTCAAGATCGGGTCCAAGTGTGTCAAATGTATGATTTTTCTTTTTTATTGAGTCAATTGTAATGTAACTGATTCCCTAGCTAAGTAACCTTGCACACACACACTCAGGGAGAGAGATTGAGTGAATTAGAGTTTCTGTTCAAATTTTGTTCAGATCGTCCTGGACGATTTCCACATCGTCCTGGACGATCCAGCCAAAACAGAAACACTAATTAGGGCGACTAAGTTAAGAGGGTCTGATTAAGCAGATCGTCCTGGATGATCTCTGGATCGTACGGGACGATATGCCCAAATCAGAAATTCTCAGCCGCCAGATCAAGTTAGGCAAGTTCTTATTTTTAAAAACTTGGTCTGATCGTCCCGGACGATACGTGTATCATCCCGGATGATTCAGTACAATCATGCCTAATTTAATCTGGTAATTAAGGAAAGCAATTTATTTTTGGTGATACGATCATATCGCCTTGGACGATCGCAGGATCGTCCCGAACGATCATGATCATTTAGTGCATTTCAGCTGTACGACCCGAACTCTGTTCAGGATGATTTGGGGCCTTTTTGAACTAATCGTGCAGGACGATGACCCTATCGTCCTGGACGATCAAGTCATTTTTTGGTCGTCCAGCACAGATTTCTCCGGACGACCCGAACTGTTTTCTGGACGATTTTCCTCAATTTGCACTAATCATCCCGGACGATCGCAGGATCGTACGGGACGGTATGAACAATTTTTTCTACTGATCGTCCAAAAGAGCCAGATCATCCAGGCTGAAACAGCTGAATTTGAACTGATCGTACAGGACGATCTATCGATCGTCCTGGATGATCTTGGCCGACTAGTTGAGATTTAGGGCAAATTTTAAGCCCTCCTTTAAAAGAACTTTTTTCAAAAATAAGAAACATCTTTTGCTGCCTTCCTTCCCTGAAAAACCCTAGAGAGAGAGAGAGAGTTGGGAGAGAGAGAAAGAAGATCTTGTGAGGGGGAGTTAGTGAGGGATTCACTAAGGTTGCTCCAAGCACGGATTGGAGTCGTCTTCTCCGCTCGTCGTCTTTCGTCTAGTCAGTGTTCGTCATGGGAGGATCATTCACAAGAAGATCTGGGGTTCTCTGCCCGCTTCAGGTGGAAGCAAAAGGAGTTCGAAGGTTCTCTGCCTGCTTCAGGAGGAAGCGAAAGGAGGTCGGGTTCTCTGCCTCACCGTGTGGTGAAAAGGAGGTGTTTGTACAGGCTTCTCCGCCTTGCTGTGGGAGCAAAAGGAGAGACACTTTTTGTTTAGTGCAATACCCGGAGGGGAGGCTCCGGGGAGTGGACGTAGGTAAAGTTGACCGAACCACTATAAAATCTGGTTTGCTTTTCTGATTCAGTTTTGCACTTTACTTTTCTGATATTAACTGCTTGGGTGAATATCTGTGGTTGATCTTTTCGTTCTTATTTATGTGTTTCCGCTGCTACGTATCAAAAAGATTTTCATTGTTATCGTGAAATTTTTAAATAACCAATTCACCCCCCCTCTTGGTTAGCCTCAGGACTAGTTCACTAGGGCTTAACATCCCTATCGAACCTTCAAGTGGTATCAGAGAGGGATTCAAAATTTAGGTTTAAAAACTTTTGAATTTGATCCATGGCTAACTGTAACAATCGTAATACTGCTGAAGGATATTCTATTACAAGACCACCGTTGTTTGATAATATTCCTTTTAATTTTTGGAAAACACGCATGTCTACTTTTCTGTAATCTATTGATTATCGCATGTGGATGTTAGTTAAGGACGGATACGAACCACCTTTTAGACTGATTAACAATGTGAAAACTGAATTGCCTTTTACTGATTGGACGTTTGATGATCGTGATTTAGCACAGTTAAATGCAAAATGCTTGAACTGTTTCTTTTGTGCTTTAAAATCTGAAGACTATATATGTGTTTCTACTTGTACAACGGGAAAGGAAATCTGGGATAGATTATGCATAACATACGAAGGTACAACTGAAGTCAAACAGTCTAGGTTAAACATCTTGTTACATGATTACAAACTTTTTTGCATGAAACCTAGTGAGACAATTTCAGAAATGTATACAAGGTTCACTCAGATTGTTACCTCTTTGCATGCTCTAGGTAGAGAACTTACTAACTACGAAAGAGTGAACAAAATTCTTAGATGTTTGCCTGCTTCTTATGATGCTAAGATTACTACTATTACTGAATCTAAAGATTTAAATACTTACTCTATTGACAGCTTACTTGGATCACTCATTGCTTACGAGCAAGGGGTGAACCAAAGGCAACTTGATGCAGGTGAACGCAAGAAAGAGAAGACAGTGGCACTAAAGGCCAAAGATTCAGATGCTAGCACTTCCGGGTCTGATAGCGATGATGTTGCCTTAATCACAAGGCAATTTAAAAGCTTTCTAAGGAAGAAACATAAGAACTATCAGAAGTGAAACAAGGGTAAGTCCAATAAAAATTTTAAGGGTTCATCTGAATCTGTTTGTTTTGAATGCAGGAAGCCTGGACACATTAAGGCTGATTGTCCTACACTTAAAGCTCACCCAAGCAAGGAGAAGGGTGAGGAGAAACCAAAGTTCAGAAAGGATAAGAAGCGGATTCAGAAGGCGTTCTGGGCAGACTCTGCATCCGACTCTTCTGAGACTGAAGCTGAAGAGGAGGAAACAAACTTATGTCTGATGGCTGATGATCACCCTGGTCAGTCGGACCCGGAAGAGGTATGTGAGCTGACTTACGACCAATTATTTGAAGTTTCTGAAAGAATTCATACATCGTATAGGAAGCTTAAGAAAACTTATGCTAGTTTAAAATTAGATTACTTAACTTTGTAAAAAGAGCATGATTCTGTAGTTAAAGATCATTCCACACTTGATTCCAATCACATGTCTTTGCTTGATAAATTCGATGAGTTGAATAAAAAATATTCTGATTTAGTTTCTGAGCATGATTCATTGAAACTATGCATGTGGACTTAGAAAGAGCTTTTAAAGAGTTAGATATAATGGCATGTGAAGTAGAAAGTAGCAATGGAACCTTGAAATTTGAAATTGTAAGTTTAAAGAAAGAAAATGAGTTTTTGAAGGTAAAGATCAGTGCTTTTGAAAAGAACAAAACACCGCCTACTTTTGAACAGTTTTATGCACCGCCACCTTTTGAAAAATCTGTTGCAAGTTCTTCAAAGCACGTTTTATATACATCTAGGAAGAGGCATTTTCATCCACGTAGATTAGTTAACCCTTTTCCTGGTGTTAGATATTTTTCATGTGGCATGTTAGGACATATTTCTCACACCTGCACTGTTCATCGTAGTACACATTGGGTGTGGAAACCCAAACTGCCTGTTTCACAGCACAGCACGTATGCATTGCATTCTTCTTTTCATAAGAAGGAACCCAAACCTATTTGGGTTCCTAAGACTGACGTTTGATACTTTTGTAGGTGTGCTCTCATACAAGACCTCGTGAGAGTATGTGGTACCTGGACAGCGAATGTTCTAGACATATGACTGAAGATGCAAATCAGTTCATTTCGCTGTAGGCCAGAGCTGGAGGCAAGGTTACACTTGGAGATAACACCACCAGGAAGGTGGTAGGCACAGGTACAATTGGTGATTCAAAGAATTTTATGATTGATAATGTTTTGCTTGTAGATGGACTGAAACACAACTTGCTGAGCATCAGTCAACTCTGTGACAAGGGATTCAGCATCAAATTCCTGTCCACTGGCTGCATTTTAAGCTTAAATGATGAAGTTGTTTTGCAGGGGCAAAGGATCAACAACGTCTACAAGCTGGATGTAAGTAACATTAAATTTGATAATTCAATTTGCTTAAAAACTGCTGCTGATGAGTCTTGGTTATGGCAAAGGAGATTGTGTCATGCCAGTATGAAAACCCTTAGGAGAGTCACCCAAAAGGACTTAGTTAGAGGTGTGCCCAAGCTTAAGTTCACTAAGGATCACCTGTGTGATGCCTGTTAGTTGGGGAAGCAAGTTCAGTCCTCTTTTCACTCTGTTAAGAACATTAGCACCTCTAGACCTTTAGAAGTTCTTCACATGGACCTCTTTGGACCCATTAGCACTGCCAGCTTAGGGGGGAGAGTCTATGGTTTTGTGATTGTAGATGATTATTCGAGGTTCACTTGGGTTAAGTTTTTGTCACATAAATCTGAGTCATTTGATGAGTTTAGATCCTTCTCTACTTGGATTCAGAAGAAATTAGGATGTGAGATTATTACCATCCAAAGTGATCACGGAGGGGAGTTTGAAAATGAAAGATTTGGAAGTTTTTGTGAGGATCATGGGATTAGTCATAATTTTTCAGCTCCTAGGACCCCTCAGCAGAACGGGGTAGCTGAAAGAAAGAACAGGACCTTAGTGGAAGCCGCTAGAACCATGCTTGTCGAGTATTCACTTCCAAAATACTTTTGGGCTGAAGTGGTGAACACTGCCTGTTATGTGCTGAATAGGGTGAATGTGAGAGTCAAACTGAACAAGACACCTTATGAGATTATTAAGGGTAGAACTCCAAATCTGTCCCACCTCCATGTCTTTGGCTGTAAGGTTTTCATTCTGAACAACGGGAAGTCACCCTTAGGAAAATTTGACCTCAAATCTGATGAAGGAGTGTTCTTAGGATATTCAAGTGTGGGGAAATCCTTTAGGGTGTTCAATAGGAGGACTTTGGTGGTGGAAGAAATAACCCATGTAGTGTTTGATGAATCTGATCCTAAGGAGTCGAGATCTGAAGTAGAAGATGAAGAGATTATTGAGGTTACCCAAGGAGTTGGAAATACAAATTTGAAGGAAAGGGTAGAACCTCAAACCGAGTTGCCTAGAGATTGGAGATATTCTTCGAGTCATCCTAAAGAACTGATCTTAGCAGACCCTTCTGAAGGTGTTAGGACTAGGCATGGACTTAGGAAGGAAGTAAACCATTCTGCCTTTATCTCAATGACTGAACCCACCAACATCAATCAAGCCTTGTCGGATGAATTTTGGATTTTAGCTATGCAGGAAGAATTGAATCAATTTGTAAGGAATGATGTTTTGGAGTTAGTAGAAAGACCTAAAAATCAAAGTATTGTGAGAACCAAGTGGGTCTTTAAGAATAAGATGAATGATTCTGGTGTGGTGGTGAGAAATAAGGCAAGATTGGTGGCTAAGGGGTATAATCAGATAGAAGGGATTGATTTTGAGGAGACTTTTACCCCTGTAGCTAGATTGGAAGCCATTAGAGTGCTACTAGCCTTTGCCTGTTATAAGAGATTTAAGCTGTTTCAAATGGATGTTAAGAGTGTCTTTTTAAATGGGGTAATTAAAGAAGATATTTTTGTAGAATAACCCCCAGGTTTTGAGAGTTCCCAATATCCAAGTCATGTCTATAAATTAAAAAAGGCCTTATATGGATTGAAACAGGCACCCAGAGCTTGGTATGAGAGGCTTAGCACATTCCTGTTAGAAAGAGAGTTTGTTAAGGGGAGCGTAGACACCACCCTTTTTCTGAGGAGATTAGGAGATGACTTACTCATTGTCCAGATCTATGTTGATGATATAATTTTTGGATCTTCTGATAAATATTTATATGAAGAGTTTTCTAAAATAATGAGTAACCAGTTTGAGATGAGTATGATGGGAGAATTATCCTACTTTTTGGGGTTTGGCATAAGGCAAATGGATGATGGAACCTTTCTCAATCAATCAAAATACACTAAGGACATTTTGAAGAAATATGAAATGGACAAAGCCAAGCCAATCAATACTCCCATGCCCTCCTCAGTTCAATTAGATAAGGATTTAAATGGAAAATCTGTTGATCAGAAGAAGTATAGAGGGATAATAGGTTCACTACTTTACCTGACTGCTAGCCGACCTGATATCATGTTTAGTGTCTGTCTTTGTGCTAGGTTTCAGGCTGATCCTAAAGAGTCCCACCTGACTGCTGTTAAGAGAATTCTTAGATATCTTTTAGGGACCCCAAACCTTGGAATTTGGTACCCTAGGCACAGCACCTCGTTTGAGATCATTGGATATTCTGATTCTGACTTTACGGGGTGTAGGGTGGATAGGAAGAGTACTTCTGAGACTTATCAATTCATAGGACAGTCGTTAGTCTCCTGGTCCAGTAGAAAATAGAACTCAGTTGCACTTTCCACTGCTGAAGCTGAGTATATTTCCTTAGGAAGTTGTGTGGCCCAAGTTCTTTGGTTGAAACAACAAGTCTTGGATTTAGGAGTACCTGTTGGCACAATTTCTATTCTGTGTGATAATACTAGTGCCATCTGTATCTCTAAGAATCCAATCCAACATTCTAGGACCAAACACATTGATATTATGCATCACTTCATTAGGGACCATGTTACAAAAGGGGACATTGAGCTACATCACGTAGCAACTGAAAATCAGCTGGCTGACATATTCACGAAACCACTGGCCTTTGACTCATTCAGCATTTTGAGAACCAGATTAGGAGTGATTGATATAAATGCTTGATTCTGATGACTGCTGATTTATGACTGTTCTGATTGGTATTCTGACTTCTGTTAGTTAGTTTTTTTTTGATATTCTGACTTCTATTAGTTAGTTTTTGGTATTCTGATTTCTGATTTCTGTTAGTTAGTTTTTGTATTCTGATTTCTGATTTCTGTTAGTTAGTTTTGGTATTCTGATTTCTGATTTCTGTTAATTAGTTTAGGTTTGATTATTTGCTTTCAGTTGATTTAATTTCTTCTGCTGATTTCTGTGTTAGGCTTACTGTTAGTTTGATTTGAGTATTTACTTTGCTGTGATTTTCTACCTATTTTTATTTATTTACTGGTTCATATCTTGCACTTATTATTTTATGCTTTTCAAGATCTGATCACCGCTCACTACTTCTGGTGATCTAAATTTTTGACTGGGAGTTTTTACCTTGTTTTGGTTTGGAAGCTGGTAAGCAGTGATTGACTTCATTGAATCTGTTAAAGGGAAGAAACATTGATAATTGTTTCTCTTCCTCTAACTCCTTTACTGATGTGTAGTTTCTTTTGAATAAAAATCCTCTTCAAAATTAAAATGTAAGTTTTTAAAATAGAGATTATTTTATCTTCCTACAGTAATCTGCCTCATATCAATAGTGTTTTTCAAAGTCTTGAGTCATTAGTCTGATTTTCTAAACCAAGTGATTGCATTTATCATATGTTGTATGACTTTTATTTTATGAATCGTTCTTCCTTACTGTGGAGAGTCATCTCCTATATCTGGAAGATAATCTCACAGCTGAGACTCTTTAATGATTATGAAAAGGAGAAAGCTTATAAAAGATGCGCAGTGCGCCAGATAATTTGAAAAAGAGGCATAAAATGAGCCCAAAACTGAAAAGATGCGAAATTGCCAAATTGGATACACAAAGTGTATCAAAAATCAAAAGATGTGCAAAGCGCCAACCAATTTGAAAAAGAGGCACAAAATGAGCCCAAACCAAGCTTTCTTCCCTTTCAGATTGTTAAATGTCTTAGAGAAATCTGTGCGCCACTTAATATTTTCTAAATCATTTATAATCATTTGGGTGATTGTAGATTATTAGATAGGATTAAAGTCAGGTCAGAGGCTATGACAGCTTGATCTGAATTGTTTAAAGGTCAGGATTGGTCAGGGGTTTAAATTGAGTTAAATTCTGGATTGATTTGAGTCTTGAATAGATTGATTTAAAGTCTGGGTTGGTCTGGAGTTTGAATAGATTTGAGGTCTAGATAGATTTAAGATCTTAGAAGAATCCTAAGACCTAAATTGATCTAGGGAAATCATAGGGTCCAGAGTAGATCCTAGGGCATGAAGTCTAGGAAGATCCTAGAGTCTAGGAAACCCTAATATCTAGGATCTAGAATATATCTTAAAGTCTAGATTCTAGGCAAATCCTAGGGTTTGGAAATCCTAGGATCTAGAGTCTAGAATGATCTCAGGATCTAGGTAGATCTAAGATATATAGTCTATGAGGAATCCTAGGGGCTAGAAGAATCCTAAAATTTTAAATGGATCTTAGAAGAATCCGAAGGTCTAGAATACATCCTAGGGTCTAAGAAGATCATATGATCTAAAGTCTGGCAGAATCCTAGGATCTAGAATAGGTCCTAGAGTTCAGGGTCTAGAAGAGTCTTAGGATCTAGAAGAATCCTAGGATTTAGGTTCTAGGAGGATCCTAAGGTTTAGAATGATCCTAAGATCTAAAATCTAAGAAAGATCCTAGGATCTAGGATAGTCTGGAGATTAGATTGATCTGAGATCAGGATTGATTTGAAACTGGATTGATCAAGGATCAGATTGATCATAGAGTCAGGATTGATCCTAAGGATTGGAAAGATCCTAAGGTCTTGATTGGTCCTACTAACCTCATACAAAAATGAGGTCAACATAAGGTAGAGTGATTTACTTCTTTTTTAAGTCTATGCCTCATTCTAACACCTTTAGACAGGTCTTCTAAGATCAGTTCTTTAGGATGACTTGAAGAATATCTCCATTCTCTAGGCAATGAAATTTTAGGTTCTACCCTTTCCTTAAGATTTATAAATTCTACTCCTTGGATGACATCTTCAACCTCTTCTTCTTCTACCCTAGACCCTCCAAAATTATCAAATTTATCAAATACAATATGAGTGGTCTCTTCTACTACTAATGTCCTTTTATTAGAGACTATATAGGATTTTTTAATATTTAAGTAACCTAGGAACACTCCTTCATCAAATTTTAGGTCAAATTTTCCTAGTTGAGATTTTCCGTTATTCAGAATGAATATTTGAGTTACCTAGGAATACTCCTTCATCAAATTTTGGGTCAAATTATCCTAGTTGAGACTTTCCATTATTCAGAATGAACACTTCACATCCAAAGATATGAAGGTGATAGAGGTTGGATATCCTACCCTCAAGGATTTCATAGGATGTCTTATTTAACTTGGATCTAACATTAACCCTATTCAGAACATAACAGGCTGTATTCACTGCTTCTGCCCAGAAGTATTTAAGAAATGAGTATTCAACCAACATGCCTCTAGCGGCTTCTACCAGGGTCCTGTTCTTTCTTTCAGCTACCATGTTCTGCTGAGGGGTTCTAGGAGCTAAAACGTTATGATCTATCCCTTGTTCCTTATAGAAAGATTCAAATTTTTCATTTTTAAATTCTCCACCATGGTTACTATGAATGGTTATAATTTCATAACCTAGCTTCCTCTGAATCCAAGTGGAAAAAGACTTAAACTCCTCAAATGATTCACTTTTATGTGATAGGAATCTAACCTAAGTGAACTTCGAATAATCATCAACAATCACATACCCAAAGACTTTCCCTTCTAGGCTTGTAGTGCTGACAGGTCCAAAGAGATCCAAGAGAATGACTTCTAAAGGTTTACTAGTAACAATATCTTTGATTGAGGGGGAGGAGGATTTGACTTATTTTTCTAACTAACATGCATCACATATGTGATCCTTAGTGAACTCTAGTTTGGGAATACCTCTAACTAAGTCTTTTTGGATAATTTTCCTAAAGCATTTCATGCTTGCATGACACAATCTTCTATGTCACAACAAATATTCATCAGTAATTATTTTTAAGCAAAATGAAGCAGCATATTCAATGTTATTTAAATCAAGCATGTAGATATTGTTGATCCTTATTTCCTGCAAAATAATATTATCATTTAAGGTTGTTATGCAACTGGTTAAGAGAAATTTTATGCTGAAGCCTTCATCACAGAGCTGGCTAATACTGAGCAGATTGTTTTTGAAGCCATCTACAAGTAAAATATTTTCAATGATAAAATTTTTTGAATTAACAATTATACCTTAGCCCACCACTCTCCTGGTGGTGTTATCTCCAAGTGTCACCTTGCCTCCTGCCCTGGCCTCCCATGAAATGAATTGATTTGCATCTCCAGTCATGTGCCTTAAACATCTATTATCCATGTATCACATGGTCTCACAAGGCCTTTTGTGAGAGCACCCCTACAAAATCATCAGATGTCAGATTTGGGAACCCAAAGAAGTTTGAGTTCCACCTTATGGAATGTGGGATGAATTACATGCATGCTATACTGTAAATTATATAATTTTGGTCTCTATACCAAATATGTTTGATTGTGAATAGTACAAGTATGGGAGATGTGTCCTAGCATGCCACAAGAAAAATATCTAATTCTAAAAAAAGGGTTAACTAATCTATATGGGTGATAGTGCCTCTTTCTAGGTTTGAATGCATGATGTGTTGATGGTATATAAAATTCTGTAAGTGAAGGTGATGTTTTATTTTCTTTAAAAGTAGTTAACTTTTCTTGTAGAAATTTGTTTGCCTTTTCAAGATTTGAATTATCAATTTTTAATGTATGATCCCTATTGTCTAATTTAGATACAAGAGTTTCTAATTCCTTAAATACTTTTTCTAATTCAACATGTGATGATTTCAATGACTCATATTCAGTAGTTAAATCTAAATGCTCCTTGTTTAAAATATTAAATTTATCTAATAAAGCCATGTGGTTGCTATCCAGAGTAGAGTGATCTTTCTTAAGCATTCATGCCCTTTCTATAAAATAGAAAAGTCAGATTTAAGGTAGGCATATAACTTTTTAAGCTTCTTATATGCAGAATAAATTCTTTCAGAAACTTGAAATAATTGTTCATAGGTAAGCTCACATACCTCTTCTTGATCAGAGTGATCAAGATGATCATCAACCATTAACCACATTTTTTTACCTCCTCTTCTGCTTCCATTTCAAAGGAGTCTGATGCTGAGTCCGCCTAGAAAGCCTTTTGGATCCTTTGCTTGCCCTTCTTGAACTTAGATTTTTCTTCACCATTTTTCTTATTTGGGTGAGCTTTAAGAGTTAGGCAATCAGACTTCAAGTGCCCTAGCTTCCTGCATTCAAAACAAATAACATCAGAGGAAACTTTAGAATTTTTATTATTCTTACCCTTATTTCATTTATGATGATGCTTTTGCTTTTTCCTTAAGAAGCTCTTGAATTACCTAGTTATTAAAGTAATGTCATCATTTTCAGAACCAGAAGAATCAGTGTCAGAGTCATTAGTTTTTAAGGCTACAGTTTTCTCCTTTTCTTCTCACCTACATCAAGCTGCATTTGGTTCACTCCTTGCTCGTAAGTAATGAGTGATCCAAGTTATCAATTGAATAAATATTCAGATCCCTAGATTCAATAACGGCAGTAATTTTTACATCAAAAGAAGAAGGTAAACATCTTGGAATCTTGTTAACTTTTTCATAATTTGTGAGTTCTCTTCCTAAGGCATATAGGGATGTAACAATTTGTGTAAACCTAGTATAAATTTCAAAAATAGATTCACTAGATTTCATGCAAAATAATTCATAATTATAAAGTAAAATATTTAGCCTAGATTGTTTAACTTCATATGTTATGCATAGTTTGTCCCAAATTTCCTTGCCAGTAGAACAAGTAGAAATACGCATATAATTTTCAAATTTTAAGGCACAAAAAATAGTTTAAACACTTAGTATTCAGCAGGGCTAAATCCCTATCTTCTAGACTCTATTCAGAAAAAAGAAGTTTAATTTTTATGTCATAAATTAAATGAGATGGTGTAGAATAACCTTCCTTAACTAGCATCCACATGTGATAATCAATTAATTATAAAAGGTGGACATATGAGTTTTCTAAAAATTAAAAGGAATATTATGAAATAGAGATGGTCAAGTAATTGAATAGCCTTCCGCAATGTTACGATTACCAAAGTTATCCATAGATCTTAATTCAAAAGCTTTCTAAAACTTGATCTTATGAATCACTCTCTGATACCACTTGAAAGTTTATAAGGGTTGTTAAACTCTAAAGAACTAATCTCGAGGCTAACCAAGAGGGGGCTGAATTGGTTATTTTAATAATTTTTAACAAAATGAGAAATTTAAAACCCCTTGATGTGAAAGTAGCTTAGTTTCACAATAACAATAATTTTAGAGAATTCAATCACAGAATAAATAATAAAAAATATAGAAATTAAATACATAAAAATAATAAAAAAGAATACACCAGATTTATAGTGGTTCGTTCAACATGACCTACATCCACTCCCAGGAAGCCTTCTTTCCAAGTATTGCACTTGCACTAAAAGTAGTGTCTCTACTTTTGCCCCCATAGCAAGGCGGAGAAACCCTTACAAAATCTTTCCATCGACCTGGTGTGGTAGAGTACCTTGAATCCTTTTACTCCCTCCTAGAGTAGGCAGAGAACCTGGAAATCCTTTTACTCCCTTCTGGAGTAGGCAGAGAAGCTTGAAATCTTTTTACTCCCTCTTAGAGTAGGCAGAGAACCTGTATATGATGCTGATAAAGATCTTCCCAAAGCCACCAAGGAACTAGACAAGCAGCTTGATAAAGATGATGGAAACCTTGCTTAAAGCAACCTTTATGAATCCCTCACAACTCCCCCTCATAAGTATTTCTCTCCCTCCTAAGCACTCTCTCTTCCTTCTGTAGCTCTCTCTCAAGAAGACTAAACAACAAAAGATTTACTCAAGGGTTAATACAATTGCTTAAATAAGGAGCCTCCAAAAGAAGCCCAAATTTTTAATTTTATGCTTCTGATCATCTAGTATGATCCTTATATCTTCTTGTATGATTAGTACAAATAACACTTTCAACCAGTACGAATTACATTGCCCTATATGATTAGTTCAAGAAAAATAGGCTGATCATCCCAAACAATTTAAATATCATCCCGAACGATTTAAATATCATCCTAGATGATTAGTTTGAATCTATTGAACTTTGTCTAGAATGATACCCGGTGATGCTAAATCGTCCCATGTACTTCTCTGTCATCTATAACGAAAGGGGACCATCATCCTAGACGATTAGTTGAAAAATTATGGTATTCGTCTGGTATGATAGGTGGCGATCCCTTATCATCTCATACATGTTCTCTGTCATCCAGGATGATCATAACAGATCATCCTATATGATCGTATCGAATTAAGTTTTATCATAATTATTCTCTTAATCATAGGATTAATTTAGGCATGATTGTTCTTAATCGTCTAGGATGATATACATCATCCTGTAAGATTAGTACAAAATTTAAAAATTAAAATATTATCTAAATTATGATTAGCATCTATTTTTCATAATTCTAACTTATCATTGTGGACCTCCGAAAGGACTGCAGAAATGCCATCGCCCCGCGAGGGGAGACAGTATCTGTTGCCAATGGGAGGGCAGATTCGATCACACATATGATTAACCATTGAGGATAGCGGCTTTCACCAGCACACCCCAATGGGTAATAATATATATGATCTAATCACAACGGGTTTCCCCCACCCGATACATTAGCTCGAATGGGGTTTATTTGAGAGTGGGATTCGGCTTCCCACGGGCGCAAGCCCCCGTGGTTAATTACATCTCAAGCCGGAGCCTGAGAATACTCTCGATTAAGGATTCTATATTATACTTTCTAAATTGGGATTGGCACATAGGGCGAAGACTAGGAAGTCCTACTCGAAGGGAAAGAGAGGTTCAATTAGGCTTAGTCAACATGCACGGCTCACATCAGCATCCGGAGGGACTAAGGTAGTGAGAAGAAACTGGAGAAAAATAAATGAATCATGCACTCGAAACATGCAGGAGGGAAGGATGGAGGTGGCGTCATCCGTGTGACGCAGATATGTAGGGTTTAGGGTCTCTGGAAGACAGAAGACCTACCTACTGATGAGGCGTACTACGAAACAATAGTAGCCTTGGATCCTAAATCTAATGGGTTTAGTGTTCTACGCAACACTAACACCCGTGTCCTAACTAATGCAATGCAAAACCTGGACTTACCCCGGCCTGGAAGGGGGAGCCAGCTAACCACCTAATCGCTTTAAAACCATGCTGTCCAGTCATTTATGAAGGATGGGTAGGTGGGTTATAGTTCTCGGAGATAGGGCCGACATCTAGAGGATTTCCTAATTGGCCCCGGACTGATGTTGGGTGAATGCTTCTAGAGCTAATGCAATTAAAATTTTTGATTTAGTTAGTTTCTAATGCAATGCATGCTAGTTAAAGTATCCGAATCAGGTATGCATAGAACTTTAAAAAGGCTTATAAAAATAATTTTTAGAATTAGACTGGGCTTCCCCAGGTCCGGCACCTCATCCTCATAGGTCAGATTATCCGGACTCTACCCGCGGGCGGGGAAGTGTCTTATAGAAGGAAAGGGAAATGCATTAATATGCATGCGACCCCGGACGATTCCGGCAATTTCCTAGGTCGTTAAATTTCTAAGTTATTTAAATCTTAAAATTTGAATGTTAGTTGTGAGTAGAAAAGTTTTAGTCCTTAAAGAGCCTAACGAAATCCAGGCTAAAACAAAAGCGACATGCAAAACGCCAAGAAACTAAGAAAAGCAAACAATCCTAGAGGCACACAATCATAAAACACATCAAAATTATCCAAACAAATTAATAAATGTCCATAGGCCAACTGCCCTTAATTACAACCCAGGGTCTGCAGAAAATTAAAGTGGCCGGGCACCACTGCCAACAACCCGGATTTCTAATCCTAAGACTGACGCAAGTTATTTTGAGTGGGATACACTGGGTCTTCATCTTCTTGATCTTCTGTTCCTTGGACTCCTCGGATCTTAGTTTTGTAGGAATCTTTAGATCTCAGCTTCCTTGGGGGCTCCTTGGACCTCAGCCTCCTTGGACTCCTCGGGTAATAGAATAATCCAAATTTGGATTCCCAAATAGAAAATGACTATCCTCATATTGGGTGTCATTTTCTCTTTGGGCATCCAACCTTTGGATTCTTGTATCCCCACTCAAAATAAACTTTCACAACTCTATACCAGATTACAAGTGATTTACATTAATGAAAAGCAGTAAATCTAGACGCTCCTGCAAGGTTATCCTAAAAAAAAATCATCCCAAGCAGTTTAATATATCACAAGCAATTATAGGGAAAATAAAATACTCATCACAGCCACACTGGCCATGCTCTTAATTGTTTTGAGGGCTAAGCAAGCTCTGGAGCACCTGTATCAATTTATAATGATTTGTTATTTTAGCCCTCATTTATTTAGGGGGGCTGAGCAATTTCTGAAGCACCTGCATAAGACAGCATTAATTTTTAAATTGTGATTATTGCCCCCCTTATATTTAGCGCTGCATGAGCATGGCCACCTGCAGAAAACATCATTAGTATCAAAATCGATCCTAACCTATGGGTAGTCTATCGTGCAATCACATCAAATCCCAGGGTACAATGAAAGTAAGCAAACACATCAATAGTTCAATCACAACATGCAGTGAAATCTCAGAAATCTCGGCACACAACATAGAAGTAAACACCGGCCTAGCCTAGATCTAGAAGTGGTGCCCTAACAAACCATCTAGATGTGTGTGAAAAGCTGTGTAGCTGAGGTAGATCCTAAAGCTGGGTAGTTAGTTACAGTTGCCTACTGTCCAGGTTGGTTGTAGGTCTGAAAAGGGAATTTTAATTAAAGTATAAATATTAGTGAATTAAGATCCATTTTAATTAATTTGATGTGTAGGTCAGTTTTAATGCTTAGGGTAATAGTATTTAAAGTTTAAATTGCATTAGTGAGTTTTAGGAGGTTCGGGGTCCACCTATACACTAAGCTAAGGAGGGTCCAAAATTTACTTTTTGATTAAAGGGGATTTATGACCAGCTAATGTTTCTATAAAATATTAGGCCTTAACCTGATCAGTTAGACGGTTAGTATGCCCGATTTGGATTCTTCTATCCAAAGTTAAGAATTTCTGAAGTTTTGGTCTTGTTTTGAACTAAGTTTGACCGGGTTGTTGACTTTTTGATTTTAGTTGGTTTCTGGGATCTTAATATTTTTGATAAATACTAGACCCTAATGTGAGTTGAATGCCTTTGAGTTTGCTGGATTTGGAGTTTCCTACGCAAAGTTATGAATTTTAGAAGTTTCGGGCCCTAGACTATAGGCTACGGTTGACCGAAAAGTTGACTTTTAAATTTAAGCTGATTTCTGGCCACCTGAGATTTTTAATAAATACTAGACCTTAATTAGAGTTAGGTGCCTTTTAATTTGCCCATTTTGGAATTTTCTATAATTAGTTATAATTTTTAGAAGTTGGGGCAATTAAAGGAATTATCGAAATTGCCTAATTAGGGGTATTCTGGAGGTTTTGGCCCAAATCAGCTCCAAACTGATTGGAATCACTCCCAAAGGTCAGAAATGACCTAAGAAGGTGTTCCCAAATGTTTGGGGAAAATTTAGGATTTTTAATAATTTTTAATGATTTAATTAAGGCAAAAAGGTGATTTTTGATTAAAGTTAAATTAAAGTCCAGATTAAGGTCCAATTAAGGGGCCCTAATTATCTAAGGTTGGGGACTGAATTCTGGAGAGTTTGAGGTATTATGGGTATTTTTCTGATTTAAAATGGATTTATTAGATTTTTCTGAAGTTTCTAAGGCTTAATTAACGGGTAAATTAGGGTTTGCTAATTAAGTGTTTTAAAGAGTCCAGAAAATTCCTAGAAAATTCTAGAGGGTTCCAGATGTCACTATGTTTAAGTGTTTCAAATTTCAAGTCATTCGGGGTTCTACCCTAATTCCTAGAATTTTTCTAAGTTTGCTAGACGGGTCCTTAATTGTTGTCCTTAGGGTGTCACTACGTTATATAGGAGTGAAATGAAGTAACTAACCCTTAGGCATAATACAGAGGGTAAATGCAGCAGATATAAACACATCAAACCATGTCCTTAGATCTAGGAGAGCCTAGGCTACGTGCTTGTGCAACCTACACATGCAAGGACTACGAAAACACTAAGTAAAGGAACCTAATGAAGTGATTAGTGAATGATTGGGACACAATCACTCACTAATCCTTCTCCCACATGAATTCTGTTCACATATAGGTCCTAGGTTTAAAGTTTCATAAGGGGTAGACTTCCCAAAATTGGGGGATTTAAATAATATGTAATTTTAAAATTATCTTTAAAATACATAAATATTATAAATAATAATAATATAAGTTTAGAAATAAGATAATTGAAAATATTTCAATTCATAAGCATGGGAGGTCTACCAGCCACCAAGGGGGTTTTAAAAAATAATAATAATAATAATAGTACTAATAATAGTAATAAAAAATAATTAAGATAATTAAGATGATTAAAATAGTAATAATAATAATAATATAATAATAATAATAATAATAATAATAATAAAATAATTAAAATAATAATAATAATAATAATATAATAATAATAATAATAATAATAATAAAATAATTAAAATAATAAAATAATAATAATAATAATTAAAAAAAAAAAATTAAAAAAAAAAAAAAAAAAGGCTAATAATGATAATAATAAAAATAATAATAATAATAATAATAATAATAAAAATAAATAAAAGAAATGATTAAAATAATAATAATAATAATAATAATGATAATAATAATAATAATAATAATAATAATAATAATATAATAATAATATAATTATTATTATAATAACATTATTATTTAAATAATAATAATAAAAAAAAATAATAATTTTTTCTGATTTTTTTTTTTTATTATTTAAATAAATAAATAAATAAATAATAAAAAAAATAATAAAAAAAAAATATCCACCGGCGGTGGCGGCTCTCGGGATGCCACGTGGCGGGCTCGGATTGGGCCCGCGGACGCGGGCCAATCATTGGCAGGCGGCGCAATCATTGCGCCGCCGCCAATGATTGCCGCAATCATGCGGCAATCAGGCCGCGGATAACGCGGCTTCACTTGCCGCGTCAGCGCGGTCTGCCGGCCGTCGGATCGTCCGCCATTTCGAATCAACGGCTCAGATCGAGCCGGATCGCAGACGGAACAGCGGGATCTGATGCCGCGGTCGATCCGAACCGCGGAAAGACAAGATCCCAACCGTTGATCACGGGATCAACGGTCCGGATCGAACTCCAGCGGGTGGCGAACGCGAACCGTAGCCCTAAACGATATTTTGGAGTTTTCTTTCGATTGGATGGATCAAATAGCATGAAATTTTAACCCTATGCTCTACTCATGAAGAGCATTCATGTGGGATGTTTCATTTGGATTAAAACGCACTAATGACGATGCTAATTAACCCTAAGTGTTCTAACTAGGGTTAGGGTTTTCACCTCGGTTTGTGGACGGTTTGGACCGTTCAAGGACTCTCTGAACTTGTTGATTGTCCACGCACAAGATTGTAGAAGACACCTTGGGCTCTCGACGCCTAGATCGATCGCAAATAGCCTTGGAAGGTTCTTAGGCTCGGTTGGCCGGAGATCTCGCCGCCGGCGAGGGTTTGGCGGCGGGTCTGGTTTGGGAAGGGTGAGGATCGGTCGTGGGGGCTCTCACAGAAAGTCTCGAGGCTTCAGGAGGTTTTTCAAGAGAGCAAGGGTTCAAAAAGTGCTTAAGACAAACCCTAAATCCTCTATTTAAAGACTCAAACCTTTGATCAACGGCCTAGATCTATCCTAGGGCTAATTAGGAGGGAAAATAGAAGTCTTGGCCGTGGGTTTAGGTTTTGGATAGATTAGGAAAGGGTTAGAGCTTTGAATGGGTTTTAAATGGCTCTTAAAGGGTCAAACCGACCCGTTAGGACTTGGGTTGACTAGGTCAACCATTGACTTGGTCAACCTAGTCAAATGGGCCCAAGGGATGCTAAGGTGGGCCCTAGGAGGGGTTTGGGATGAATTTGAACTTGAATGGACCTATTAAAGCCTATTGGGTCAACCTGGGTTGACCTGGTCAACCAGGTTGACCCAGGACCAAGACTTGGGCCCAATGGGTCAAGCCTGACCCACTGAGTCCAGTGGAGGAGAGAATAGGGCTTGGAGAGCCCTGGATTGGGTTTGGATTTGATTTGAACTAGTTTTGACCTCTATGGGCCTAATGGGTCAACCTGGGTTGACCTGGTCAACCAGGTTGACCCAGGGCCTGGGTCTGGGCTCAGCAGACTTGGCTTGACTCCCTGAACCCACTGGGATGGGTCCTGGGGTCTAGCCTGGTCAAATTTGACCAGGTCAGCTCTTTGACCTAGTCTGGGGGAAAACAGGGGCAACAAACGGACCCCCAACAGGAGTGGCGAACAAACTAGTGAACCGCTCGTGTTGGCGTTGACCGAGTGTGACAAAAGAAGTAGAGTAAAGATGCAAGAGAAGAGCACCAAAAGAGGTGAACGAGAGCACAGGGGGGATCTTCTCCTGGCCTTGCCTTACAGCAAGGGCAGAACCGAGGAGAAGGTGGAAAGCAAAGTAGTAACAGGTCACAAAAAGGTGACAGAGTAAAAGGAGATCCCCTCCTCGCCTTGCCCTGTAGCAAGGGCAGAGCTGAGGGGGAGACCAAAAAATGGTAAGGTAGTAAAGCAAACCAACTATCCATCTGACTGTATCTAAACAACAAGATGGAAGGTGAAAGAGTGGTGAGGTATGCCTTCCAGGGACACTGTCAGGCTCACTCGACCAAGTAAAGTCTGATGTCTGCTTGATCAGAGCAAAACAATCAGGGAAGAAGTAGTGGTGAGGAATGCCTCTCAGGGACACTGTCGGGCTCTCTCGACCGGTAAGGTCTGATGTCTGCTTGATCAGAGCAAAACAATCAGGGAAGAAGTAGTGGTGAGGAATGCCTCTCAGGGACACTGTCGGGCTCTCTCGACCGGTAAGTAAAACCAACTACCTGACTGTTCATTTCAAACAGCAGAATAGAAGGTGAAAGGATCCCGTCTCCTCCTGCTCCTTTCGGAACAGCGGATAGGGGTGACTCAATACTTCTGCCTGACCTCAGCAAAAGTAAATAAGTCACGAAATTGGAGTCTGCGTAGTCTTTTACAGAACATCCAGAGTAAAGGGGTGGTGAGGAATGCCTCCCAGGGACTCTGTCGGGCTCTCTCAACCGGTAAGTAAAACCAACTACCTGACTGTTCATTTCAAACAACAGAATAGAAGGTGAAAGGATCCCGTCTCCTCCTGCTCCTTTCGGAACAGCGGATAGGGGTGACTCAATGCTTCTGCCTGACCTCAGCAAAAGTAAATAAGCCACGAAATTGGAGTCTGCGTAGTCTTTTACAGAACATCCAGAGTAAAGGGGTGGTGAGGAATGCCTCCCAGGGACTCTGTCGGGCTCTCTCAACCGGTAAGTAAAACCAACTACCTGACTGTTCATTTCAAACAGCAGAATAGAGGGTGAAAGGATCCCGTCTCCTCCTGCTCCTTTCGGAACAGCGGATAGGGGTGACTCAATACTTCTGCCTGACCTCAGCAAAAGTAAATAAGCCACGAAATTGGAGTCTGCGTAGTCTTTTACAGAACATCCAGAGTAAAGGTGGTGGTGGGGAATGCCTCCCAGGGACTCTGTCGGGCTCCCACTCAACCGGGTAAAGTCTGATGTCTGCTTGATCAGAGCAAGACGACCAGGGTAAAGGTCTGATGTCTACCAGAGCGGCAGGACAGTCAGGGTAGAGGTGTGGTGAGCTATGCCTCGCAGGGGCTCTGCGGGGTGCTCCCAACCAAGTAAAGCCTGATGTCTACTCGACGCATATGCCTGCAGCAGAGCAATCAGGAAAAAGAGATGGTGAGATATGCCTCCCAGGGGCTCTGTGGGGCACTCTCAACCAAGTAAAGTCTGATGCCTACCCGGCGCATATGCCTGCAGTAGAGCGATCAGGGGAAAGTCATCTCAACCATTCCCTAACACGCATATGTGTAGGGATGAGGAGAGGAGTAGAAAAATGGAAAATTTCAAAGAGAGAAGGGTCGTCTGAGGAGTTTCAAACTAGTGTTTTGGGTACCACGTGGTAGAGGACAAGTCGTCGTGGCCACGAGTATCCAAATGCCAGTGAAACTGCCTAGGCGAAACCAAAATCATACAAACCTGGAAGCACCAGAATGATGCCTCGAGAGACCATAGGAAAAGGTACGCCCTTAACAAAGTGTGAGAGGGGTAATCTCATTCCCACTGAGTAGCTAAAGTAGCAAGGAGGACACACTTGCTACAGAGAAAAGGACTATATCAATGAGAAATAATCATAGAAGACCACAGTGGTACACCCACGTAAGCTAGTGGGACCCTGTAGAGGTGAAAAGCAACATAAACACATCCAAGGGACCGCTCTACAGCCAGGAGTCGGGTCACGGTGGGAAAGTATGTCACTCTAAGAGAAGTGAAGTGATTTTCTGCTAGAAAATCAAAGTTCACTAAGAAGCGACGCTAACATCTGAGACTCGATGTACTGCATCACAACTAAGAAAGCACACAGGAGTAGCGGGGGGACACACTCGCCACTAAGGGAAGTAACATTGCATAAGAATGATATTTATGAAAGGCTCACAGTGGTGGCACCCACACAAACTGGTGGGACCCTGTGGGAAGTGGAATAATATCAGTGCATCCGTAGAGCTACCCCAGCAACTGAGAGTAGAGTACGAATGAGAGAGAGAGTAAAGTAGGAAATGAGTTGATTTTCTGCTAGAAAATCAGAGCTCTCAAGTCAGTGATGCTAACGCTGGCAACCAGGCGTACTGCAACACTACTGGGAAAATAACTCAAGATGGCGAGGAGACACACTCGCCATTGAGGGAAATGATTTATGAGTAAAATCAATAAACATCAAACATCACAGCGGTAACACTCACCCTGACCGGGGGGACCCTGTGAGAGGCAGGAGCGACACTACTAGGCCCATAGGACTGCTCTAGTAGCTGGGAGCAGGGCAAGGGTGAAAAAGTAGGTCACTAAAAGAAACTAGAGAGTTGATTCCCTGCTAGGAAATCAGAGCTCGCGAAGGTGGGATATTAACATCTTGAGCAAGATGTATCACACCACTAATAAGGAATATCATGATTGTAAGAAGATCATAATAATCACAAGTGTAAACTCATCCTTGAAGCAATCACTCAGACGCTTCGTAGGAGAAGAGAAAGAAAGACTTTGGGGGAATTTGAGCTCTTAGAGAGTATTACCGGGTTCCACCTGTGACAAGGGCAACCGGTTTTGCTCTACTGAGAGCTTCCCTCTTTTATTTTATAGATGCATTTTTTATATGTTCTCAACCATAGACTAAGTATATCTCGTACTGTCGAAGATAACACCCGGCAGAGGGAACGTTTACCATATCCGTGCGTTACTCCTAGTATGAGATATCCTCTAATGATTGGAACACAAAGAGGGAGGTAAGATTGGCTTTGATAACCCAGGCCATATTCGCCACATGAATAGAACTGGGGGCACAACCATAACACAATTGATATGTGAATGAAGTTTAGATTAGGATAGTGGATCAACATTACCATCCCTAGCTAGCATAGGTTGGTATGGACCCAGTACAAAAGGAGTCTGAATTAGTTTTGATATTCCAGACCACACTTGGGAGCACCAAGTGAAACTGGGGGATAGAGAGGGGGAAACTCCCAAATTACCAGAACTCAAAAGAGGAAGGTACAATAAATGAGAGACTCTTATCAGTCCTTAAGAATGGTCTATAACCAGATGGTGGGGTCAAAATATTTTCGTGCACGAATTTTTAAAAGAATATGGTAAGCATTTAAACAAACTCAACAGTGGGACCACTAAGAGATGTTTAAGCCCTTACCAATCAATCCGAGAGAAGTCTGATTCACACATTTCCTAAAGAGTGAAAATTTCATCAGAGAGTGACAGGATTATTTTTAGAAATGAAAAATTAACCTCTGAATCATCTTGAACCTTAGAGAAGGTTCAGAAAGTTCGGCAATATGGGTTGACTCCATCTAAACCCGAGAAGGTTAGGGATTTAAATTTTGCTAACCCAGCTTAAGCTCCCTACAAGCTAAACTGGGCTTTCTCCCTTACATATTATGAATAAATATCTAATTCAAAAGGGTGTAAATTAGAGAGGGAAACTGAATCTTCTCAATTTTCTTGCATGAGAATATTTTTATATCTAATAGAACATCCTTGCACGATGATGAATCCAAAATCATGATTTTTAAACTCAAGTGTCACGAATATCAAGGGGTGTGGATTTTCTGAGACTTAGAGATTTACAAGAAAGGGAAGCCATTTACTTATCCACTTTGGGCTCATTTTGAGCCCCTCGACTTGATTTGGCGCACTGCGCACCTTTTAATTACTTGATACACTTTGTGTATCCTTGACTTTATGGCGCCTTTTGCGCAACTTTCCACTTTTGATACACTTTGTGTATCTTTGATTTTGGCGCACTGCGCATCTTTTCATTTGTTTGATACACTTTGTGTATCTTTGATTTCATAATTGGCTCCCTTTCTAAATCCCTAAAGAAAAACTTTCTCAGTTGTAAGATTATCTTCCAAACACAAGAGAAGAAAAGCTCACTCTCTTGTGCAAGGAAGAAGGATCTACAAAGCAAATCCAATCCTATGATAAAAGTGAACGACTTGAATAAGAAAATTATGAGGTAGATTCATCAGCCTGCGAAAGACACCTATGAGATAGAAAATTGCAAGATGATTGGGAAAATATGCGTCTCTAAATCTAATTTCAATTTGATATAGATTTTAGTTCAGAATAGGAAATCATCCCAAGCAAGGGATGAGAGAGAAGGCATACATTTTTTTTTTTGAATCATCATAATCGTCCTTCAAGCGCTTAGAGGAGTCAACCACTAATTACTTAACTTTCTAAAGAAGACAGGGGTAAATCTTTCATTAGGAAAAATAAATTTTGTACTTTCTAAGGAAAAATTCTCTAAAAAGTCCACTTCGTGTTTTAAGCTCTCAGACTTTTCTCAGATTAATCTTTCTTTTAGAAACTTTGCACATTGAATTTAAAGATCCCACCATTGAAAATAGGACTTAGATATGTATTTGGACTGATATGGGTCAGAATCTGGCCTAGAAGAGTTCAGACAAGGGAGATGATAGAGACTAGAGTTTATGTCAGTGTACGAATCATATCATATCATCTCACCTCATCACCCCTAAGGATAGCCTCATACTTCTCGCAACAAACATCGTGTGGTAGAGGACAAATCGTCGTGGCCACACAGACTGTCGAAAAGTGAAGAAGCCCCTCCGAAGGGGGTACATATACAGGGGAGTATTTGCAGGCGGTAGGGAGACCCCCTCCCTCTCGAAGAGTGAACTCAGGCATAGTACTTTTTCAAGTACTGCCCGTTGATGACAGGCATAGGGTGAACACCATTGGCATCAACGAGCAGGTAGGCACCACCTTCATAAACTTGCTCTACAGCAAAGGGGCCTTCCCAAACAGGCTCGAACTTACCACTTCGGCGACGGCGCGAAATGATAGGTCTGCGTAAAACAAGGACCAACTCGCCAACCCGGAAAGCACGGGGTCGGACAAGGCGATCATGTGATCGAGCCATACGTGCCTGGTATAGTTTGAGGTTCTGATAAGCTTGTAGGCGAAGCTCTTCTAAACCATCAAGCTCTTCTGTCCGTAGTCGGGCGTTATCTTCGTGGGAAAGATTGTGGCTGACTGCCACACGTAACGAGGGGAGCTCGACCTCAAGTGGAAGGACGGCCTCGACCCCGAAAGCCAAAGCATATGGGGTAGACTGAGTAGGAGTACGGTAAGTAGTCCTATAGGCCCATAGTGCTTCGGGAAGTCTATCGTGCCACTCTCGTTTGTTTGCAACCAGGATTTTTCTTATTAATTGCACGAGAGTTTTATTGAATGCTTCCGCCAAGCCATTAGCCTTGGGATAGTAAATTGAAGAGTATCGCCAATTGATGTTATGGCGGCGGGCAAATCTAGCAATTTTGGTGCTTCTAAACGACGGGCCGTTATCTGAAATGATACGGCGTGGGACACCAAAACGATAGACAATATGATCACGAAAGAAACGCATCACATCTTCTGATTTAACTTCCTTAAGTGGCACAGCCTCTGCCCACTTAGAGAAGTAATCAGTGGCAGCTAAATGAACCTATGGCCCTTAGAGGAAGGAGGGTCAATAGGACCCACTACATCCGTGCCCCAGCCCTCGAATGGCCAAGATGATACAGTAGGGTGCAGCGGATTAGGGGGTTGGTGAATCACCGTGCCATGAATTTGGCACTGGTGGCACTTTCTAGCGTGCTCCATACAATCACGGATCATAGTCGGCCAATAGTAACCGAGGCGTTTAATTCTGCCTTTCATTTTTGGTCCGGACTGATGGGCACCGCAAAGACCTTCATGTATCTCGCCCATGACCTTGCGAGCCTCCTCGTTGTTAAGGCAACGCAACCACATTTGGTCGAAAGAGCGTCGATACAAGGTGTCGTTCACATAAGTGAATGATAGGGCTCTCTTTCTGATCTGGGCAGCAAGAGATCTATCATCTGGAAGCCTGCCATGCTTCAAATACTCTATAAAGGGTATTCTCCAGTCTGATTCTTCCTCAACTGAGAACACTGTGAGGGTCTGATCGGGAGAAGACAGGTCTGTGGGGCACAGGGCTTGACGGCACTGGACAACGATAGACAGTGGGTTGCCAGTTGGGTCAGCCAGTTCCTTTGCTAACTTAGCTAATGCATCTGCCTTGCCATTGGCAGATCTAGGGATTTTAGCTAAGGTCACTTCAGGAATCAAACACAAGAGCTCCATTGCCTTGCTGTGATAAGGCAAGAGCTCAGGTTTAAGCACTTTGTAGACTCCCGCTACTTGATTTATGATCAGTTGTGAGTCTCCAAAGATTTTCACCCGCATGACATTCATCTGAATGGCCAACTCTAGTCCTAAAATCAGAGCTTCGTACTCAGCTTCATTATTAGTACGAGGTTCTGAAAGACTGTAGGAATATCTCAGAGTGTGACCTTCAGGGGATACGAAAATGAGGCCCAGACCTACCCTAACTATAGGAGTTTCGCTCGGGCTCAAGGCTCTAACGGATGACGCACCGTCGAAGTAAAACTCCCAAGTAGGGGACTCCTTCTCCTCCGCACTCATGATTAGCTCGTCAGGCAGCTCATCATTGAGTGGGGAGTCTGCAGGGATCGGGTGAGCAGCAAGAAAATCAGCTAGAGCCTGTCCTTTGACGGCCCGCTGCGGGACGAAAGTGATGTCAAACTGCAGTAGGATCATAGACCATCGTGCCAGACGACCTGAGAGGGTCGGACGGGTCATCAGATACTGCAAGGGGTTGACTCGAGAGATTAGGTTGACCTTGTGTGAAAGCATATAATGCCTAAGCTTCTGTACCGCGAAGATCAAAGCTAAACACTGCTTTTCCATCGCGGGGTACTTCAGCTCTGCGGGTATCAACCGTCTACTGAGGTAGTACAAGGCATTCTCCTTGCCTTCCTCATTCTCTTGAGCCAATAATGCACCCAAGGACTCATCCAGGGCCGTAGTGTAGAGAATTAACGGCCTCCCTGGGATGGGTGCAGCTAAAACAGGGGGGTTTATCAGGTAGCGCTTTATACTCTCAAAGGCCTCCTGACAACGCTCATCCCAGTGAAAGCGGGCGTCTTTCTTTGCCAGGGCAGCAAAGGGGTGACATCTACCAGACAAATTGGAGATAAATCTCCGCAGGAAGGCTAGCTTTCCTTGAAAAGACCTTAGCTGGGTAAGGCTTTTAGGGGGTTTTAGATCTACTATGGCTTTGATCATGGAAGGATCAATCTCAATGCCACGGTAGCGAACTATAAACCCCAGGAACTTTCCTGCACTAACTCCAAATGCGCATTTTAGAGGGTTCATTTTCAAATCGTATTTGCGTAGGCGTTCAAAAACGATTCGTAGATCTCGAAGGTGATCTCCACGGACCTTGCTTTTGACTACCAGATCATCCACATAGCATTCAACTTGCTCGTGTATCATCTCGTCGAAGATAACAGTCATAGCACGTTGATAGGTGGCCCCGGCATTCTTGAGACCAAAGGGCATCACTTTGTAGCAAAACACACCTATAGGTGTGCGAAACGCAGTAAACTCTTCCTCTTCGGGGTCCATCTTTATCTGATTGTAACCAGATGAACCATCCATGAAGGAGAAAATGCTATGGGATGATGCTATATCCACCATAAGCTCGGGGATAGGAAGAGGAAAATCGTCCTTAGGACATGCCTTGTTTAAATCACGGAAGTCGATACAGACACGAATCTGCCCGTTCTTCTTCCGGACTGGAACAATGTTGGCAAGCCAGGTAGGGTACTTCTCTTCACGAATGAAATCAGCCTCTATAAGCTTCTTAGTTTCAGCGATCACCTGTTGTTCTATTTCTAACCTCATCCTACGAGGTGCTTGTTTAACAGGGACTGCATCAGACTTAATGGCTAGTTTATGGACTGCTACATCTGGATTTAGACCAGGCATCTCGGTGTAGTTCCAGGCAAAGCAATCTTTAAACTCTGAGAGTAGCTCGATGTATTCTTGAGCCTCTGAGTCAGATAACAAGACACTATGAAAAATAGGTCTAGGATCTGATTCAGTGCCTAAGTTTACCTCACATAATTCGTCCATGGCAGAAGTGATGCCATCTTCAAACTCTTGAGGAGCATCGAGTACTCTATCCTCATCATCACCCGGGTCTTCTTTATCGGTAAGAGAAACAACCGGGTATGAGTGGGAAATCGCTCGGATGTTAGTATGGTTAGGTGAGCTCTGCTCGACATAACCTAAACCTTGCTTAATTTGAGGCATATCAGTCCGCCAAATACGAGCCTGTCGTAGAGCTTGTTCATCTGACCAAGTCGAGATGACTGCACCCCGCTCTACACAGTCTTCCACGAAAGGAGAAAAATAACGAGGGGCAGTCGTGACCCTGTTATCCATAGCGGTCTCCGCTGAACCCTGACTCCCAGGACCCAGTGGGGCACCTACACTATGGGATAACGAGGCACACTCACTAGCTCGTGGTGGCACAAAGGTTTCGTACAGAGGAGGCGGAGGGCGACCTCTAACTTGTAGTGCGCCACCATCACTAGTGGAGGGGGTAACCAAAGATCTTTGGTGAGACTCCTCAACTCTTATTCCACGTATCTGACGGGAAAGGGACTGTTGACTAGTGGTCTGACGTCGGGGGTCTACTTCCTCGTCTGAGCCACTGTCAATAACTAAACCACCCTCGGGTATCAGGTACCTACAAAAGGTGGGTAGTGAACTATAATCAGTGAAGTCCGGGGCTGGTGAGGGAGCTGAGCGACGAGGGGTAGTGATCATCTCATCGTCAGAGGAGTCGGACTCGACAGTCAAAGGAGAAGCATAAAGATATGAGGGAGGAGGGATTTGAGTATCGTAGTTTCGCGGCGGGCGAGTCGATCCTCTACCTCTACCTCTACCTCGCTCTCCCCTACCTCTACTAGGGGGAATATCGTGCCCAACTGCAAATTGGAAAGGAGATCTAACAGGATCTGCAGTGGAGGTATCTGCCTCAATACTAACCTGTGACGGACCTTGCGCAGGTAGCTGTACAGGACCCTGTACAGTACTGGCAGGTGTCACTGGTGACTGGGCAGAAGGAGGTTTACTCTTCTTACGAGGTATGTAATGTTCAGCATCATCGTAAATAGAGACCTCATGCACGGAAAAGGGTTGGGTATCCCCGGGAATGGAGTACTCGACTTCATTCCTCATATACTTCATACATTGGTGCAGGGTGGAGGGCACCATTCCATACTCATGAATCCAGGGCCTTCCTAAGAGGGCCCTGTATGAAGTATCCGCCTCGATCACATGAAACTTCGCCTCAGTAAGGAAATTTCCAAACTTCAGGGGTAGGGTGATAGACCCTAGGGCACGCTGTCCTTGGTCATTGAAGCCTTTCAACATAATCTTATCGGAGGTTAACTTCAAATGACCCAGGGAGAGGCTCTTCAAAGTTTCATAACTCAGGATGTTTACTGAAGCTCCTTGGTCAATGAGGACCCTGTTCAACTCATAACCATTGACTTCAGCGGTGACATACAGAGGACGATTGTGATCAGAGGTACCCAAGAGGAGATCACGATCTGAAAAGGTAATGCACGGCGTCTCTCTCAAAAGGCATGCATCTCCACAGATTCGGAAGCAAAGAAGGCTTGATAGGACTCTGGTTCGAGTAGTGCTTTTACCAAGGTCTCTCTCAAGTCAGAAGACATCATCAAAGCGTCATAGACACTGAGAAGGGCGGGAATTTTCCTTAAATGGGCCAACACATTGTAATCGACCTCCAGCTGAGGGCCTTTCCCTTTCTCCTTAGACTGCTCTTGGGAGGAAGGGATAGGATCGTCCTGCTGGGTAACGATGTTCTTATCTTTTTCTTTTGTATTCTTAGCCATCCTAGGTGGAAGAACCTTCCCTGAACGCAAGTGAACTTCCTGTATCGAGTCATCTTTGACAGGAGATTCACTTGGTTCAACGGTGATGGCATGTGTTGGCTCCAAGGAAAGTGACTGGAGTGGGTTCTCGGATTCATCTTCTGAATCCATGTAACAACCACCCTCCGGAATCATAAAGACTGGTTCCTCATCACACTCAGACTCTTCATCACATACAGAATCATCACAAGAAACATGTAAAATATTGAAAGAGCGAGTGCTAGAAGAAATAAAAGTAGGAGCAGAACACCAGAAGTAGCCAGAATCACCTTCTTCTATTATTTCATCATCAGTTGAAGGGAGAACGAAATCCTTCAGCGTAAGTGCTGGAAGGCGTCCCGTCTTCCCCTCAGAAGTTACAACAAACTTTTCCTTTTCATACATCTTTTTATTACATAAAATAGGAAAAAGAAATGTGCTCAGTAGGCACTACAACAGGAGAAGAAAAAAGGTGCTGGCGAAGAAACTGGGCTGGCAACTGTCGATTTGGCCTGGGTAGGCCTCCTCTCAACTGCCTCTGAACTCTGAACTGTCTGCCGGATCATCTGCCTCGTCTTCCGAGAGAGTGCTAACTGCCACTCCCCCTCAGAACCTCTGGGTGATCTGCTACGACTGCTCTGTCTGCCACTCTGGCTGTCACTACAAACTACTGGAGCCCGAGATCATCTGAACTGTCTGAGGTGTCTTGCCCTTGGGCTGAACCAGGTCGCTGTCCTGTAGGTGGATCTGCCCACTAGCCATGAGCTTCTCAACTCTGTCCTTGAACACATAGCAGTCTTCTATAACATGCCCGATATGTCTGTGAAATGGACAATAGAGTGGGTGTTCTGTCTGCCCCTCCTCTTCCACTCTATTGTTGTTCGGGAATGTTAAGATGTTTCTCTTAGTAAGGAACTTGAAGATCTTCATCACACTTTCCCTTTTAAAGGGATATTCCTTACTAAGCTTCTCCCGTAGGTACTGCTGACTCTCTGGGGTCCTACGGGAGGGTCTAGACTGCACTGCTGACTGGCCCGGTGTGTGAGACTGCTGAGGTGGTGCTGAACTGACTAAGGGCTTCTTGCCCTTATCTGATGGCCCATAAGTACTGTGTACCTCCCCTCTCCTAGGTGGAGGTGCTCCTGATGACTCCTGCCGCTGAGGTCTACGTGAAGGTTGACTCTCAACCTTAGGAGGGACTGCATCGGGTATGCTGTCCTGCAAACTGATCACCTTTGTCAACAACTTCTGAAAGGTTCTGATGCTGAAACCCTTCAGATAAGGTGCTATCGGACCATCTATGTTCTTCAATAAAATTTCTACTGCATGCTGCTCCTGTAACTGGGCTCACACTGTAGGCTGAGGTTCCTCCATCTGACTATGTAATCTGGGAGAGGCTCTCGGGGCCGCTGTCTAGTCACAACTAGCTCTCCAACTGTAACTCGGTGCTCTGCACTGACAAACCTCTGAACAAACAACTGCTCCAACTCTGCAAAGGTGCGTACTGAATCGTTGGGGAGGTCGGCGTACCAGGCAAAGGCCACCCCAACTAAACTGCTGACAAAAGTCTCAACATCAGTGCATCGTTCCCTCCTATGTTGCAACAGATGGCTCGGTACTGGGCCACGTGCTGCCTCGGGTTCCCAAACCCATCAAAGACTCTGAACCTAGGAGGGACAAAACCAGGGGGGTAGGGCTCGTGCTCGTACTCTACTGGGTAAGGACGCCCCCTGCTAACTACCTCTCCAGACTTCCTGGAGGAAATGGCCTGCTCGACCTTCTGGGCAATCAGATCCTGAATCTGTCCGGCTGACAACTGAACTGACTGACTCTGGACTGGGGTAGTAAAAGCAACTGCTGTAGGTGCCACTGGAACTGCTCTCTGGGCCCTGTCTACTCCCACAGGACCTGGTGCTACTACAGGTGGTGCTGCTGGCTCGTCCCTGGACGTAGCAGGAGTGCCTACGCCCGTCATCTGGGGCATCGCCCCCAAAGCTGTCAACTGAGCTGTCATCGCTGCCATGGCCCTGGCCATCTCTGCCATCTGAGTCTGTAACTGTAGCACTGTGGCATCTGTCTCAACTGACCGGGGAGATCCTCCTACCTCAGCTTCTCCCTGCTCATCATCATCATCTGCCTCTATCTGCTCGTCTGAGTGGCCACGTCTAGTAACCACGCATACTCTGTGTACCGGTATATCTCCATCTGACTCCTCCTCGAGTAAATCATCCTCAAGTGCTCATCATCCTCGTAGAGGGTCTGATGGAAGTCCTCTGCATACGGACTCAAAGGGGAAGAAGTCTCGTAAGGGCTAAGGGCTGGCTCTGCCCGAACCGGTGAACCACTAGGAGAAACTGCAACATCATCGTCCGTTGCTGCATCACAGACCATCGGAACTGCCTCTGATCCGGAAGGAACAACTGCCTCTAACTGCTCAACTGCCTGAACTGGCTGTACTGCATCGACAGGGGACTCTGCCTGTCGTCGTCTCCACACCCATCTACTGCGACGGGACCCAGTAGGGGCAACTGACTGCTGCGGGGCTACTACAACTGAAGGGAGCTGGGGTCTGGGAGGCTCCAACTGCTGCCTCTGTCCATGACGACGTGGGCGTCGTCCAACAACTGAGTAACTGTCTGTGGTCTCGCCAACGGAACTGAACTAACAGGCTGCCTGGGTGGCTGTCCTCTCTGCCACCTGTACCTCTGTCTAGCAGTCTGTCTCTGCAACTGAACGGACGCCTGAGAAATCTGGTGGAGTAACCTCTCCCGACTGACAGGGCCTCGACCCCGCGCTAAGCGGATAATGCTCCGAATCCTCTGAGAGAGGGTTCGAGCAGCATCATCCCTGGGGACCCTAGCGCGTGGTAAAGTAGTAGTGACAGGAGGGGCCGCCGCAATGCGAGCAACGTCCTCCTCATCACCACTGTGTGTCAGTGGGAGAAGCGTCCTCCCTGAACCGCTGCTATCTCAGGGCAACTGTAACGTCCGGGGTAGGGGAAACTGCAACTGGTCGTGGTGCCCGCTGCCTAGGGACCACTCTCCTCTGAACTGGCTCCTGGTGAGCCAACGAATCTGCCATCCGCTGTCTATCTGCCTCGGATGCAGCCAACCGAAGTCTACGGTTTCTATTCCTCCGGGCCCTTCTCCCAAGGCCGGAGGCGGAGGAAGACGAAGCAACATCTGAACCCACCACCTGAGTGGCAGGGGGAACAGGAAGTACGGGAAGTGTCGGGGTCTGCACGAGGGTCTCTGGGTGAGACAGTCGAGCGAAAGCTGAAACCCGACGGGAGGAAGGCGAAGGAGCCTCGGTCTGGGCACCCCTCTTCCTGGAGGAAGAAGGAGGGGGAACCCGAACACGAGCTGCCTCTGCGGGAGTAACAACAGGGGTAACTACTGCCTGCCGGCGCTGAGGGGCCGGGGCAGTCTGAACAACAGGTGCGGTAGGCACTGGTCGCCTAACCGCTGGACGAGTGGGCTGAACTGGGAGTGGTCTAGGCACTGGCTGCCTAACCACAGGGTGTGCCGGCTGCACACGAACAGGAGTAGGACGAGCAGGTGCCCGGGCTGTCCGCCGAGCAACTGGACGTCCAAAAGGTCGCATGGCTGCGCGAGCTCTCTCTGGGGAGGAGAGTAGGCAGCAGCCTCAGCAGGGGTCGGCCCGCCAAGAGTGACGAAGGCCGAGTCAGTGAAGGAACCAAAAGTGATTCCTCCAGCGGGAGGACTGGCTAGCAGGGACTCAGGAAGTGTCACCCGCGCGTCAGAACCAAAACTGAAAGTAACGGAAGGCACGAAGGAAGCCATGGCACTGTCTGCCAAGAAGAAGAAAAGAATTTTAAAATGATTAGTAAGAAATAACGAGAAGATGAATGATAGATAGGGACGGAATGACCTAGAAGGTCAGAAGGAAAGGAAGCTTAGCTAGGGGGAAACCCTAACTAAGAAGAGAACGAGAAAGAAAGAAACCTAGCTAGGGGGGGAACCCTAACTAAGAAAAAGAAGAACGATCCTAACTAAGGAAGGACCCTAACTAAGAGTGGGACGAATAATCTAAGGAGTACCAATCCGGAGTACACACAAGAAAGAATAATATAGAATCCAAAGATGGAGAGAGAAACCTGTCCACCGTGGTCGCCAGAAACCTGTGGACCTCCGAAAGGACTACAGAAACCATCGCCCCGCGAGGGGAGACAGTATCTGGCCAATGGAAGGGCAGATTCGATCACACATATGATTAACCATTGAGGATAGCGGCTCTCACCAGCACACCCGATGGTAATAATATATATGATCTGATCACAACGGGGTTTCCCCCACCCGATACATTAGCTCGAATGGGGTTTATTTGAGAGTGGGATTCGGTTTCCCACGGGCGCAAGCCCCCGTGGTTAATTACATCTCAAGCCGGAGCCTGAGAATACTCTCGATTAAGGATTCTATATATTACTTTCTAAATTGGGATTGGCACATAGGGGGAAGACTAGGAAGTCCTACTCGAAGGGAAAGAGAGGTTCAACTAGGCTTAGTCAACATGCACGGCTCACATCAGCATCCGGAGGGACTAAGGTAGTGAGAAGAAACTGGAGAAAAATAAATAAATCATGCACTCGAAACATGCAGGAGGGAAGGATGGAGGTGGCGTCATCCGTGTGACGCGGATATGTAGGGTTTAGGGTCTCTGGAAGACAGAAGACCTACCTACTGATGAGGCGTACTACGAAACAATAGTAGCCTTGAATCCTAAATCTAATGGGTTTAGTGTTCTACGCAACACTAACACCCGTGTCCTAACTAATGCAATGCAAAACCTGGACTTACCCCGGCCTGGAAGGGGGAGCCAGCTAACCACCTAATCGCTTTAAAACCATGCTGTCCAGTCATTTATGAAAGATGGGTAGGTGGGTTATAGTTCTCGGAGATAGGGCCGACATCTAGAGGATTTCTAATTGGCCCCGGACTGATGTTGGGTGAATGCTTCTAGAGCTAATGCAATTAAAATTTTGATTTAGTTAGTTTCTAATGCAATGCATGCTAGTTAAAGTATCCAAATCAGGTATGCATAGAACTTTAAAAAGGCTTATAAAAATAATTTTTAGAATTAGACTGGGCTTCCCCAGGTCCGGCACCTCATCCTCATAGGTCAGATTATCCGGACTCTACCCGCGGGCGGGGAAGTGTCTTATAGAAGGAAAGAAAATGCATTAATATGCATGCGACCCCGGACGATTCCGGCAATTTCCTAGGTCGTTAAGTTTCTAAATTATTTAAATCTTAAAATTTGAATGTTAGTTGTGAGTAGAAAAGTTTTAGTCCTTAAAGAGCCTAACGAAATCCAGGCTAAAACAAAAGCGACATGCAAAACGCCAAGAAACTAAGAAAAGCAAACAATCCTAGAGGCACACAATCATAAAACACATCAAAATTATCCAAACAAATTAATAAATGTCCATAGGCCAACTGCCCTTAATTACAACCCAGGGTCTGCAGAAAATTAAAGTGGCCGGGCACCACTGCCAACAACCCGGATTTCTAATCCTAAGACTGACGCAAGTTATTTTGAGTGGGATACACTTGGTCTTCATCTTCTTGATCTTCTCTTCCTTGGACTCCTCGGATCGTTGTAGGACTCTTAGATCTCAGCTTCCTTGGATCCTTGGACCTCAGCATCCTTGGACTCCTCGGGTAGTAGAATAATCCAAATTTGGATTCCCAAATAGAAAAGGACTATCCTCATATTGGGTGTCCTTTTCTCTTTGGGCATCCAACCTTTGGATTCTTGTATCCCCACTCAAAATAAACTTTCACAACTCTTATACCATATTACAATCATTTACATTAATGAAAAGCAGTAAATCTAGACGCTCCTGCAAGGTTATCCTAAAAAATCATCCCAAGCAGTTTAATATATCACAAGCAATTATAGGGAAAAATAAAATACTCATCACAGCCACACTGGCCATGCTCTTAATTTTTTGAGGGCTAAGCAAGCTCTGGAGCACCTGTAGCAATTTATAATGATTTATTATTTTAGCCCTCATTTATTTAGGGGGGCTGAGCAATTTCTGAAGCACCTGCATAAACAGCATTAATTTTTAAATCATGATTATTGCCCCCCTTTATTTAGCGCTGCATGAGCATGGCCACCTGCAGAAAACATCATTAGTATCAAAATCGATCCTAACCTATGGGTAGTCTATCGTGCAATCACATCAAATCCCAGAGTGCAGTGAAAGTAAGCAAACACATCAATATTCAATCACAACATGCAGTGAAATCTCAGAAATCTCGGCACACAACAGAAAAGTAAACACCACCTAGCCTAGGTCTAGAAGTGGTGCCCTAAAAACCATCTAGATGTGTGTGAAAAGCTGTGTAGCTGAGGTAGATCCTAAGCTGGGTAGTTAGTTACAATTGCCTACTGTCCAGGTTGGTTGTAGGTCTGAAAAGGGAATTTTAATTTAAAGTATAAATATTAGTGAATAAGATCCATTTTAATTAATTTGATATGTAGGTCAGTTTTAATGCTTAGGGTAATAATATTTAAAGTTTAAATTGCATTAGTGAGTTTTAGAGGTTCGGGGTCCACCTATACACTAAGCAAAAGGGGGTCCAAAATTTACTTTTTGATTAAAGGGTATTTATGACCAGCTAATATTTCTATAAAATACTAGGCCTTTAACCTGATCAGTTAGACAGTTAGTATGCCCGATTTGGATTCTTCTATCCAAAGTTATGAATTCTGAAGTTTTGGTCTGTTTTGAACTAAGTTTGACCGGATTGTTGACTTTTTGATTTTAGTTGGTTTCTGGGATCTTAATATTTTAATAAATACTAGACCTAA